>JASTWF010000059.1:1768386-1933386 GCA_030390025.1 Squalus acanthias
AGTTGAGAAAGCAGTCTGGCTTATGTGCTACAAAAGGCAGGTTCAGATTTCAAACCAGACCAATACAGCACTAACCGCTCGAATCAAGCAGTTAGAGGAGGAAATGGAGGAGAAGGTTTCTGGAGGGGAGGCGCTCATTAAGAGTTTAAATGAGTTACGCCAGGAAAGCCAGGAAGTCTCCAGTTACCTTAAAACAAGGGTAGAGTATCTCGAGTGCCAGATCACTGAAGCAAAATTAAACGAGAGTAGGATGAAGGAAAGATGTAACCGTCAAGCTGCCCAGATAAGAACTCAAGAAGAGAGCTTAATGGGGGTTAGGTCGGCGTATAAGTTGGCCCTTGAGGATAAGTTTCAGGGAGCCGACCATAGCGCCTGCGAAAAGGAGATAGAGAGCCTCAAAAAGGCCGTGAATAATGCGAACGGCATGGTGTGCCTTATTAATCCGTCGGCACGCCAGCCGCTAGTAAATGAGAGATTTAGAAATTCCCCACCAAGTAAAGCAGAAGAAGTAGTAGCCACTGCGCCCTCCGCGCCACCCAGCTATTCAGAAACCTGGGTTAGGGAGGAAGCAACGGAAGAAACAAAAGAGCCCGTTGAAAAGGAGGTAGAAAAGGGATCGTTGTATCCAGTAACGGGGATTAAAAGGGGCCCAAGCAGGAACGGTGGGGAAGAACCGGGGGATCTCCTCGGACAGCTGGTGTTGCCTCACAGTTCACATCAGCTGAGGGCCATGATAAACCACGTAAGGAAGCTGACCGAGATAGACGACCCTTCCGTACATTTTAGGGAAGTTGAGCAAGCCGCAGCCATCAACGGCTGCGATGATGGGGAGACAGCAAAAATGCTGCTGTTCTCGTTAGATAGCTCGGTCCTTCAGTGTCTCTCAGGCGATAGCAAGAGGGGTAATAAAAGTTATGAGGAATTGAAAAATGAGGTCCTAGAAGTGGTGGGAGCGAACGACGGAGGTCCGTTTGCTAGAGTGGGACAGACAGTGCAGATGGAGGGAGAACCCCCGAAGGTTTTTGCCGACAGGCTGTGGCCAGTATATGAGCGCAGCTGTCTAGGTGCGCCCGAGCGCGAAGATGTGGAAGGCGCCGCTTTAATTCATTGGCTTAGGTGCATCATAGCCAACAGTTTACCAGCCGTTAGAGAGCAGGCAAAAGCCTGGTTCGATCCCAATGACCTCAACCTTACGGAAGAGTCGGTCTTGAATCGACTTACGTTAGGTTACCGTAACATAAGGGGTATGACGACACGTCCCTTTAAGGGAAGAGTACATGAGGTACGACCCGCAGCCCCAGCTCAAAGAGAGTGGCATCAGGAGGGTAATCGCGCCCCACAGGCAAGTAATGCCTGTTACGGGTGTGGGAAGACAGGGCACTGGCGCAAGCACTGCAGGAACCCTTGGAAGGATTCCAAGGATAAAAATCCCGCGGTCCGAACCCAGGCGCCTGTCCCGGCTAAGGAAGCAAAGGCACCCACCTCTCCCGAAGACCTCGAAGCAGTGTTAGGAGTCATGCGCAAGATGGTTTTGAACGCGCGTGGACAGGTGGCGGTCGCAACCGGCCCCGTAGGTGCCGCAGGACCGTCTAATAGTGCCCCATGACTAGAACCAGCACAGCCCGTCTACCTGTGTCCGCTCAGCTATGATGCGTGGAGGCGACCTGTGGTGGAGATGGAGGTAGAGAAACAAAAGGGCAGTTATTTGTTGGACACGGGAGCTTCTTGCACCATAATCCATACAGATGACCCTTTTGACTCGCCGCTATCTACCAAGGTCCCATTCACGCTAGCAGGGTTCACAGGGAAAGAACAGGCTGGCACGTTTTCCCTCCCGCTATCCATTCGTTTAGGAACACTTCGCCTTAAGTGGAAGTGTATACTGATGGCATGGCAAAAGGGGGGTGGAAGAGGTATTCTCGGGTCCGATCTGCTAGCGGGACACGGGATCCTCGTGGACCTCAGAAATCACTGTCTCTGGGGGGCTAAAGGTGAAAAAGGCGAGGTAATGGTAATTCAAGGGGAGGAAGAAACAGGGGTCCTGTGTACCGTACAGCCATCCGGAGGCTACGACCTCAGGCTTATGGTCGCAGATGTCCCAACGGACCTGCAAACGTACGTGACAGATAATATGCACGCGTTTGCAACCCACAAGCACGATTGTGGGAGGGTGGTCGGGTTTGAGGTCAGCGTAGATGGGGACCCCATGACCCGACCCCAAAAGCAGTATAACTTCCCCAAAGAAGCAGAACCCGATATGGAGGCAGCAATGTCTTCCTTGGTGCAGCAGGGCGTGTTGAGGCCGATAGCCACACACGTGAACTCCCCATTATGGCCGGTTAGGAAGCCGGATAATTCGTGGAGAGCCACGGTGGACTACAGAGTCCTTAACAGTAACATCCCCGCCTGCGCGCCCACAGTAGCAGCAGTTGCTGACCTAATAGGGAGCATCCCAGCGTCCGCGACCACGTTCACGGTGCTGGATATCTCGAACGGTTTTTGGTCCATCCCGCTGCGGCGAGAGGACCAGTACAAGTTTGCCTTTACGTTTAAAGGGCAACAGTACACGTGGAACTGCTTGCCACAGGGCTTCCACAATAGCCCCAGTATTTTTCACCAGTGTATGGCAGGAAGTTTAAAGGAGTTTAGTCAGCCCAATCAGATAGTACAGTATGTGGATGATTTGCTCCTATTTACGGACTCAAGGGAGGAGCACGGACCACTACTGGACGAGTTATTGGAGCTGTTAGCGAGAAAGGGTTTTAAAGTAAACCCAAAGAAAGCACGTATCGGTCAGCAGGAAGTAAAATTCCTGGGACTGACCCTACGCGCTGGGGAAAGAGCCATAGACAAAGCAAGGAGGGAGTCGGTGCAAGAATTACCGATTCCCAACAACGTAAGGGGTGTGAGGTCCTTCTTGGGACTGACCGGTTACTGCAGGGATTTTATCGAGGATTATGCGGCCACAGCGGCGCCGCTCCTCCGACTCCTCCATAAGGGGGTAGAGTGGCTTTGGGACGAGGGCTGCCAAGCAGCCTTCGAGAAGTTAAAAAGGGATCTGCAGACCGCGCCAGCCTTAGGGGCCATAGATGGGGGGAAGGAGTTTTTCCTGGAGGTAGCTGCCAGCGGAGACAGCTTAAGCGCCGTGCTGCTCCAAGAGCGTCACGGCAAGCTGAGGCCGGTTGTCTATTCATCCAGGGTATTAACGGATGTGGAGAGAAGTTTCTCCAATTGCGAAAGGCACCTTTTAGCCACGCATTGGGCTGTGAAAAGATCAGCGATCTTCACAGGGCTCTCTCCCATCACTCTCCTCACCCATCACACACCAACTAAGATGCTTCTGGATGGGAGGATTAAAGACGGGACCGTAAGCAGCGCACGCATTGCGCGTTGGACCCTTCTTCTCTCCCAGTTGGATATCAGAGTAAAAGGTCTTTGCGAGCCCAGGCTTGCGGCCAATTTGGTATACCCCGGTACAGCCCACCGGTGTTCGGTGGAAGGGGTGTGGGACGTCAACATAGGTTTACGGGCCGGGATACATCCCACTGGGCGCGAGATTTATGTTGATGGGTCTAGCACAGTGTCTGCTGGCGAGCGACTCACAGGGTGTGGAGTTTATGACCCTGCGGCAGACCTTGCCCTGGCGATCAAGCTCCCTAGCACCATGAGCGCGCAGCAAGCTGAGCTGTCTGCCGTGGTGTACGTGGTGACCCACCCAGACATTTTCCCAACCCCATACACGATTTGCTCGGACAGTATGTTCACCTGCAATTCATGTACGGAATACCTGGCCATTTGGTCCCGCCGTGGATACACCTCCGCGGACGGGCGACCTTTAACGGTGAAGCCCTTGCTGGAAAAGATCTTAGCAGCAGCAGTAGGGGAGGAAGGGGAGATTTTCATCCATAAGGTGAAAGCTCACTCCTCCACAGAGCCCCGTGGGGAGGGCAACCGGCAGGCGGATGCGCTAGCCAGGGAGGGTGCCCGCGACGGTACTTTCTGGAACCCCTATAGGACCGGACCCATAGCAGCGGTCCGAGGTGGGGACGGGAATACCGGGAACACCAGGGTAGCATTGCCCCTAGACCTTAAGACCGTCCAAGCCCAGGATCCCGCCCTAAAAGCAGTCCTAAAAACGATTGCTGAGGGGAGGCAGGTAGAAGGGCCGTACAGTACGGCAACCCTCTCAGTTAAGGAAGGCATGCTGTTCCGCGGGGAGCAGTGGGTTGTGCCGCAGCAGCACAGGAGGGAATTCCTCCAGTTGGCTCACGAGGGACCAGGGGCAGGGCACCCCGGGCCCGAGGTTACCTGGCAACGGGTAGAGCAAGCGGGATGGTGGCCGGGGCTCAGGGAACAAGTCCGCGAGTTCTGTGCAAACTGTCTTGTGTGCGCTGCAAACAACCCAGACCCCCAGAAAAGGAAGGTGCCCATGGGACACGTAAGAAGGGTAGAGGGACCATGGCAGTCGATACAGATCGACTATATAGGACCCCTGCCCACCACCCAGGGAGGTTATAAGTACTGCCTCGTCCTGGTGGATGTGTTTTCCAAGTGGGTGGAAGCCTTCCCTTGTCGAACAGCTACGGCACTGGGTACAGCAAAAATCTTGGTCCGGGAAGTGTTCTCGCGGTGGGGACTCCCCCGTTTCGTGGAGTCAGACCAAGGGAGTCATTTCACCGGCCAGGTGATGCAGAACACCCTCATGCTTTTGGGCATTGAAGGGAAGTGGCACGTAGCACACAATCCCCAGTCATCCGGGATTGTTGAGCGTATGAACCGGACCCTGAAGGAGAAATTGAGGAAAGAGACTAGGAACTCGCCCCAAAAATGGGCGGAAGTTCTGCCTTTAGTCCTCATGGGGGTCCGGGCCAGTCAGTCAAAAAGTACGGGGTACTCCCCGCACGAGGTAATGACCGGCAGGCTCATGCGAACCCCCACCCATGTGCTAGCCCCGGTGCTCACTGAGGGTCAGCTTCAAGAGATCAGCAGGGACAAGTTCGCCCAAACTCTCTTGGAGCGCCTGAAGCAAGTTTATGAGCAGGCGGCTGGGAACATGGGAAGGCAGCATCAGGGCAATCGCTTGTTGCTGGAACCCCGCAAAACGCGGGAGTGGGAAGTAGGAGACCAGGTCATGGTCAGAAACTACGCCAGAGTAGGGAGTCTGGAACCACTGTATATGGGACCCTACAACATTGTAGACAAGGCAAGTCCCATGGTTTACGCCGTAAAAGTACCTCGGCGCACTAAGTGGTTCCACATAAACCAATGTAAACTGTACCAGCCGGGTGCGCAAGGGAAAACTACAGGGGTAAATCCCGCCAATGGGAAAACACAGCCCCAGGTAGGACCACAAGGCACACAGGCAGGCGTGGCAGCTTGCATCAGGGGAAGGGACATCCCGGACGATCATGCAGCGTTTTTCTGGAGTTGGGGGTTAGATGACGAGGACCCCAGGGTACCCTGGTCAGATGAGGATAGTGCAGATGAGCATAGTGATGATGACGGGTGGTTCCTGAGGAACGGTCTGGGAGGATTGGGGCCGATAGGTAGAGATCCATACGGGGTGGACACACAAGCTGCAGGTCCCGACAACAGGAGGGAGGAGCTAGAGGAGGCCGGGCCAGCCGCTATGTGGTTCCCAGAGGTGTGGCCGCCCGCTTTGAACGTCCAGTCCTCAGGGGAGGCAGAGTTCGCGAGTGAAGGGCCGCCTGCTGGGCCGAGCAGGGCGGGGCCACGAACTGCCAGCCCCGAGGTTAGGGAGGCGGAGTCAGCGGAGGCGGAGCTGGCGACTGTGATGGAACCCCAGGTCATCCCGTTGGAGGTCTCGGAACCCGGTCCGTCCGTCACGGAGCCCCCGCCCATAGCAACTCCCCGTAGGTCAAGCAGAGTACCCCAGCCCAGGAGGATGTGGTCAGGTCCACAGACTGCCCCAAGGCGTAAGTTTCAGGTTAAGATAACCCGGGTAGAGACAGGCCACATCGAAGCAGTAACAGGCTGCGGCAGATCAGAGGAAAGGGTCAGCGCAGCAACAGGCTGCGGCAGATCAGAGGGAAGGGTCAGTGCCCTCCCACCGTCGGGAAGAGCTCGCAGCAGCCTTCTCAGAATTTAAAGGGGCCGCCCTGAGAACGGGCGGCAATGTAAAGTATTAGTTCAAGGTTAAGTTTTAAGTTTTAATAAAGCTAAGTTTGTAGTGTTTTGAACAGATAACGACAAAATGATGGGAGTTTTAAGGCTAGGTTTAGAGGAAGTCTATTTAGCAAACGTTGAAGTTTACGTGAGGCGAGGTCAGGGGACCCGCTCACCCGTCACAAAAGCCAGAGACTTTTTGCGAGGCTGGCTACCTCATTCTATCTGATCACAGGAACCAAGGAAGGATGGAACGACTTATAGTATTGCTCGTGGCAATCGGATGTGGATTGGCCTATCGAGGCCACACCAAGGATGTCGTGGTGTTTGGATGTTCCGGGGACACGGCCCCCATCGCGGTGGATGGGACCGGGAGACGGAAGGCAGAAGGGACCAGCACCTATTTCCACAAGGGAAGGTGGCCAGGATGGCTGGGAACGAACTCAACGGAGTATTCCAGCACATCGGGGTTCGCCTACAAAGAAACTTCTTTAATGTGCCCCAAAGTACGGATCATCGCACCCAGGATCAGCGTCACCGTCGGCAAACGGATTTGTTTGACCTGCAGTGGGGATGTCCCATTGAGCCGATGGTGGTGGCTGCGAAAGCTGAGCAAAACTATGAGGAACTCTTCGGTTGAGTGGGAGCGACTGGGTAATAATACCCATCGGACAATTACGGGGACAGATGGACAAGTGAAAGTCTGTTGGGACAAATGGTGGGAACCGGATGAGGGGATTTATGTTTGTATGTGGGGGTCAAAGTACGTTTGCCCCAAAGGCATCTCCATATTCTTTATTAACCAGTGGCAGGATAACGGACAGGGGATGAGGTGGGATGCGAGCACCAGGGGGTGCGGAGCCCCATACTCTCCGATCCCAGTAAATGCCACTGAGCTCATTACGCGCCCACGCAAAGCCCCGCCCACGATTCCGGTAGTTCTAACTGAGGAAGAAGGGTGCCCTAAAACTAGTAAGGGACCCGGGAACGGTTTGGTACTGGTCCCCACAGACCAGATACTATTTCAGGGGGTACATTACGCGGTGGCCTCGGTGATTTTAAATCTCACTGAGGTACGGTTACCAGAGTGGTGCCCCAAAAAGACGGAACAGTTGTACCAGGTCCTGTTGACCAAGATGTTCAGGCAATTTTACGAGTTTGATTTTGCAGAAATTGATAAGACAAGTTTATACACCGCACCGCAGGAAGTTTTGGACCAAGTAGGGAGGCAAAGAAGGGGTTTGGTGAACGATGCGTTCACTGCTTTTAACACAGGGACATCTGTGGTCAACGCTCTAGACAGTGTGGAGCTGCAGACCCAGATTAATGGTTTAAAAACACAGTTAAAGGACATCCTAACAGATGAGAATAAAGTGGTAGGGTCGGGTCTGCACGAGGACCAAGCCATGACTCTCCATTTAAAGGAAATCATAGCAGAGCTGGAGAAACATGCGCGTACGGTAAATGCCCTGATTAGGGAAGATCGGAATGCATCCGATCAAGCTGCGCAGAACGAGGTGTGCGTGCTTTACGGGGCGTGGTTACTGGGCGAGGGCCGCAGTAATTTGGAGGATTTAAAACAAGGTTTGGTCCCGTC
This sequence comes from Squalus acanthias, assembly GCA_030390025.1. Lineage (NCBI taxonomy): Eukaryota > Metazoa > Chordata > Chondrichthyes > Squaliformes > Squalidae > Squalus > Squalus acanthias. The sequence goes on from JASTWF010000059.1 coordinate 1,776,110, forward strand.
CTGGATAAGTAACAAACACCTGCGGGCGCTTCACCCTTTTCAGAACGCATTAAGTCCGTGCCAGCTCAGGCTAGCTTCAGAAGCTTACCCAGTCCCCGTGGACTGCGGACGTTCAAACCATACTATTATGGGAATAGTATTACGCATGCCGGTTTTGGGCAACACAGCAAAGCCCGCCCCGGTGTATCGGGTAGAGAACATTGGTGTCATTCAGGGGGGAGCCCACATTCGTTATGCAGCGGTTCCACCTTACGTCATCCGCTGGGAGCAAACGATGACAGGTACAGATCTCTCTGGTTGTCGTGGCAGGGGAGCACACATAATACTGTGTCCCCAGCACTTGAATGCCTTTTTAACACCACAGTGCGGGTTCAGAACGGCTGGCGCCAAGTCCCTGAATTGCACCATGGAGGCAATGGCCCAAGATCATGTGCCTCCGCAGGTAGCATACATCGGGGGTGGAACATATTGTGTTACCACTGCAGCGCAACACTACCAGCATGGAAACCGTAGCCGGTGTCCGGTGAGTGACAGCAGTTTCTGTTTTAAACCCAGGGCTGAAGTTCAAGTAGCACAACAGCGAATTATCCCAATCCCTGAGCCATCCACTATTCATCTCACAGTAAAAGAGAATTTCACCGACTTACAGCGATTTGTTGCGCATTTTGGATACCTCATTCCCCCTCTCCCTGAGCATTTAACCAAACTTCTGAAAGCCGTCGCGGTGTCACAAAAGCATTTCTATACATTAGAACAGAAAACCGTCGAGATAGGTACAGACATTTTGGACATAGTGGTTCCACCGTGGTGGAATCTGTTCACGAATATTGAAGTGCCCTCATGGGTCAGAATAGCCTCCCACATTTTAGTCGTCTGTCAAGTGTTTATTGTAGTATACCTATTGTTCATACATTGTAAAAGAGACAAGCGCCTCACCAAGCATGAGAACACGGGAGAGTGGCGAGAACGTTACGTGCGCGTGCACGATGAGAGCGCAGTGTAATAGGAAAATGGCGTCACTCCCGCTCGCCACGTGCGCCGCGGAAGTTCGTACTCATTGTAAATACGTTGGAAACTCGACATGTTTAAGAGTTGGGATTTGTTTATTTTTGGTGATGGTGTTGATTGTTTGGTTTTTGGGTTTTGTTTTTCCTTTCCCTGAATAAAAGACAAATATACAGGTGATGCGTGAGGTATCGGCCTGGTTACGCCGGGAAGGAAAACAAGTGGTGTAAGTTTAAGGGCAAATGATGCCTACGGTGATTTAAAATGTGATTTTCTTGGGAAATAAGGACGACACAGAGACCCTAGTTAAGTTAAAATTTATGGGATTAATTTACTGGATTCGGAGTGAAATCGAGATAAGATTGCTCACCACTGAGTTTTTGATACGATAAGCGGAGTTATTCGCATCAACAGGAGGGACTGTAGAATTCGCAATTATCGCGATTTCATTTTAATAAGGAGAAAACACAAAGTTTCGTTCAAACAGCTTTTATTTCAGCAGAATGCTGGCAGGTTTAAATTGGACACAAGCAGCCTGTAAAATGGCCGCCGCACCTCGTGACAGAACATTCTAGACTTTTCAACAGGCAGACAAGATGGCGTTCCAATACACATTTTTGCAAGATCGATAACGATTCAGCACAGTGAAGATAATACCCGAGACATTATGGGTTTGCAGTATAAACATAGATACTGAAATCGGTCTCCCAGGTACAAAGGAAAGCCATTGCACCGAGTAATCAAGGGCCCATCCAAAGGACATTAGTATGTAAACTCCCAACGGCTCTACGATGAGAGAGCCGTTAGCAGGTAGTTATACAGGACACTTGGAAGCCCCAAACCCCTCCAGGGAGAACACCGACCGATTTAACAATGGGAGAAGTATTAACAGGTACTCAAACATTCATGAGTAGCCCCGAAACCCATTAAGAACGGAGATCACCCATACAGGACATTTGGGCGCCAAACCTTAAACAAAAGAATGGACATTATAGTTGGGCGGGAAACGGAAGAATTGTGCACTATAATTGCAGGCCCAAAACCGTCCATTCGCTCTCTTGCTCTTGACTCTTGCCGCTCTTGCCGCTTGCTGCTGTTATCATCGTGGCTGCTCCTGTGTTTTATCCGGTCGATTCGTAACCTCGTGGCTGCTCCTGTGTAAAAGACTGTTGCAAAGACCTATGTTGGTAGCTGGCAGCGGAACCAAAGGCCCGAGATGAGATGAGATGAGATGAGAGGAGAAGAAAAGAAGACCTTATCCATCGCCACGGTCAGTAAATCCCGACCGCGCCTGTAGGTCGATCAGCCAAGTCTTCTTGACAACGGTGCTCCACCATACCTTGTATCCAACCAACAGAGGTCTTCACTACAGCGGACGGTCCAGCCGACTGACCGAGCAGCAGAAGCAGTAAACAAGTGGGACCAGGAGATCTCCTGACCAACACGTGGGTGCTGCGGTGAAAAACATCCGATCAGCTATTCGGGATTTCTCCGAGTTATTACGAGTGGTGAGCATGAGTCTCGAGATCCTACGAAGCTAGTTTAGGATAGCTATTGATAGGGGAGGGTTTAAAGATTAAGGATATTTGTAATGTGTGCCCTATTTACGTTGTGCCGTTCGTTCCTCGTTTCCCTAAGAGTGATTATAACTGTTTGTAAGATTGTACTGTCATTAATCTGTGCATATGACATGTATTTCATAATTTTAAGTATCATGCAATAAAGATTTTCCATTTCGTACCGTTCAAACCAAGTCTACATGAGTTTTATCTCCATTACTGCTCTCGCATCTAAGTCCAGTGTCTAGAACCGTAAGGGAGAGTGATTCGAACCACTCACAGGGGTGTCTAGTGTTCCCAGACTGGCTGGAGACCAGGCCTAGACCCGCACTGACATACAGGCTGCACAGAGCCGCGTGAATCTCACAGGCTACGAGACACGCAGGGTCAGGAGAGAATCCCTTACAGAAAGGATATACTTGCCATAGAGGGAGTGCAGCAAAGGTTCACCAGACTGATTCCTGGGATGGCAGGACTTTCGTATGAGGAGAGATTGGGTCGATTAGGCCTGTATTCACTAGAGAAGAATGAGAGGGGATCTCACTGAAACATATAAAATTCTGACAGGACTAAGACTGGATGCAGGGAGGATGTTTCCCCCTGGCTGGGGGGGGGATTGAGAACGAGGGGGTCACAGTCTCAGGATACTGGGTAGGACATTTAGGACTGAGATGAGGAGAAATTTCTTCACTCAAAGGGTGGTGAACCTTTGGAATTCTCTACCACAGAAGGCTGTGGAGGCCAAGTCACTGAATATATTTAAGAAGGAGATAGATAGATTTCTAGACACAAAAGGCATCAAGTGGTATGGGGAGAGAGCGGGAATATGGTATTGAGATAGAGGATCAGCATTGATCATATTGAATGGCGGAGCAGGCTCGAAGGGCCGAATGGCCTACTCCTGCTCCTATTTTTCTATGTTTCTAAGAGAGACAGTGACAGAGAGTTGAGAGAGACAAACAAACAGATGGACAGAAAGACAAAGGCAGAGATAGAGAAACAGTCATAGATATATATATGAGAAGTCGCACAACACCAGGTTATAGTCCAACAGATTTATTTAATTTTACAAGCTTTCGGAGCGGTTCGCTCCTTCCTCAGGTAGGGTAGCAGTGAGAGAATTTCCCAGAATTCACAATATAAACACAGAGAAAATCTATTCAAATCTTTCCCTACATCAAAGACACACTAAGAGCACAGCCAAGACAATGAGATGTGTCCCAGGGGGTCCAATGTGTCAAAACACCTGCTGGCTGCATATCCTGTCAATTTGTGTTGGTTCTTGTGTTAGTCTTTTTAAAAAAAAACACCTGGAAAGACCGGCCGTGATGTCAAGTCACGTTCTGTATCGTGACATGAACCCGATATCGCGATTGAGGCCATCCTCATGAGTGCGGAACTTGGCTATCAGTTTCTGCTCTATGATTTTGCGCTGTCGTGTATCCCGAAGGCCGCCTTGGAGAATGCTTACCCGCAGATCCGAGGCTGAATGCCCCTGACTGCTGAAAGATCATGACAGATATATATATGACAGAGAGAGACAGATGACAGAGAGAGATTGAGAAACAGAGTGAGACAAATGCTGAAACAGACTGTGAGAAACAGAAAAATTAACATATAAAGGATCAGAGAGAAAGCAAGAGGAATAGTAGCATCGTGATAGACAAACAGAAGGACAAAGAGAGAAAGAGTAAATGACAGTAAAATGGTTTGAGAAGATTACTGAGCAGATCCTATCTGTGAAAATGTGAATGAGTTAGTCAACGAGAGAATGTCTATGGGTAGAACAAAGTGACTCCCTGCACCAACCAGGATACGGTAATGTAGTGATCATTCGCAACCTTGACATCCTATTTGACCCTGAGCTGTGCTTCTGATCCCAGATCCTCTCCATCACCAAGACCGCTTATTTCCACCTCCGTAACAGCGCCCGTTTCCATCCCTGCCTCAGTTCATCTGCTGTTGAACCCCTCATCCATGCCTTTGTTACTTCTAGACTCAACTATTGCAATGCTCTCCTGGGCGGCCTCCCACCATAAACTTGAGCTCGTCAAAAACTGCTGCCCCGTATCCTAACTCGCACCAAGTCCCGTTCACCCATCACTCCTGTGTTCGCTGACCTACATTGACTCCCGATGCTGCAAGGCCTCAATTTAAAAATTCTCATACTCGTGTTCAAATCCCTCCATGGCCTTGCCCGTCCCTATCCCTGTAACCTCCTCCAGCCCTACAACCATCCGACATCTCTGTACTCCTCCAATTCTGGCCTCTTTTCACATCCCCGATTTCCATCGCTCCACCACTGGCGGCCGTTCCTTCAGCTGCCTGGGTCCTAAACTCTGGAAATCCCTCCCTAAACCTCTCTGCCCATCTCTCCTCCTTTAAGACGTAATGGCCCAAAAATTCGGCCGTTCTCGGGTGAGTACTCGGTGCGTACTCACCCGTATTCATTCCCGAAGTGCCGGTTTCCTGCATGCACTGCGCATGCGCGGGAAACCGGCACTTCCGGTATGGTGAAGGGGGCGGTTCCTAGGTGAACCGCGTGCGCGCTAGAGGCTGCGCACACGCAGCACACTTAGGTTTTTTTTCAGGTTTCAACGCGAGGGTAAGTATTGAAGATTCTACGCTAGTAAAAAGGAGGCGTAAGACCCCTTTTGAACAAGGTAAGTAGTTAATTAAGTATAATTTAAAATTTTTTTCAACAGGTTTATCTTTTTTAGAGACTTTAAAGAAAGGTAAGTTTATTTTTATGGGGGAAAAATTCAGTTGGTTGTGCCTCCCGTTAGCGCCTTAAGAGGGCGCTAATGGGGCGCAAAGCATCTAGCGCCCAGGCGCGGCGAAGTTTGCGCCGCTCGCGAAATTAACTAGACATTTTGCGGCGGCGCTAAACACTACCGCCACGATCTCCTGCGCCGGCAGATCGTGACGTCAGTCGAGTGCGCAACGCCCCAGTATCGCCCCGGAGCGGATATTGAGTGGCGCCCCCTGCCTTACCGCCTGACGCTAGCAACGACAGTTTGAGTGGAGCGTTCTGCAGTCATGAAGGGAAAGGGGGAACGCTATTTAAAGGTGACCGCTTCCTGCCTTTTATTGTTGGTGCCATTTTTGAACTACGCATTCTGAGAGAGAGAGAGAGAGAGACTTCTGGAGAGATTCAACGTTGTGTGAAGGAGTTTTGGGTACTGAGCAGCACTTTGCAGCTTCATTTTGATTTGCCATTCATTGTATCGATTTAGAAGAGACTGTGGGGGCTGCACTCTGAGATCTTTGCCTGGTACTCTCCATTGTTCTTTCCAGCACATTTGATGTGCAGGTCTCTCCAGGCCGAGATTCAAGGCTGCAATGATCAGGATGTGGATGGAAAGTGAGATTAACCATCCCCTTTAAGAACTGGCCCGTTCCATTGTGTGTGTGTTCCATTGCTGACAGACATTACATGAGCTTCGCCAGCGCTCTGAGGTAGCGCCTCGCTCCTCGGCCTTTGCGCCTTAAGACAGGTGTGAAGCGCCTGATTTAGCGCTCCAATCACCTCCAGGGGCGATAAAAGTGAAGTTTGCAGTCGGTGGCGATAATTAGTGCCAGGCGCTAATCTTTGCGCCCGGCCGATAATTGCGCCCCAAATGGGGCGATACTGAATTTCTCCCCCTATAACTTTTAAAAAGTATTTTAATTTTTTCAAAAATTTAAATTTTTGTTTAAAGTGGTTAATTTATTTAACTATAGTTATTTTATTAATGTGATGGTTTTAAAAAAAAAATATTTGAGGTTTAGCTGTTCTTTTGGGGCCGATTTCAATTCACAGATTTGACAGGTCTCCTGTCAAATCTATGAATGAAAGATGGTCTGCTGCCATTGGCTCTCCATGGCCCACGTGATCCCAGGGGTCGCATAGCACTAACTGCGCCCCTGGGACACGCAAGCACTGCGCGCCGGCACTAGGGAGAGGCCCAGGACCCGAAGTTCCTGTGGGCCCGAAACACAATGGCCGGCGCGGTAGGTAAGTGCGCGCGCAATCCTTACCCCCGCAGCAAGCCGGAGAGGCGAATTTCTGGGCCAATATTTTCTAAATGGTGAGAAACTAGGCGCTGTAGAGGAACAAAGAGTTTTGGGAGTCCCAAGTACACAAATCATTGAAATCTAGTAGACAAGTACAAAAAGAAGTTAAAAAGGCTAATGGAATGTTGTCCTTTATCTCAAGGGGGCTGGAATACAAGGGGCTGGACCTTGATGCTACAGTTGTTTAGAGCCTTGATCAGAGCCCATCTGAAGTAACTGCGTTCACTTCTGGGCACCGCACCTCAGGAAGGATATATTGGCCTTGGAAGCGGTGCAGCGCAGATTCACCAGAATGATACCAAGGCTCAGAGCATTAAATGATGAGGGCAGGTTGCATAAACTTGGCCTGTATTCCCTGAAATCGAGCTGTTTAAAATGTCAGAAGGATTGGATAGGGTTGATGCAGAGTAACTATTTTCTCTGGTGGGGGAACCCTGAGCAAGGGAGCACAATATTAAAAGTACACCTAAACCATTTCGGAGTGAAATTAGGAAGCACTTTTTTGCACAAAGTGCAGTAGAAATCTGGAACTCTCGCCCCCAAAAAAGGCTCTGGATGTTGGGGGATAATTGAAACTTTCAAGACTGGAGTCGATAGATTTTTGTTGCGTCAGGTCATTAAGGGATATGGAGCAAAGGCGGGTAAATGAACTAGAGGTGCAGATCAACCATGGTCTAATTGAATGGCAGAGCAGGCTCAAGGGGCTGAATGGCCTCCTACTGTTTCCAATGTTCCTATCTTTCCTATTCATTACTATAGTTCCACACCAGTGTGGTTGACTCTTAACTTCCCTTTTAAGTGGCCTAGTTAAACTGCTTTGTTTTATCAAACCACTAGAAGCAAGTCTACCACCACCTTCTCAAGAGACACTGGCCTTGCCACGATGCCCACATCCCCACAATCGATTAAAAAGAACTGTAGTGAATCTGCGCTGCACCGCATCCAAGGCCAATATATCCTTCCTGAGGTGCAGTGCCCAGAACTGAATGCAGTTACTCCAGATGGGGTATTTACATAGGATTACATCGGATATACAGCACAGAAACATGGCCATTCGGCCCAACCAGTCCATGCCGGCATTTATGCTCCATTCGAGCCTCCTCAACTAACTCTATCAGCATAACCCTCTATTCCCTTCTCCCTTATATGCTTATCTAACCGCCCCTTAAATGCGTCTATACTATTCGCTTCAACCACTCCCTGTGGTAACGAGTTCCACATTCTCACCACTCTCTGGGTAAAGAAGTTTCTTCTGAATTCCCTATTTGATTTCTTGGTGACTATCTTATATTGATGGCCTCTAGTTTTGCTCTTCCCCACAAGTGGAAACACTCTCTCTGTATCTACTCTATCAAAACCTTCCATGGTTTTAAAGACCTCTATTAGGTTACCCTTCAACCTTCTCTTTTCAAGAGAAAAGAGACCCAGCCTGTTCTTCTTTTACTGATAGGTATACCCTCGCATTTCTGGTATCATCTGATCAAGGCTCTAAACAACTGAAGCATAACTTCCACCCCTTTGTATTTAGCCCCCTTAAAAGATAAAGGAATCTGAGTTTCCAGATGTAGTTACTGCCTTATGAAATTTGAGAGACCTCATTATTTTGTTGTACCGGTCATTGCGATTCAGCCTATTGCTGGGTTAGAATAGGTCGGGCAATGACCTGTTTTGCACGAGGCACCTGTTTCCGAAGAAAAATTAGACCCACTCTCTTCTCTTTCCTTTATGTTGTCAGGATCAGAGGTGAAAGCTCGTCCACTGGTAACTTTCGCCCCCAAGTGAGGCTGCAGAAGCTGACCATTGAGAAGGTCTGGATTTTTCAAACCATTGGGTCATCCCAGAACTCCAGTGACCAGACAGACCTTTGACCCCCACCATCAGGTAGGCTACAGTCTTTGATCAACATTCCAAAGCTCTTTTTTCCAGGCTTCTTATAGTTCTACATTGAATCTACCACACAGAAACAGGCCGTTTAGCCCAACTGCCCTATACTGGTGTTTATACTGCTCATGAACCTCCTCCCACCTTGTCCCCATATCCCGCTATTCCCATCTCGCTCATGCACTCATACCGAGCCTTGATCCCTCTTCCAAGCTTCTTTTCATCTCCCATATCCCTCTCCTTTGAACTCTATTGTTCATACTTCCCGCTTTGTTCCTGATCTCACTGTACCATCCCCTTACAGTTTCCCATCCCAATCTGTTCCCATCCCCACTGATCCAATTTCCCACCTTCTTCCCAAACCCCAGGGGACGATTTTCCCAGCCCCGAGGAGGCGGGTTTGGAGGCGGGACAGTTGGCAAAATCGCAAAGAGTGAGGGCGGGTTCGGAACCCGCCTCTGCGCAATTTTGCCGGAGGCGGGTTTGATGGGTGTGATTCAGTCCCGCCTCCATCAGTCGGGAGAGGTAGTTAAGACCCTTAAATAGTTGTTAAAGGTCTCTATAATTCTATTTTGACAGGCCTTTGATATTTTACCGCATTTTGTGCGTGTTGCACGACTCTCCTAAGCCACACCAGCTAATCCTGGCGGGTTGAGAAGTGGGTGGCCTTCCTCACAGCTGCAGCTCCACCATTAAAACGGAGATTTCATCAGGGAGCAGTTGCAGGTGGCAGAACTTTTGTTCCACAGGCCTTTTAGCAGGCCTACTGAAGTCGGAGGTGTTGCAGCTTCTATCTCTCAACTGTGGGACGTCCTTGGAAGACCCTCTCCCCGCTTGGACTGAGCGCTTCCCCAACGGAGGTATCTGCCAGCAGCTTGGGGACCATTCATTTCCTTTCATCATGGGCCTCAGATGCGGATGAGGAGCAGCCACGGCAGCAGCAGAACCAGGAAGCTCAGCAGCAACAGCAGCAGGAGCGCCAACCTCCTGCTCACCCACCTGATACTGCACAGGGCAGAAGGCACCAGCGCATGGAAGCACGTCGCCGCAGGAGATACCCCACTCTCAGGGTTTACAGACAGTTTGAGCTACCTCAACATGACTGAGCAGCAGTGCCAAAGGAGGCTAAGACTTTCGCGAGAGGTTGTCGGAGACATCTGCGCACTACTGCACCAACACCTGGTGCCCAGAGGAGCGGGTGGACAACCCTTACCAGTGGCTGTCAAAGTCACCTCCGCACTCAACTTTTTTTGCCTCGGGCTCCTTCCAGGGATCATCAGCAGACATCAGCGGCATCTCCCAGTCGGCCGCCCACAGTTGCATCACGCAGGTTACCGACGTCCTTTTCGTAAAGGCGCACAATTACATCCACTTCTCAAGGGATCAAGCAAGTGTAACCGCGCGTTCAGTTGGCTTTGCAAATATGGCAGGCTTGCCAATGGTGCAGGGCATCATAGACTGCACACATGTGCCCCTTAGGGCACCCCATCACAACCCAGCTATCTTTATCAACTGCAAGGGCTTCCACTCCCTCAACGTACAGCTGGTGTGTAACCACAAGAAGGAGATTTTGCATGTTTGCGCCAAGTTCTGTAGTAGTTGCCATGACTCTTTCATCCTGCGGACCTCTAGTGTTCCTCCGCTCTTCAATCCGCCAAACCAACTTAATGGATGGCTCCTTGATGACATGATGCGGAGATGCCGGTGTTGGACTGGGGTGGACAAAAGTGAGAAGTCGCACAACACCAGGTTATAGTCCAACAGTTTTATTTGAAATCACAAGCTTTCGGAGCGGCTGCTCCTTCGTCGGGTGAAGTGAAGGAATACGAATCGACAAAGCATATATAGATAGAGAACAATGCATGTGTAGCGTACGATGGCAGACGACTACATTTAATCCTCCTGACTGCCTTTTGTCACACCTCGGCAGATAAACAATCAGGTCAGCCAGGAAGGCACCACATCAAAGACATAGCAAGATACAACTGAGACAATGAGGTGGGGTTGCAGGGGGTCTAATGTGTCAAAAGCTGCATTCTGTATGGAAAACGATAAACTTTAAAATTTTTACTTTTTTTTAACTGGAAATCACATCTGTGAACAAGCCAACGACGACTTGAGTCTGGATGACTCTACGTCATGTATCGTGACGTGAACCCAAGATCCCGGTTGAGGCCGTCCTCATGAGTGCGGACGGCCTCAACCGGGAATGATGACAAAGGCTACCCCCTGAAGAAGTGGCTAATGACGCCGATCAGGAGGCCAGCTAACGAGGCTGAGGAGCGCTACAACGCCAGCCACATTTCGACCAGGTCTATCATCAAGCAAACCATTGGCTTGCTGAAGATGCGATTCCGATGCCTTGACAGATGAGGTGGAGCCCTGCAGTATTCAGCAGCCAGGGTCTCCAGAATAGTCGTGGTCTGCTGTGCACTGCACAACATGGCACAGTGTCGTGGCTTGCAGCTTCCTGATGAGCAAGTGGCTCAGTTCATAGCCTCCACAGATGAGGAGGAGGAGGACCGAGCGGCGGCGTATCTACCAGCAGCAGCGGCAGCACGCGAGCACATGGCTGCCCGTGATGCAAGGGATGCACTCATCCTGGCCAGATTTGCATAGGTTGCCCATTGTGGCGCATGTGCTTGGCTCCTTCTTAACACATGATAGTCGAATAGTGAAGTGATTGGGTTCATAGAGTGAGAGGGATGGTGATGGGTGCAAGGGTTGTAAGGATAAAGTGGGAAGTGGAGGAGGAGGTTGACAACGCAGAGTGCTGGTGATGAGAGGAGAAGGGGAGCAGAAGGAGGGTCAAGCTGAAGGGATACTCACTGTGCCTGATCTTACAAAGTCATTGAACCTTTTACGGCACTGCAGCCATGTTCTGCTGCACACAGATCTGGAGGTTATCCCTTGCCAGCTGGACCCACATAGCCTTGGTTTCTTTGGGAGGCCTCTTCCTCCAAGATGAGGGGAAGAGCACCTCCCCGCTAGCTCTCGCCCCCTCAACCAGCATACCCAGCGCCTCATCCGAGAACCTCGGACAGGCCCTTGCCTCGGAGCTGGCCATTCTTCAAGGAGATAAAAGTTTGGAGGTGGTGCAGCATCGACCAAAAACCAGTGGAATGAGCCAAGGCAGCAAGCAGCCCTTAAATGAAGCTGGATAAGTGACGCCAGCAGAGGCGAGTTTCAGTCCCAAAAGACGAATTGGCCCAGGGGAACCCACACCTCTGAAAGTAACTGGTCAATTAGGGGAAAATCGCAACATTTTTCCCACCTGACAGTGGAGGCGGGTTTGGAACCCACCCAAAACTGAAACCCGCCTCCAATGGGAAAATCGCGCCCCCTGTTCCATCCCCTCCACCACCCTGCCCCGGAATGACCTCATGGTTTCCCTTGTACTTCAACATAGGCATCCGACATTGTCGAAATGGGTACACGACTGCAGTGGTTAAGTTACTGGACTGGTAATCCAGAGGCCTGGACTCATTATCAAGAGAATATGGGGTAGAAATTAGGTCGCGCCCCATTTGGGGCGCAAATATCGTCTGGATGCAAATATTAGCGCCTGGCGCTAATTATCGGCACTGACTGGAAACTTCACTTTTACCGCCCCGGGAGGTGAGTGGAGCGCTAAAGCAGGCGCTGCACACCTGTCTTAAGGCGCAAAGGCCGAGCAGTGAGGCGCTAACTCAGAGCGCTGGCAAAGCTCATGTAATGTCAGTCAGCAATGGAACACACACACAATGGCACGGGCCAGTTCTTAAAGGGGATGGTTAATCTTGCTTTCCATCCACATCCTGTTCATTGCAGCCTTGAATCTCGGCCTGGAGAGACTTGCACATCAAATGTGCTGGAAAGAACAATGGAGAGTACCAGGCAAAGAGCTCAGAGTGCAGCTCCCACAGTCTCTGCTAAATCGATACAAGGAATGGCAAATCAAAATGAACCTGCAAAGTGCTGCTCAGTACCCAAAACTCCTTCACACAACGTTGAATCTCTCCAGAAGTCTCTCCCTCTCTCTCTCAGAATGCGTAGTTCAAAAATGCCACCAACAATAAAAGACAGGAAGAGGCCCCCTTTAAATAGCGCCCCCCCCCAGCCCCACAGCGATTGATAGCGTTCCAGTCTTCTGGTTTGGATGCGCCAGGCGGTAAGGCAGGGGGCGCCACTCAATTTCCGCTCCGGGGCGCCACAAGGGCGTTGCACCATGGAATGACGTCACAATCTGCGCGCGCAGGTGGTCGCAGCGGTAAAGTTTAGCGCCGCCGCACAATGTCTAGTTAAGTTCCCGAGCGGCGCAAACATCGCTGCGCTCGGGCGTTAGCGGCTTTGCGCCCCATTAGCACCCTCTTAAGGCGCTAACGGGAGGCGCAACCAACTGAATTTTTACCCCTATGAGTCTAAATCCCACCGTGGCACTTTCAGAATTTGAATCCAGTTTTTAAAAAATTTGTAAATAAAAAGCTCTCGGATTGTCGGGAAAAACCCCGATCTGTTCGCAAATGTCCTTTAGAGAAGGAAACCCGCTGTCCTTACCCGGCCGATGTGGTTGAATCTCAACTGCCCTCTGGAGTCAAGCCACTCAGTTATATCAAAACCACGGCCAACGGTTCAAAGAGAAAACCCACCACCACCTTCTCTGGGCAACTAGGGATGGGCAGTGAATGCAATTCACCAGGGACAGACTAGCTCCCCCACGGTGGGATTTAGACTCATGGGGGAAAAATTCAGCTGCTTGCGCCTCCCGTTAACGCCTTAAGAGGGCGCTAATGGGGCGTAAAGCAGCTAACGCCCGGGCGCAGCGCCGCCCACGCCTCCCGAAAAATTTAGTGGGAGGTTAGCGGCGGCGGCAGCCGGTAGCGCCCTGTGGCGCTGCGCCGCCGGCGATGACGTCATCGCCGTGCGCAGCACCCCGCTCGCGCCCCGGCCGTGATCTTCAGTCGCGCCCCCTGATTTACCGCCAGACGCTATGTCCGACGGGTTCAGGGAGGCGTACGTGCGGCCGGGGCGGCGATATTTAAAGGGGAGGTGGCAGGCGGCCATTTTTGTTGCTGGCCGCCTGCCAGCACCTGCCCCCGTTGCTGTCCCCGGCCCCCGTGAAGCCCCCCCACCGTGAAGTGCCGGCTGCGCTCCAAGAGCCCGGCACTTCTCTTGAGTGCCGGGCTCTTTTGCCGGCACTCCCGATCCCTGGGGGCCCAGCTGGGCCCCGGTTCGCGCTGCGCAGGGTCCCTCCCCTTTAAGAAGGGGAGGAAGGCCTGCAATACCGCGGCGCGACGTGCCACAGCGCATGGCGCTGCGGCACGTAGCACCAGGATATTCACTCGCAGCGCCCCAAGAGGGATGCGGGGTGCTTCCAGTGGCGCCCCGCTTCCCTCTTGGGGCGCAACCACTGAAGTTCCGGAGCGGGGCCACTAATTTTTTCGGGGCGCTAAAAGTCGCGCCCCGGCGAGGTTAGCGCCCCAAATGGGGCGCGACTCAATGTTTACCTCTTGATAATGAGATTCTTCGGGATTCTTAAGGAAAAATAGTGGAGCACGCCGATAATACAGCACAATCGAATCATTCACGGAGCAGAACCTATTTGGCCAGTCGACCAGCGTTACATATTTCAGAAATACTCAACGCAATCGCCCAATCCAGCTGCTCACTTAGCTGCAGCACCAGTGGTGCGTCTGTGTCTGACCCTGAGCTCAACTTCAAACTCGCATCGTCTGTACATGGGGTGGTGTGGGGGGAGAGTTATCACATTATTCAGGATACAGTGTGTGGGGGGCGAAGGGGAGAGTTATCACATTATTCAGGATACAGGACGGTGGTCGTCCTTTTTTTCTGGCCTTTCAATGAAACTCTGCTTTCCAAGTTTGAAGCCTTTGTTTAAAAAGATTAATTTACTGTGATTGGAAGATTTGGGGGCAGATTGTTGCACAGCATGTCTCAAGCACTTTAATTCTGAAGCATTCTGTAATTTCTACCTGACTTTTTGTCCCATTTGCCCACCGTCAACACGGCAGGTCAGATCACGCGCTGTAATTTAAAAAGAACCACAGGCTGAACATGAGGTGATTGACTGGAACTGCCTGCTTATCTGACCGATCATCAAACATCAGCGATGTGGATCACTGGTCAAACAGCTAAAGAAAGAGTGTAGCTGATTGAGGCACGATATGACGTTAAGGAGTGGCAGACGCTTTAGGGAACAGCAAGCTTTGTAAGGCCAAGTCGTTCCAGTAATTTGTTTACTTAAGATAGTGGGACTGTTTAACTGGAGCAAAAAAGGCTAAAAGCAGATTTATTAAAGGTTTTTAGAATTACAAAGACTTTTGATCAAGTGAATAGGAACTTTATATTTGCTCTGGTTGGGAGTCAGTGATGATGGGCCCATTAATTTAAAATTGAGAGAGAAATTACTTTACACAGAGGGTTGTTGGAGTATGGAATACTTTGCCACAGGTTGTGACAAAGACCATTGCATCTTTCAAGGGAAAATATAAGAAATATTAAAAGCAGAGGAAGATACAGGGCAATGGGAAGAGAGCGAGGCAGTGGGATTAGTTTGGGATTGATACAGGGCTATGGGGAGAGAGCGAGGCAGTGGGATTAGTTTGTGATTGATACAGGGCTATGGGGAGAGAGCGAGGCACTGGGATTAGTTTGGGATTAATGCAGTGCTATGGGGCGAGAGCGGATCAGTGGGATTGATACAAGGGTATGGGGCGAGCGCGGGTAAGTGAGATTAGTTTGGGATTGATACAGGGCTATGGGGAGAGAGCGGGGCAGTGGGATTAGTTTGCGATTGATACAGGGCTATGGGGAGAGAGGTGGGCAGTGGGATTAGTTTGCGATTGATACAGGGCTATGAGGAGAGCGGGGCAGTGGGATTAGTTTGGGATTGATACAGGGCTATGGAGAGAGAGCGGGGCAGTGGGATTAGTTTGCGATTGATACAGGGCTATGGGGAAAGAGCGGGGCAGTGGGATTAGTTTGGGATTGATACAGAGCTATGGAGAGAGTGCAGGGCAGTGGGATTAGTTTGAGATTGATACAGGACTATGGGGAGAGAGCGGGGCAGTGGGATTAGTTTGGGATTAATACAGGGCTATGGGGAGAGAGCGGGGCAGTGGGATTAGTTTGGGATTGATACAGGTCTATGGGGAGAGAGCGGGGCAGTGGGATTAGTTTGGGATTGATACAGAGCTATGGAGAGAGTGCAGGGCAGTGGGATTAGTTTGAGATTGATACAGGGCTATGGGGAGAGAGCGGGGCAGTGGGATTAGTTTGGGATTGATACAGGGCTATGGGGAGAGAGCGGGGCAGTGGGATTAGTTTGGGATTGATACAGGGCTATGGGGGAGAGAGCGGGGCAGTGGGATTAGTTTGGGATTGATACAGGTCTATGGGGAGAGAGCGGGGCAGTGGGATTAGTTTGAGATTGATACAGGGCTATGGGGAGAGAGCGGGGCAGTGAGATTAGTTTGGGATTGATACAGGGCTATGGGGAGAGAGCGGGGCAGTGGGATTAGTTTGGGATTGATACAGGGCTATGGGGAGAGAGCGGGGCAGTGGGATTAGTTTGGGATTGATACAGGTCTATGGGAGAGAGAGCGGGCAGTGGGATTAGTTTGGGATTGATACAGGGCTATGGGGAGAGAGCGGGGCAGTGGGATTAGTTTGTGATTGATACAGGGCTATGGGGAGAGAGCGGGGCAGTGGGATTAGTTTGGGATTGATACAGGGCTATGGGGAGAGAGCGAGGCAGTGGGATTAGTTTGGGATTGATACAGAGCTATGGGGAGAGAGCGGGGCAGTGGGATTAGGTTGAGATTGATACAGGACTATGGAGAGAGTGCAGGGCAGTGGTCACTTAGAGGATGAGACTGGGGAATTAATAATGGGAAATAGAGAAATGGCAGAGACTCTAAACAATTTTTTTGGATCAGTCTTCACGGTAGAAGACACTAAAAACATCCCAATAATAATAGATAATAGAAACATAGAAAAATAGGAGCAGGAGTAGGCCATTCGGCCCTTCGAGCCTGCTACACCATTCAATAAGGAGATGGCTGATCCTCTATCTCAATACCATATTCCCCCTCTCTCCCCATACCCCTTGATGCCTTTTGTGTTTAGAAATCTATCTATCTCCTTCTTAAATATATTCAGTGATTTGGCCTCCACAGACTTCTGTGGTAGAGAATTCCATAGGTTCACCACCCTCTGAGTGAAGAAATTTCTCCTCATCTCAGTCCTAAATGTCCTACCCCATATCCTGAGACTGTGACCCCTCGTTCTAGACCCGCCAGCCAGGGGAAATATCCTCCCTGCATCCAGTCTGTCTAGCCCTGTCAGAATTTTATACGTTTCAATGAGATCCCCTCTCATTCTTCTAAGCTCTAGTGAATACAGGCCTAGTCGACCCAATCTCTCCTCATACGACAGTCCTGCCATCCCAGGAATCAGTCTGGTGAACCTTCGCTGCACTCCCTCTGTGGCAAGTATATCCTTTCTTAGGTAAGGAGACCAAAACTGCACACAGTACTCCAGGTGTGGTCTCACCAAGGCCCTGTACAACTGTAGTAAGACATCCTTGCTCCTGTACTCAAATCCTCTTGCAATGAAGGTCAACATACCATTTGCCTTCCTAACTGCTTGCTGCACCTGCATGTTTGCTTTTAGTGACTGGTGTACAAGGACACCCAGGTCCCTTTGTACATCAACATTTCCCAATCTAGCACTATTTAAATAATACTCTGCCTTTCTGTTTTTCCTACCGAAGTGGATAACTTCACATTTATCCACGTTATACTGCATCTGCCATGTATTTGCCCACTCACTCAACTTGTCTAAATCACCTTGAAGCCTCTTTGCATCCTCCTCACAACTCACAAGCCCACCTAGTTTTGTGTCGTCAGCAAACTTGGAAATATTACATTTGGTTCCCTCATCCAAATCATTGATATATATTGTGAATAGCTGGGGCCCAAGCACTGATCCCTGCGCTACCCCACTAGTCACCGTCTGCCACCCTGAAAAAGACCCATTTATTCCTACTCTCTGTTTCCTGTCTGTTAACCAATTTTCAATCCATGCCAGTATATTACCCCCAATCCCATGTGCTTTAATTTTGCACACTAACCTCTTATGTGGGACTTTATCAAAGGCCTTCTGAAAATCCAAATACACCACATCCACTGGTTCTCCCTTATCTATTCTACCAGTTACATCCTCAAAAAACTCCAGTAGGTTTGTCAAACACGATTTCCCTTTCATAAATCCATGCTAACTTTGTCTAATCCCATTGATATTTTCTAAGTGTCCTGTTATCACATCCTTCATAATAGACTCCAGCATTTTCCCTACTGCTGATGTTAGGCTAACCGGTCTGTTGTTCCCGGTTTTCTCTCTCCTTCCTTTTTTAAATAGTGGGGTTACATTTGCCACCCTGCAATCTGCCGGAACTCTTCCATAATCTGTAGAATTTTGGAAGATGACAACCAATGCATCTGCTATTTCCATGTCTCTTACTGCAGATCTGGTCGCGGTGGATCACACTGGTGTCCACCATCTCTGCAGATTCTACAGCTGCAACACATCACCTGCCCTGCCATCTCTATTGTATTTTATTTAGCTAATTAGGTTTTCAAGTTTGGAATATCACTTAATTATCTGTGTATAGTTTTTAATCTAAAATCACAGCACTTAATTTAAACCAGATTGTGATGAAATACAATTCTGATGCTGCTGATGGCCCACAGCCCCTCATGGATGCCCATTTGTTTTTGAGCGGTCAGATCTTTTCATAATCTATCCCACTTAACACGGTGGTAGTGCCACTCGACACGATGGAGGCTGTCCTCAATGTGAAGACCAGACTTGGTCTCCACAAGGTCTGTGCGGTGGTCACTGCTACCAATACTGTCATGGACAGATGCATCTGCGACAGGTAGATTGGTGAAGATGAGGTCAAGGAGGTTATTCCCTTGTGTTGGTACCCTCACCACCTGCTTCAAGCCCAGTCTGGCAGCTGTGTCCTTCAGGACTCGGCCAGCTCGGTACGACCGAGCCACTCTTGCTGATGAACATTGAAGTCCCCCACCCAGAGTACATTCAGTGCTTCTTCCAAGTGGTGTTCAACATGAAGGACTCCTGATTCATCAGCTGAGGGCGGGCAGTATGTGGTAATCAGCAAGAGATTACCTTGCTCTTGTTTGACCTGATACTGTGAGACTTCATGTGCTCGAAAGTCAATGTTGAGGACTCCCAGGGCCACTCCCCCCCGACTGTATACCACAGTGCCGCCACCTCTGGTGGTCGGTCCTGCTGGTGGGAACATAGGAACGAGAGTAGGCCATTTAGCCCTTTGAGCCTGTTCCGCCATTCAATGAGATCATGGTGATCGGTGACCTAACTCCATATACCCGCCTTTGCTCCATATCCCTTAATACCTTTGGTTAACAAAAATCTATCAATCTTACATTTAAAATTAACAATTGATCTAGCATCAATTGCCGTTTGTGGAAGAGAGTTCCAAACTTCTACTACCCTTTGCATGTAGAAGTATTTCCTAATTGTAGCCCTGAAAGGATTGGCTGTAATCTTTAGGCTATGTCCCCTAGTCCTAGAATCCCCAACCAGCGGAAATAGTTTCTCGCTTTCTACCCTTTCAGTTCCCATTAATATCTTGCAAACTTCAATCAAATCACCCATTAACCTTCTAAATTTCAGAGAAAACAGCCTTAGTTTGTGTAATCTCTCTCGGAATTTAGCCCTTGGAGTCCGGGTATCATTCTAGTAAGTCTACGCTGCACTCCCTCCAAGGCCAATATACCCTTCCTAAGGTGTGGTGCTCAGAAGTGCTCACAGTGCTCCAGGTGTGGTCAGACCAGGGCTTTGTATAGCTGCAGAATGACTTCTAACCCCTTGTGTTCTAGTCCTCTAGATATAAAGGCCAGCATTCCATTAGCCTTGAATTTTTTTTGTACCTGTTCCTGACATTTTAATGATCTGTGTACCTGAACCCCAAGTCTCTTTGGACCAACGTTCCCTCTAAGCTGCATGGCCTCGCAGCTCTCTTGTTAAGTTCCGCGCATGATGGGCCACGCAGCTCCTTAAAGGGCCTCACACATAAAAAAAAAAATCGGGGGAATATTGCTTTGGACCGCCACTGCTTGCAGCTTTTCACCATTAAGAAGGTACTCTGCTCTATCCTTTTTAGGTCCAAAGTGGATGACCTCACACTTGCCTCTATTGAAATCCACTTGCCACAGTTTTGCCCATTCACTTAATCTTTGTGTCATCGGCAAACTTGCAAATATGGTTCTCTATCCCATTATCGAAGTCATTAATAAATATTGTGAATAGTTGAGGCCCCAACACAGAGCCCTGCGGGACGCCACTAGTCACATCCTGCCAATTACAGTACCTGCCCATTATCCCTACTCTCTGTCTCCTGTTGCTCAGCCAATCTCCTAACCAGGTCAACAATTTGCCCTTTTAAAAAATATTTTGTATCTGTCTTCACGGTAGAAGACACTAACAACATCCCAATAATGGATAATCAAGGGGCCACAGGGAGGGGGGCAACTAAAGACAATCACCATCACCAAGGAAATAGTACTTGGTAATATAATGGGACTAAAAGACGACATGTCCCCTGGACCAGATGGCCTGCATCCCAGGGTCTTAAAAGAAGTGGCTGCAGAGATAGTGGATGCATTGGTTGCAATATACCAAAATTCCCTGGACTCTGGAGAGGTCCCAGCGGATTGGAAAACCGCAAATGTAACACCCCTATTTAAGAAAGGAGGGAGACAGAAAGCAGGAAACTATAGACCAGTTAGCCTAACATCTGTCGTTGGGAAAATGCTGGAGTCCTTCATTAAGGAAGCAGTAGCAGGGCATTTGGAAAATCATAATGCAGTCAAGCAGAGTCAGCATGGTTTTATGAAAGGGAAATCATGTTTAACAAACTTGCTGGAGTTCTTTGAGGAGGTAACGAGCAGGGTAGACAAAGGTGAACCAGTGGATGTGGTGTATTTAGATTTCCAGAAGACATTCGATAAGGTGCCTCATAAAAGGTTACTGCATAAGATAAGAGCTCACGGAATTGGGGGTAATATGTTAGCATGGATAGAGAATTGGCTAACTAACAGAAAGCAGAGAGTCGGGATAAATGGGTCATTTTCCGGTTGGCAAACGGTAACTAGTGGGGTGCCACAGGGATCGGTGCTGGGGCCTCAACTATTTACAATCTATATTAATGACTTGGGTGAAGGGACCGAGTGTAATGTAGCCAAGTTTGCGGATGATACAAAGATGGGTGGGAAAGCAAGTTGTGCAGAGGACTCAAAGAACCTGCAAAGGGATATAGACAGTCTAAGTGAGTGGGCAAACGTTTGGCAGATGAGTATAATGTGGGAAAGTGCGAGGTTATACACTTTGGCAGGAAAAATAAAAAAGCAAATTATTATTTAAATGGAGAGAGAGATTACAAAATGCTACTGTTCAGAGGGACCTGGGGGTCCTTGTGCATGAAACACAAAAAGTTAGCATGCAGGTACAGCAAGTAATCAAAAAGGCAAATGGAATGTTGGCCTTTATTTCAAAGAGGTTGGAGTATAAAAGCAGGGAAGTCCTGCTACAACTGTACAAGGTATTGGTGAGACCACACCTTGAGTACTGCGTACAGTTTTGGTCTCCTTATTTAAGGAAGGATATACTTGCATTGGAGGCAGTTCAGAGACGATTCACTAGGTTAATTCCAGAGATGAGGGGTTTGACTTATGAGGAAAGGTTGAGCAGGCTGGGCCTATACTCACTGGAATTTAGAAGAATGAGAGGTGATCTTATTGAAATGTATAAGATACTGAGGGGGCACGACAAGGTAGATGCAGAGAGGATGTTTCCCCTCATGGGGAAATCTAGAACGCGGGGTCACAGTTTTAGAATAAAGGGTCGCCCTTTTAGAACTGAGATGAGGAGGAATTTCTTCTCTCAGAAGGTCGTAAATCTGTGGAATTCTCTGCCCCAGAGAGTTGTGGAGGCTGGGTCATTAAATAGATTTAAGATGGAGATAGACAGATTTTTGCAAGATAAGGGAGTGAAGGGTTATGGGGAGCGGGCTGGGAAGTGGCTTTGAGCCCAAGATCAGCCATGATCTTATTGAATGGCGGAGCAGGCTCGAGGGGCCAAGTGGCCGATTCCTGCTCCTATTTCTTATGTTCTTTGCATAAGCTTCAACTTTAGCTAACAGTCTCTAATGAGGGACTTTATCGAATGCCTTTCAGGAATCCATATAAATAACATCTATAGACATTCCCCTATCCACTACTTTAGACACCTCTTCAAAAAATTCACTCAGGTTTGTCAGGTATGACCTACTCTTTACAAATTCATGCTGGCTCTCTCTGATCAGCTGAAAATTTTTAAGGTGTTCAGTCACTCCATCCTTAATTATAGACTCTAGTAATTTCCCAACAACAGATGCTAGGCTAACCGATCTATAATTCTTGGTTTCCCTCTCTCACCTTTCCTAATTAGCAGAGTGACATGCAGAATTTTCCAATCTAAAGGAACCTTTCCTGAATCAAGAGAACTTTGGAAAATCATAGTTAGGGCATCTGCAATGTTCTCACCTACTTCCTTTCAAACCCTGGGATGAAAACCATCTGGCCCCGGGGGTTTGTCACTCTTTTGTGGCATTATTTTCTTCATTACTGTTAATTTGCTTACATTAATTTTGGTGAGTACCCGTTCCTGATTCAATTCCTTGGGATGTCGGTCATGCTATCCTCTTCCTCTACTGTAAATACTGATGCAGAGTAATTATTTAACATGTCCGTCATTTCCTTATTTTCATTTATAATATCACCATTGTCTGTTTATAAGGGGCCCACATTGCTCTTAACCACCATCTTTTTCCTAATATAATTGTAAAAGTTTTTGTGTTGATTTTGATATCCCTCGCAAGTATCTTTTCCTATTCCCTTTTTGTAGCTCTTACTGTCCGTTTTGTCACCCTTTGCTGTTCTTTGTATCTCCCCTATTGGCCAGGATCTGCGCTATTTTTGTATACTCTTTGGGGTAAAAATTCAGTTGGTTGCGCCTCCTGTTAGCACCTTAAGAGGGCGCTAATGGGGCGCAAAGCCGCTAACGCCCGGGTGCAGCGATGTTTGCGCCGCTCAGGAACTTAACTAGACATTGTGCGGCGGCGCTAAACTTTACCGCTGCGACCACCTGCGCGCGCAGATTGTGACGTCATTCCATGGTGCAACGCCCTTGTGGCGCCCCGGAGCGGAAATTGAGTGGCGCCCCCTGCCTTACCGCCTGACGCTAGCAACGACCAGAAGACTGGAACGCTATCAATCGCTGTGGGGCTGGGGGGGGGGCGCTATTTAAAGGGGGCCTCTTCCTGTCTTTTATTGTTGGTGGCATTTTTGAACTACGCATTCTGAGAGAGAGAGGGAGAGACTTCTGGAGAGATTCAACGTTGTGTGAAGGAGTTTTGGGTACTGAGCAGCACTTTGCAGGTTCATTTTGATTTGCCATTCCTTGTATCGATTTAGCAGAGACTGTGGGAGCTGCACTCTGAACTCTTTGCCTGGTACTCTCCATTGTTCTTTCCAGCACATTTGATGTGCAAGTCTCTCCAGGCCGAGATTCAAGGCTGCAATGAACAGGATGTGGATGGAAAGCAAGATTAACCATCCCCTTTAAGAACTGGCCCGTGCCATTGTGTGTGTGTTCCATTGCTGACTGACATTACATGAGCTTCGCCAGCGCTCTGAGTTAGCGCCTCACTCCTTGGCCTTTGCGCCTTAAGACAGGTGTGCAGCGCCTGATTTAGCGCTCCACTCACCTCCTGGGGCGGTAAAAGTGAAGTTTCCAGTCAGTGCCGATAATTAGCGCCAGGCGCTAATATTTGTGTCCAGACGATATTTGCGCCCCAAATGGGGCGCGACCTAATTTATCCCCCTTTTAGTTTTATGTTGTCTCTTACCTCTTTAGTCATCCATGGCTGCTATCTTTGGCGAGTAGAGCTTTTGCCCCTTAGGGGAATAAACTAGTTCTGTAACACCTTAAATTCTTCTTTGAACACCTCCCACTGATCTTCTGTCATTTTACCCATTAACAGCTTTGCCCAGTTTACTGTGGACTAGTCTCTGACTCATCCGTTGAAGTCGGCCTCACCTAAATCTAGAATCTCAGTAGCTGTTTTGCGTTTCTCCCTTTCAAACACAGCATTGAACTCAATCATATTATGGTCGCTGTTAGATAAATGTTCACACACGGTTAGGCTGTTAACTAAATCTGGTTCATTGCTCATTATTAAATCTAATATGGCCCACCCCCTTGTTGGTTCTCGGACATATTGTTGCAGGAAACTATCCTGAACACACTCAAGAAATTCGCTACCTTTCTGACATGAGCTCGTCTGCTTATCCCAATCTATATGGAAGTTAAATTTCCCCATTAAAACCACTCTGCCTGTCTAATCTCTGCATTAATACATTCTGCCACTTCACAGCTGCTACCAGGGGGCCTATACACAACTCCCACTACAGTCTTAAATCTTTTTCTATTTCTTAATTCTGCTTACCTCTTGTTATACCATCTCTTACCATAGGAGTAATTTCATCAATTTCATCAGCCTCCCCCTTGCATTTTTAACTGTTTAATTTCCTGCTCTTCTCTCAGTTCCGACGAAGGGTTTTGACCTGAAACGTTAACTCTGCTTCTCTCTCCACGGATGTTGCCTGGCCTGCTGAGTTTTTCCAGCGTTTTCTGTTGTTATTTCGGATTTCCAGCATCCGCAGTATTTTGCTATCGTAATTTCATCCTTAATCACTAATGCTACTCCTCTTCCTCTACCAGATTCACTATCCTTCCTGTAGTCCTTATAACCAGGTATATTCAGTTCCCAGTTCTGACCGTCTTGCAGCCATGTCTCAGTAATGGCTACCATGTTGTACCCTCTAAGTTGAATTTGCGCCTGTAATTCATTCAATTTGTTCTTTGCTTTTATATAAAGAATACTTATTTGGGCCATACACCCTAACCTGTCCTACAAAATGCTGCGGTACAGAGGGATCTGGGGGTCCTCGCACATGAAACACAAAAACTTAGCATGCAGGTACAGCAAGTAATTAGGAAAGCTAATGGAATGTTGGCCTTTATTGCAAGGGGGATGGTGTATAAAAGTAGGGAAGTTTTGATGCAACTTTACAGGGCGCTGGTGAGACCGCACCTGGAGTACTGCGTACAGTTTTGGTCTCCGTATTTAAGGAAGGATATACTTGCATTGGAGGCAGTGCAGAGAAGGTTCACTAGGTTGATTCCTGAGTTGAGCAGGTTGGGCCTATACTCATTGGAGTTTAGAAGAATGAGAGGTGATCTTATTGAAACATATAAGATTCTGAGGGGGATTGACAGGGTGGATGCTGAGAGGATGTTTCCCCTAGTGGGGGTATCTAGAACTAGGGGGCATAGTTTCAGAATAAGGGGTCGCCCATTTAAGACGGAGATGAGGAGGAATTTCTTCTCTCAGAGGGTCGTGAATCTTTGGAATTCTCTACCCCAGAGAGCTGTGGAGGGGGAGTCATTGAATGTATTCAAGGCGGAGATTGACAGATATTTGAACTACAAGGGAGTCAAGGGGTATGGGGAGAGAGCGGGAAAGTTGTGTTGAGGCCAAGATTGGATTCGCCATGATCTTATTGAATGGCGGAGCAGGCTCGAGGGGTCGATTGGCCTACTCCTACTCCTGTTTCTTATGTTTAATGTTATTTTTCTCATATATTTCTTATTTCTCTTTCCTGATTTAATTACTTTACATCTTTTAGTTTTCCCTTTACCTGTATTGCCTAAAGCACAATTTCTGACTCTTACTCTACTCTCTTCCCTTTCGTTTGTTTTTGAACTCCTATTTGTACACAATTTCCACCTGAGCACCCCCTCCCCCCCCATTTACTAGTTTAAAGACCTTGAGACCACCCTATTTATTCTTTCTTCTCGGACCCTGGTCCCAGCCCGGTGCAGTTCCTTCCTGTCCCAGTACTGGTACCGGTGTCCCATGAAATGGAACCCCTCTTTTCCACGCCACGCCTTCAGCCACGTGTTGACCTCCCTAATCTGCTTATCCCTACGCCAATTTGCGCGTGGCCAGAGGGTAATAACCTTTGAAGTCCTGTTTTTTAATTTAGCTCCTAGCTCCTGATACTCTCTAAGCAGAACCTCTTGCCTACTCTTCCCGATGTTGCTGGTCCCAACATGGACCACAACGACTGGATCCTCCCCCTCCCTCTCCAATATCCTTTCAAGCCGGTTCGAGATGTCCCTCACCCTGGCACCAGGTAGGCAACATACCATGTGGGACTCTCGATCCTGCTTGCAAAGGATGCTAGCTGTCCCCCTAATTATAGAATCCCCTACAACTACCACATTACACTTCCAGGGTGCCATGGTCAGCACCCTACTCTGTATTAGCCTTGCAAGTTACTGCCTCTAGCTATTATCTTGTTGTTACTATTTAATATTCATCCCCATCCAACATGTTCTTTCTAGACTGCACAGCTCGATCTGTTCTGCTTTCTCCTGACACACCACACCTGTTCCATTGTGCACTCATGCATTTTTTTTTTGATTTGGAGCCTAGACTTTCACGGAATAATCCAAAAAGTTAATAAGGACACTGAAGAAAATCAAGGATGAGAAAATAATACTCTACAACTGTGCTCTGGTTAGGTATCCCAACATCCTGGTTTGGTATCCAATTCTGGCCTCTTGCGCATCCCGTATTTTAATCGCTCTACCAAGCCGGCCGCACATTCAGCTACCGAGGCCCTGAGCTCTGGAATTCCCTCCCTAAACCTCCACCTCTCCCTCCTCCTTTAAGATGCTCCTGAAAACTTACCTCTTTGACCAAGCTTTTGGTTATTGTCTTTAATAGAATCATAGAAATTTACGGCACAGAAGGAGGCCATTCGTCCCATCGTGTCCGCGCCGGTCGAAAAAGAGCTATCTAGCCTAATCCCACTTTTCAGCTCTTGGTCCGTAGCCCTGCAGGTTACGACACTTCAAGTGCCTATCCAAGTACTTTATAAATGTAATGAGGGTCTCTGCCTCTACCACCCTTTCAGGTAGTGAGTTCCAGACCCCCACCACCCTCTGGGTGAAAACATTTCTCCTCAACTCCCCTCTAATCCTTCTACCAATTACTTTAAATCTATGCCCCTGGTTATTGACCTCTCTGCTAAGGGAAATAGATGCTTCCTATCCACTCTATCTAGGCTCCTCATAATTTTATACACCTCAATTAAGTCTCCCCTCAGCCTGCTCTGTTCCAAAGAAAACAACCCCAGCCTATCCAATCTTTCCTCATAGCTAAAATTCCCAAGCCCAGGCAACCTCCTCATAAATCTCCTCTGTACCCTCTCTAGTGCAATCACACCTTTCCTGTAATGTGGTGACCAGAACTGCACGCAGTACTCTAACTCGTGTTTTATACAGTTCTAGCATAGCCTCTGCTCTTATATCTATGCCTCGGCTAATAAAGGAAAATATACCGTATGCCTTCTTAACCACCTTATCCACCTGTCCTGCTACCTTCAGGGATCTGTGGGCATGCACTCCAAGATCCCTCTGTTCCTTTACATTTCTCAGTATCCTACTATTATTGTGTATTCCCTTGCCTTGCCTTGCCTTGTTAGCCCTCCCCAAATGCATTACCTTACACTTCTCCGGATTGAATTCCATTTGCCACTTTTCTGCCCACCTGACCAGTCCATTGATATCTTCCTGCAGTCTGCAACTTTTTTCCTCACTGTCAACCACACGGCCAATTTTTGTATCATCTGCAAACTTCTTAATCAAACCCCCTACATTGAAGTCTAAATCATTGATATACACCACAAAAAGCATGGGGCCTTGTAGAACCCCACTGGAAACAGTCTTCCAGTCACATAAACACCCGTCGACCAATTACCCTTTGCTTCCTGCCACTGAGCCAATTTTGGATCCAACTTGCCACTTTCCCTTGGATCCCATGGACTTTTCCTTTTCTGACCAACCTGCCATGTGGGACCTTGTCAAAGGCCTCGCTAAAACCCATGTAGACTACATCAAATGCACTACCCTCATCGACCCTCCTCATTACCTCCTCAAAAAATTCAATCGAGTTAGTCAGACCCGACCTTCCCTTAACAAATCCATACTGACTGTCCATGATTAATCCGTAACCTTCTAAATGATGATTTATACTCCCCCGCAGAATTTTTTTCAATAATTTTCCCACCACCGGGTTAGGCTGACTGGCCTGTAATTACTTGGTCTATCCCTAATATCTCCTTATGTGGCTCAGTTTTGTTTGATAACGCTCCTGTGAAGTGCTTTGGGACATTTTATTACGTTAAAGGCGCTATATAAATGCAAGTTGTTGTTGTTGTCCTGTTTAATTTTTTTTCCCCTCTATTTTGGGACCAATTTTCGGAGTAACTGCTTTCTGTGGGGCGCCTCACTCGCCAGATGTGAAAATCAGGAAATTGGCCCTAATGGGCCAGAAATTCAGGTCGGAGGCTTCCCGCGGGTGCAAGCCCCCAACCTGCACTTACCTAGCGCGCCTGCCGTTGTGCTGTGGGCCCGTGTGGGATTCAGATCCTGGGCCTCCTCCAGCTGCCGGCGCGCAGTGCTTGCGTATCCCAGGGGCGCAGTTAGTTCGAAGCATCCCCTGGGATCACGTGGGCCATGGGGAGCCAATCGGAGCAGGGAATCTCCATTCATAGATTTGACAGGAAGACCTAACTAAAACTTCAAATAAATTTTTAAAAAATCTCATTTTTAAAATAACTATAAGTTACATAAAATAACTATTTTAAACAATAATTTACATTTTTGAAAAAAATAATTACAGTTTTTAACAGGACTAAAAATAAACTTACCTTTCTTTAAAGTATTTAAAAATAATAAACCTGTGGAAAAAATGTTTTAATTTTACTTATTTCACCACTTACCTTGTTAAAAGCAGGCCTTGCGCCTGCTTTTTCCCCGTGCAGCTGCTAGGGACTTACCCGCACGGAGAAACCGGTAAAAAAAGCTGAAGTTCCAGGCGTACGCGCTGCCGCTCCGGCGCACGCGTTTGACCTGTGAACCCCTTCCTTCAAGGGAACGGGAGTTCTGGTTTCCCAGGCATGCGCAGTGCATGCGTGAAACCAGCACTTTCGTTGGGCCTACGGGTGAGTACACAGCGCGTACTCACCCGTGGAGACCCGAATTTCTGGCCCTATTATCTTGAATGTCAGTGTGGTTGGCTCAATCTCACTTTCCCCTCTGATTCAGATCATTGTGGGTTGGAACCGTGCTCTAGTCCTTGAGCCCATAATCTAGGCTGACACTCCTGGTTGCCAGTGTCAGCTGTGTCTTAGTGGGTAGCGCCCTTGCCTCTGAGTCAGAAGGTCTTGGGTTCAAGTCCCACTCCAGAGACTTGAGCACAAAAATCTAGGCTGACACTCCAGTGCAGTACTGAGGGAGCGCTGCACTGTCGGAGGGGCAGTACTGAGGGAGCACTGCACTGTCAGAGGGCCAGTACTGAGGGAGCGCTGTACTGTCTGGGAGGCAGTACTGAGGGAGCGCTGCACTGTCGGAGGGTCAGTACTGAGGGAGCGCCGCAATGTCGGAGGGGCAGTACTGAGGGAGAGCTGCACTGTCGGAGGGGCAGTACTGAGGGAGCACTGCACTGTCGGAGGGTCAGTACTGAGGGAGCGCCGCACTGTCGGAGGGGCAGTACTGAGGGAGAGCTGCACTGTCGGAGGGGCGGTACTGAGGGAGAGCCGCACTGTCGGTGGGGCAGTACTGAGGGAGAGCCGCACTGTCGGAGGGGCGGTACTGAGGGAGAGCCGCACTGTCGGTGGGGCAGTACTGAGGGAGAGCCGCACTGTCGGTGGGGCAGTACTGAGGGAGAGCAGCACTGTCGGAGGGGCAGTACTGAGGGAGCGCTGCACTGTCGGAGGGGCAGTACTGAGGGAGCACTGCACTGTCGGAGGGGCAGTACTGAGGGAGCGCCGCACTGTCAGAGGGGCAGTACTGAGGGAGCGCTGTACTGTCTGGGGGGCAGTACTGAGGGAGCGCTGCACTGTCGGAGGGGCAGTACTGAGGGAGCGCTGCACTGTCGGAGGGTCAGTACTGAGGGAGCGCTGCACTGTCGGAGGGGCAGTACTGAGGGAGCGCTGCACTGTCGGAGGGGCAGTACTGAGGGAGCGCTGCACTGTCGGAGGGGCAGTACTGAGAGAGCGCTGCACTGTCGGAGGGGCAGTACTGAGGGAGCGCTGTACTGTCTGGGGGGCAGTACTGAGGGAGCGCTGCACTGTCGGAGGGGCAGTACTGAGGGAGCGCTGCACTGTCGGAGGGTCAGTACTGAGGGAGCGCTGCACTGTCGGAGGGGCAGTACTGAGGGAGCGCTGCACTGTCGGAGGGGCAGTACTGAGGGAGCGCTGCACTGTCGGAGGGGCGGTACTGAGGGAGAGCCGCACTGTCGGTGGGGCAGTACTGAGGGAGAGCCGCACTGTCGGTGGGGCAGTACTGAGGGAGAGCAGCACTGTCGGAGGGGCAGTACTGAGGGAGCACTGCACTGTCGGAGGGGCAGTACTGAGGGAGCACTGCACTGTCGGAGGGGCAGTACTGAGGGAGAGCAGCACTGTCGGAGGGGCAGTACTGAGGGAGCACTGCACTGTCGGAGGGGCAGTACTGAGGGAGCGCCGCACTGTCGGAGGGGCTGTCTTTCGGATGAGACGTTAAACTGAGTCTGTTCTCTCAGGTGGACGTAAAAGATCCCATGACACTATTTCGAAGAAGAGCAGTAGAGTTATCCCCGGTGTTCATGGGCCAATATTTATCCCTCAATCAACATAACAAGAACAGATGATCTGGTTATTATCACATTGCTGTTTGTGGGACCTTGCTGTGTGCAAATTGGCTGCTGTGTTTCCTACATTACAACAGTGACTCCACTTCAAAAAGTACTTCATTGACTGTAAAGTGCTTTGGGACGTCCAGTGGTCGTGAAAGGCGCTATAAAAATGCAGGTCTTTCTTTTACCAGTAGGAAGTTCATTTAGAAAGAGCTACAGCAGCAGAAAGGTAAAACAAATGGAGGGAAACATTTGTCACAGTCAATGCAGAGGGTTGCATAAATTTGGCTTGTAATTCCCTGGTGTTTGGAGGATTGAGGGATGATCTGATTGAGGTGGACAAAATGTTAGAAGGATTTGATAGCGTAGATACAGAGAAACTATTTCCGTTGGTGAGGGAATCAAGAACAAGGAGACATAATCTTAAAATTAGACCTCTGCCGTTCAGGAGCGAAGTCAGGAATCACTTCTTCACACAAAGGTAGTGGAAATCTGGAACCCTCTCCCCCAAAAGGCTGTGAAGGCTGGGGGGTCAATTGGAGCTTTCAAGACTGAGATGGATAGATTTTTGTTGGGTAAGGGTATCGAGGGATATGGAGTAAAGGTGGGTAAATGGAGTTAAGATTCAGACCAGCCACGATCTAATTGAATGGCAGAGCAGGCTCGAGGGACTGAATGGCCTCCTCCTGTTCCTGTGTTTCTACTGAGGGGTGTGCTGCACTGAGTGAGGTGCCATCCTTTGGAACAGTCACTAAACCGAGGGGATCCCTGTCTCCCTGTTCAGGTGGGTGTTAAAGATCCCGTGGACGCTATTGGAAGACGAGCAGGGGTGTTCTCCCGGTGTCCTGGGCTAACGTTCCTCCCTCAGACAACATCTCCTCTACATTGGGGAGACCAAACGCAGATTGGGTGACCGCTTTGCGGAACACCTCGTTCAGTCCGTAAGGGGGACCCCGAGCTCCCGGTGGCCTGTCACTTTAATTCACCGCTTCACTCCCACTCTGACCTCACCGTCCTCGGCCTATTACACTGTTCCACGGAAGCGCAGCGTAAGCTCGAGGAACAGCACCTCATCTTTCGTTTAGGCACGCTACAGCCCTCTGGACTCAATATCGAGTTCAACAATTTTAGATCATAACCTCAGCTCCAATCACATTTATATTTTATTTTTTCCACCCTTTTATTTGCCCCCCCCCCCACCTTTTTTTTCCTCCTAGAAGCTGGCAGCTGTCCTTCATTCTGCCAGTGGATTTCACACTTCTTTCAGCCTTAATCTGTCACATTAACACCACCTCTAGCCTTGCATATCTCTTAATGTCTCTTAATGTCTCTTCATCTCCCCCTTTGTTCTTTTATCCCCTCCCCCTTTTCCCAGCTTTACTCTGGCCTTAAATCTATTTGATTTCCGGCTCTTCACAGTTCTGATGAAAGGTCATCGACCTGAAACGTTAACTCTCTTTCTCTCTCCACGGATGCTGCCTGGCCTGCTGAGTTTTTCCAGCGTTTTCTGTTGTTATTTCACCGAAATACAGAGTAATTGGCTATTCACCTCACTGCTGACTGTGGGATCAAATTGGCTGCCACGTTTAACCTGCACAACGGCAGTGAATGCACTTCAGTTTATTGGATATGAAGCACTGTGACAACTCCTGAGGATGTGAAAAGAAGCTATATCAGTGCCACGATAGCAAAATACTTTCGGATGCTGGAAATCCAAAATAGCAACAGAAAACGCTGGAAAAACTCAGCAGGTCAGGCAGCATCCGTGGAGAGAGAAACAGAGTTAACATTTCAGGTCGAAGACCTATATCAGTGCCACTTCATTTGTTTCAGACCACAGATAAACTGGTTTATTTCAGACAACAGATATTAAACTGATATATTTTTTAAAAACCTACATCAATAATTTTTGCAGTTGGATAAGATTGTACGGAAAACACCTTCAAAGTCACGCAGATTCTGTCAAAACCACCAGGTCAAAGATCCATTGCTTCCTTGTGTGCTCTGATTTGTGATCAGGCTGTGGCCGATGCTGTTCGCAGGTTACAGTGTGGGGACTGTTAGCTCATCCAGAGAGAAAGTCCCACTTTCCAAAATGCCATCACGTTTCTCAAGGAAAGTTTGGCCGAGCTTTTCAGTTTGTGATTAAAGCACGATCAGGGTTGATTAAAATTCATTGTTACTGAGAATCATTGCGATGTGGTGGAGCAGATCCTGCGAGTGAGTGCGAGGGCGCCACGCCCTGCTACCCACTCGTCAGGGTCAGCTCGAACCTTTTAATTATCCAGGATCTGACTGTTAACTGAAGCGTCCAGCTCAGAGCCTGCTGAAAATGTACCGTGTGACCGAAGGGCTTCTCTTGACTGGGAAAGAATCGTCACCGAGAATCTGCAATGACGAGCGAATCCAAAGACTGCAGAATAAGTGGAAAGGGTAAAGGGAGAGTTTGCAGTTCAGGTCAACACAAGAGATAAGAGTGATAGAAGTATAAATTGGTCTTGGGCGATAGTGCAGAACGGGGGATAGCGAATCAGAAGCCCCCTTTATACTCCTCACGATTTTCTTTTCCATTGATGTGAATAGAAATGAAATCGGGTAAAGTACAAAATGGGTTGCCATTCGCTGTCGCCTGTTTTGTGCTTCTGCCCAGGATGAAATTATACTCCATATACTGCTTACAATTCCTCTGGTGGATGGGATCCAGAACAAGAGGGCGCATAGAAGATAGGAGCAGGAGTAGGCCATTCGGCCCCTCGAGCCTGCTCCGCCATTTAATGAGATCATGGCTGATCATCCAAATTCAGTACCCTGTCCCTGCTTTCTCCCCATATCCCTTGATCCCTTTAGCCTTAAGAAATATATCTAACTCCTTCTTGAATATATTGAATGAATTGGACTCAACTGCCTTGTGTGGTAGAGAATTCCACAGGATCACCACTCTCTGGGTGAAGAAATTCCTCCTCATCTCAGTCCTAAATGGCTTACCCCTTATCCTTAGACTGTGACCTCTGGTTCTGGACTCCCCCGCCATCGGGAACATCCTTCCTGCATCTAGTCTGTCTAGTCCTGTTAGAATTTTATAAGTTTCAATGAGATCCCCTCTCATTCTTCTAAACTCTAGCGAATATAAGCCCAATCAACCCAATCTCTCCTCATACGTCATTCCTGCCATCCCAGGTATCAGTCTGGTAAATCTTCGCTGAACTCCCTCCATGGCAAGAACATCCTTCCTCAGATAAGGCGACCAAAACTGCACACAATACTCAAGGTGTGGTCTCACCAAGGCCCTGTACAACTGCAGCAAGACATCCTTGCTCCTGTACTCGAATCCTCTCGCTATGAAGGCCAACATACCATTTGCCTTCTTAACCGCCTGCTGTACCTCCATGCTTACCTTCAGCGACTGGTGCACAAGGACACCCAGGTCTCGTTGCACTTCCCCTTTTCCCAATCTATTGCCGTTCAGATAATAATCTGTCTTCCTGTTTTTGCCACCAAAGTGGATAACCTCGCATTTATCCACATTATATTGCATCTGCCATGCATCTGCCCAATCACCCAACCTGTCCAAATCATACTGGACTTTCTCTGCATCCTCCTCACAGCACACACGCCCACCCAGCTTTGTGTCATCTGCAAACTTAGAGATATTACATCGAGTTCCCTCGTCTAGATCATTAATATATATTGTGAATAGCTGGGGTCCTAGCACCGATCAATGTGGTACCCTTAAAATTAGTGCTATGGCGATTCCGGAGTGAAATCAGGAAGCACTTTTTCCCACAAAGGCTAGCATAAATCTGGAACTCCCTCCCCCACAGAAAGCTGCAGATGTGGAAGGGTCAATGGAAATTTTCAAGACTGAGATTGAGTTTTCTTGGGTATGGGTTTTGAGGGATATGGAGCAAAGACGGGTAAATGGAGCAGAGGTACAGATCAGCCACAATCTAATCGCGTGGCGGAGCAGGCTCGAGGGGCTGAATGGCCTCCACCTGTTCCTGTGTTTCCGCGTCAGGTTTGGTGAGGTCATAAAGGGTGCAAACAAAGTACTGGGTTCATTTCTTGAGGAATCGAATTCATAAGCAAGAAGGTAATGTTAAATTTAGGCAGAGCCTTGGCTAGAGCGCACTTAGTACTGTGTGCCATTCTGCTTTCATAGGAACAGGAGGAGGCCATTCAGCCCCTCAAGCCTGTTCCTCAATTCAATTAGAGCATGGCTGATCTGTACCATAACTCCATTTACCCACCCTGGTTCTGTAACCCTTACCCACCAAAAATCTATCAATCTCAGCATTGAAAGCTCCAATTGACCCCAACCTCAACAGCTTTTTGAGGGAGAGAGTTCCAGATTCCCACTACCCTTTGTGAAAAGAAGTGCTTCCTGACATCACCCCTGAAATGGCCTAACTCTAATTTTAAGGTTCTGCCCCCCTTGTTCACCACACTACAAAAAGGATATTGAAGCACTGGAGAAAATGCAGAAAACATTGACAAGAACGTTACCAGAATTAAGAGAAAGGAAGACTTGCATTTATATAGTGCTTTTCATGACCACCGGACGTCTCAAAGCGCATTACAGCCAATGAAGTACTTTAGAAGTGGAGTCACTGTTGCAATGTGGGAAACACGGCAGCCAATTTGCGCACAGCAAGCTCCCCCAAACAGCAGTGTGATAATGACCAGATCGTCTGTTTTTGTTATGTTGATTGAGGGATAAATATTGGCCCAAGGACACCTCCCCTGCTCTATCTTCGAAATAGTGCCATGGGATCTTTTACATCCACCTGAGAGAGAAGACGGGGCCTCGGTTAAATGTCTCATCGTAAAGACAGCACCTCCGACAGTGCAGCACTCAATTGGAGTGTCAGCCTAGCTTTACGTGCTACAAGTCCCTGGAGCGGGACTTGAACCCACAACCTTCTGATTTCAGAGGCGCGCGTGCTACCCACTGAGCCACAGCTGACACAAAGAGGATGCGACTATCAGGAACGATTGAGCATGCTGGGGGGTTTTTTCTCTGGAAAAGAGACTAAGAGGAGACCTAATAGAGGTCTTTAAAATTGTGAAGGCGTTCGATAGGGTAGATGTGGATAAACTGTTTCCACTTGTTGGATGAGTCCAGAACAGGCGGCGTGAACATATAAGATAACCACTAACAGATCAAACAAAGAATCTGGGGGGAATTTCTTTACGCAGAAAGTAGTGAGAATGTGGAGTGCTTGAAGAAGTTAGCATTGACGCATACATGAGGGAGCATGAAATAGAGGGAAGTGGTAACTAGCGTGGGAGGAGGCTCATATGGAGTATAGACACCGGCATAGACCAGTTGGGCCCAATGGCCTGTTTCTCTGCGGTAGATTCTGTGGGGTAGAAATTTGTCTTGGGCGGTAGTGCAAAGCGGGCGGTATCGCATCGGCCGCCAGGTATACGTCCCACCTATCATTCAGTTCCGTTGAGTCCCTCCTCGACTGTGCTGAGCTAACAGCTGTCAGCTGGAGCAGCTGGCAGGGGGTTTTTGAGGGTTGGAATGAACAAGAGGCTGTCGATCACCATCCGCTCTCTCCTGCTGGAACTGTACCTGTGTGGAGGCGAGTGTAGGATAGGTTTGTGTGTCTAGAATGCCCATTGTGGCCAAATAATGCAACAGCAGCTAAGATAGAGGCCACCGTGGCCTACTCTGTACATCTCCCTCCGTAAATTCCTCTTTGGTCACCCTCTTTTTATTATTCATTCACGGGATGTGGGCGTCGCTGGCAAGGCTAGTTTTTATTGCCCATCCCTAGTTGCCCTTGAGAAGGTGGTGGTGAGCCGCCTCCTTGAAACGCTGCAGTCTGTGCAGTGAAGGTACTACCTCAGTGCTGTTAGGGAGGGAGTTCCGGGATTTTGACCCAGCGATGATGAAGGAACGGCCGATATATTTCCAAGTCAGGATGGTGTGTGACTTGGAGGGGAAATTGAAGGTGATGGTGTTTCCATGCACCTGATGCCCTTGTCCTTCTAGGTGGAAGAGGTCGCGGGTTTGGGAGGTGCTATCGAAGAAGCCTTGGCGAGTTGCTGCAGTGCATCTTGTAGATGGTGCACACTGCAGCCACGGTGCGCCGGTGGTGGAGGGAGTGAATGTTTAAGGTGGAGGATGGGGTGTCAATCAAGCGGGCTGCTTTGTCCTGGATGGTGTCGAGCTTCTTGAGTGTTTTAGCTGAACTCACCCAGGCAAGTGAAGAGTAATCCAGCACTCTCTTGACTTGTGCATTGTAGGTGGTAGAAAGGCTTTGGTGAGTCAGGAGGTGAGACACTCGCCGCAGAATAACCTGCCTCTGACCTGCTCTTATAGCCACAGTATTTATGTGGCTGGTCCAGTTAAGATTCGGGTCAATGGTGACCCCCCCAGGATGTTGTTGGTGGAGGATTCGGCGATGGTAATGCCGTTGAATGTCAAGGGGCGGTGGTTAGACTCTCGCTTGTTGGAGATAGTCATTGCCTGGCACTTGTGTGGCCGCGAATGTTACTTGCCACTTATCAGCCCAAGCCTGAATGTCATCCAGGTCTTGCTGCATGCGGGCATGGACTGCTTCATTATCTGAGGAGTTGTGAATGGAACTGAACACTGTGCAATGATCATTGAACATCCCCACTTCTGACCTTGTGATGGAGGGAAGGTCATTGATGAAGCAGTTGAAGATGGTTGGGCCTAGCACACTGCCCTGAGGAACTCCTCCAGTGATGTCCTGGGGCTGAGATGATTGACCTCCAACAACTACAACTATCTTCCTTTGTGCTAGTGGAGAGTTTTCCCCCTGATTCCTGTTGACTCCAATTTTACTAGGGCTCCTTGATGCCACACTCGGTCAAATGCTGCCTTGATGTCAAGGGCAGTCACTCTCACCTCACCTCTGGAATTCAGCTCTTTTGTCCATGTTTGGACCAAGGCTGCAATGAGGCCTGAGCCGAGTGGTTCTGACTGAACCCAAACTGAGCATCGGTGAGCAGGTTATTGGTGAGTAAGTTCCGCTTGATAGCACTATATCAAAGACACCTTCCATCACTTTGCTGATGATTGAGAGTAGACTGATGGGGCGGTAATTGGCTGGATTGGATTTGTCCTGCTTTATGTGGACAGGACATACCTGGGCAGTTTTCCACGTTGTCGGATAGATGCCAGTGTTGTAGCTGTACTGGAACAGCTTGGCTAGAGGTGTGGCTAGTTCTGGAGTACAAGTCTTCAGTACGATAGCTGGGATGTTGTCGGGGCCCACAGCCTTTGCTGTATCCAGTGCACTCAGCTGTTTCTTGATATCACATGGAGTGAATCGAATTGGCTGAAGAACGGCTTCTGTGATGGTGGGGACCTCAGGAGGAGGCTGAGATGCATCATCCACTCGGCACTTCTGGCTGAAGATGGTTGCAAATGCTTCTGCCTTGTCTTTTGCACTCACGTTCTGGGCTCCGCCATCATTGAGGATGGGGATATTCATGGAGCCTCCTCCCCCCGTTAGTTGTTTGACTGTCCACCACCATTCATGACTAGATGTGGCAGGACTGCAGAGCTTTGATCTGATCCGTTGGTTGTGGGATCGCGTAGCCTGTCTATAGCATGCTGCTTCCGCTGTTTAGCATGCATGTAGTCCTGTGTTGCAGCTTCCCCAGGTTGGCACCGCATTTTTAGGTATGCCTGGTGCTGCTCCTGGCATGCTCTTCCACACTTGAACCAGGGTTGGTCCCCTGGCTTGATGGTAATGGTAGAGTGAGGGATATACTGGGCCATGAGGTTACAGATTGTGCTGGAATACAATTCTGCCGCTGCTGATGGCCCACAGCGCCTCATGGTCCTGCTCCTACTTCTTGTGTTCTTTAGAGTTGAGGTTGGATCAGATCAGCCATGATCTCATTGAATGGCGGAGCAGGCTCGAGGGGCCGATTGGTCTACTCCTGCTCCTATTTCTTATGTTCTTATGGATGCCCAGTTTTGAGCTGCTAGATCTGTTCTGATCCATCCCATTTAGCACGGTGATAGTGCCACACAACACGATGGAGTGTGTCCTCAGTATGAAGATGGGACTTGGCCTCCACAATGACTGTGCTGTGCACACTGCTACCAATGCTGTCATGGACAGATGCATCTGCGACAGGTAGATGGGAAGGACGAGGTCAAGTGGGTTTTTCCCTCGTGTGGGTTCTCTCACCACCTGCCGCAGGCCCAGTCTGTCCTGTGTACCTCTGTTGCCGCCTCTGGTGGGTCTGTCCTGCCGGTGGGACAGGATATACCCAGGGATGGTGCTGGGCCTCTACACATTTCTACCAGGAGAGGCCCGGGATCGCAAGTCTCCGTATCTCCCGGACCACCAGGTAAATGCGTAGAAAATTTGATGATCGCAGGTATCCGATCGCAAATTCAGGTCCACAGTCTCAACTGCATCTGTCTTATATAACCTGTAAGATCTGGATCACAGGCTCACACAGATTACCCAACAGGGCTTTAGAAGTTGTAAGGCTTTTATTAAAGAGCTACAGTTTTAAAGCATAATCAGATATTACATATGGTCTAAGCTGAGTATAATAGACATAGAAACATAGAAAAATAGGAGCAGGAGTAGGCCATTCGGCCCTTCGAGCCTGCTCCGCCATTCAATGCGATCATGGCTGATCCTCTATCTCAATACCATATTCCCGCTCTATGCAACACGGTGGCATAGTGGTTAGCACTGGTGCCTCACAGCGCCAGAGACCCGGGTTCGAATCTGGCCTCGGGTGACTGTCTGTGTGGAGTTTGCACATTCTCCCCGTGTCTGCGTGGGTTTCCTCCGGGTGCTCCGGTTTCCTCCCACAATCCCAAAATGTGCGGGTTAGGTTGATTTGGCTATGATAAATTGACCCTTAGTGTTAGGGGGGGATTAAATATGTGGGGTTACAGGGATAGGATGGGATATGTTAGGGGGAATTAAATACGTGGGGTTACGGGGATAGGGTGGGATATGTGTCGGTGCAGGCTCAATGGGGATTCTGTGTGAGAAAGCAGGGACAGGGTACTGGATTTGGATGATCAGCCATGATCGTATTGAATGGTGGAGCAGGCTCGATGGGCCGAATGGCCTACTCCTGCTCCTATGTTTATGTTTCCCCGTACCCCTTGATGCCTTTTGTGTCTAGAAATCTATCTATCTCCTTCTTAAATATATTGCCCCTCTCTTCCGTAGCCTTGTATCTCCCAAAGCCCCCTGCCCATACTCTATCTTCTAATGCCCCCTGCCCATAGCCCTGTATCTTCCAATACTCCTCTCCTCCATATCTCCCCATAGCCCTGTATTTCCCATTGCCCCTCTCCTCTATAGCCCTCTATAGCCCATTGCCCCTCTCCTCCACACCCTGTATCTGCCACTCCCAACACTTCAGCATAAATATCTCAGTTCTGAGGGAGTGCACGGTAGTGTCAGCTTGGATATTTTTGTGCTTGAGTGACGGGACCGGGATTCAAACCCCGCTGCCTTCACGCTCGGAGACGAGAGCGCTGCCCGCTGAGCCACGGCTGGGCTGCAGGAGAAGGAGGACCGGGAGCTGGGCTTAAAAGCTCGACGCAGCTCGGCGTCAAGGAGATGTGGGTGTAAATCGGCGACCCCACCACCCCAATCAAAAAAAACCCTGATTAAAAACCATCCTCTCTCAAAAGCCGCCATCGCAAGCCCGAGGGGTCGGCCGCCACTCACCGCACATCCCGACCTCTGGCTCTTCTCTCTCTCACACCCATACAACCAGTGACAGTAGAGAGCGATCTACGACTCCCGAAGCGGAACGCCACGACCGGACGGACGGTTGGTTGGATGTCTAATGAGACAGCATGGACGTCTTGGGTCAGCAGGTCTCTGCAGCCAGTAACAGCAGTCACTTCTGTTGATTCGTCCACCAAGCTGTTGGAGGTGTTAGGCGTGCGCCAGCATTGATCCACCTCAGAGGCTGAACTTAGTCAAGGTGTTAGGCCTGAGCCAGCATTGATTTCCACCTCGAAGAAGCCTTCGCCCCTCGCCGCCCAACTCCCTCTCTCAGCCCTCTATATTCATAGTTATTTCGGTGGGCTGTGATCTATCTAGTGTCAATCATCTATAATCCAAGTGTGGTGCGGGAAGACATTTCTCACTGCCCCTTTCTGCATGGCTGACGAGGCCTTTCTCTTATCTTGCTGAGGAATGTTTTGTTATGTTTCTTCATTTTGTCCAGCTATGGTACCACCACCCTGTGTGGTCTTGCATTTTACGATCCCCTTATCACTTTCAGGCCTTTCGGTGTTTGTTATTTGACCTTGCTGACTCTTCCCCCATTTATTCCTGACTGCAGTTTTAATCTCTGTTCTAAGAGTCAAACTTCATCTATGAATCTAATAGCTGTTTCTTACAAACCTTCAGATAAAAATCTTAAGTTGGGAAAAACTGTGGCCGATGGAGTTCCAGGTGGAGAAGTGACTACCCTTGTGACTATTTAGAAACATAGAAGATAGGAGCAGGAGTCGGCCATTCGGCCCCTCGAGCCTGCTCCGCCATTCAA
Organism: Squalus acanthias; assembly: GCA_030390025.1. Lineage (NCBI taxonomy): Eukaryota > Metazoa > Chordata > Chondrichthyes > Squaliformes > Squalidae > Squalus > Squalus acanthias. The sequence continues at coordinate 1,817,036 of JASTWF010000059.1, forward strand.
TGAGATCATGGCTGATCATCCAAATTCAGTACCCTGTCCCTGCCTTCTCCCCATATCCCTTGATACCTTTAGCCTTAAGAAATATATCCATCTCCTTCTTGAATATATTTAATGAATTGGCCTCAACTGCCTTCTGTGGTAGAGAATTCCACAGGTTCACCACTCTCTGGTGAAGAAATTCCTCCTCATCTCAGTCCTAAATGGCTTACCCCTTATCCTTAGACTGTGACCCCTGGTTCTGGACTCCCCCGACCATCGGGAACATCCTTCCTGCATCTAGTCTGTCTAGTCCTGTTAGAATTTTATAAGTTTCAATGAGATCCCCTCTCATTCTTCCAAACCCTAGCGAATATAAGCCTAATCGACCCAATCTCTCCTCATACGTCATTCCTGCCATCCCAGGTATCAGTCTGGTAAATCTTCGCTGCACTCCCTCCATGGCAAGAACATCTTTCTTCAGATAAGGCGACCAAAACTGCACACAATACTCAAGGTGTGGTCTCACCAAGGTCCTGTACAACTGCAGCAAGACATCCTTGCTCCTGTACTCGAATCCTCTCGCTATGAAGGCCAACATTCCATTTGCCTTCTTAACCGCCTGCTGCACCTGCATGCTTACCTTCAGCGACTGGTGCACAAGGACTCCCAGATCTCGTTGCACTTCCCCTTTTCCCAATCTATTGCCGTTCAGATAATAATCTGTCTTCCTGTTTTTGCCACCAAAGTGGATAACCTCACATTTATCCACATTATACTGCATCTGCCATGCATCTGCCCAATCACCCAACCTGTCCAAATCATACTGGAGTTTCTCTGCATCCTCCTCAAAGCACACACGCCCACCTAGCTTTGTGTCGTCTGCAAACTTAGAGATATTGGCCCAAAAATTCGTGAGGAAGCCTTCGTGCGAGGGTAAGGCTTCCCCGCGATCTCTCACTGCGCGTTGGCTTTTTCAGTTCCAGCTCGCACGAACTTGATGTTCTGGACAGCTGCTGTGCTGGGCTTGCGTATCCCACAGGCGCAGTTAATTCGTGCGAGTTGTGGGATCACGTGACTCAGTTAGAGCCAATGGCAGCACACCATCTTCCATTCATAACTTTCACATAAGTGCTGTGAAAGCTATGAATACTATAGCCCCCAAAAAGAACAGCTAAACCTCAATTAGATTTTTAAAAAAATCACGTTAATAAAATAAGTGTAGTTAAATAAATTAACCATTTTAAATAAAAAATTAAATTTTTGAAAACATTTAAAATCTTTTAAAAAGTTATAAAAATAAACTTACCTGTCTTTAAAGTCTCTAAAAAAGATATACCTGTTAAAAAAAATTCAAAATAATACTTAATTCACTACTTACCTTGTTAAAAGTGGGTCTTACTCCTCCTTTTTTTATGTGTAAAATCTTCCATACTTACCTGCGCGTTGAAACCACTAAGTGCACTGCATGCGCGCAGCCTGTAGCGCGCACGCGATTTACCTAGGAACCGCCCCCTTTTCCATTCACCAAGTGCCGGTTTTCAGCGCATGCGCAGTGCATGCAGAAAACCGGCAATTGGAGACAGAATACGCGAGAGTACACAGTGCGTACTCTCGCGTATCAACACAAATTTTTGGGCCAATACATCTAGTTCCCTCGTCTAGATCATTAATATCTATTGTGAATAGCTGGGGTCCTAGCACCGATCCCTGTGATGTCTTCCACTTTGGACCTAAGAAAGACAAATCAGAGTATTTTCTAAATGGTGAGAAGGTAGGAACTTTGGAGGAGCTGAGAGATTTTGCATTCCATGTACAGAAATCACGAAAAGCAAGTGGACAGGTACAAAAAATAATTAAAAAGGCTAATGGAAGGTTGGCCTTTAGCTCAAGCCGGCTGGAATACAAAGGGGTAGAAATTATGCGACAGTTACATAAAGCTCTGTTAGACCCCATTTGGAGTAACTGCGTTCAGTTCTGGGCCCCGCACCTCAGGAAGGATATATTGGCCTTGGAGGGGGTACAGCGCAGATTAGCAGAACGATACCGGGGCTAAAAGGGTTAAATTAGGTTGCATAGACAGGGCTTGTATTCCCTCGAGCATAGAAGATTGAGGGGCGATCTAATCGAGGTGTTTAAGATGATTAAAGGATTCGATAGGGTCGATCGAGAGAAACTATTTCCTCTGGTGGGGGGAGTCCAGGACAAGGGGGCATCACCTTAAAATTAGAGCCAGGCCGTTCAGGGGTGATGTCAGGAAGCACTTCTTCACACAAAGGATAGTGGAAATCTGGAACTCTCTCCCGCAAAAAGCTGCAAAAGACTGGGGGTCAACTGAAAATTTCAAAACTGAGACTGATAGATTTTTGTTGGGTAAGGATATTAAGGGATACGGAACCAAGGCGGATAGATGGAGTTAAGATACAGATCAGCTATGATCTAATTGTATGGCGGAACAGGCTCGAGGGGCTGAATGGCCTCCTCCTGTTCCTGTGTAACAGGCTCGAGAGGCTGAATGGCCTCCTCCTGTTCCTCTGTAACAGGCTCGAGGGGCTGAATGGCCTCCTCCTGTTCCTGTGTAACAGGCTCGAGGGGCTGAATGGCCTCCTCCTGTTCCTAAATAACAAGCTTGAGGGGCTGAATGGCCTCCTCCTGTTCCTGTGCAACAGGCTCAAGGGGGCTGAATGGCCTCCTCCTGTTCCTGTGCAACAGGCTCAAGGGGGCTGAATGGCTTCCTCCTGTTCCTGTGCTCCTATGGGATAGAAATTAGATAAGGCCCGAAAACAGGTGCGGGTATCGTGATGCCTGTTGAATCCAATTCAGGCAGGATGCAAGCTTTATGCTGCCTGCTAATTAAAATGATTGCAGCGGTAAGGAAGCGCTAAACGCACTGTTTATTAGCTTATCGCCTCAGCAGGGACCCAAGTTCATGTGAGGCGAGCACCAATTAAAGCTAGCCTGCACTTCTTAAAGGCAGTCTACACCTCTTAAAGGGGAGGTGCACTCTGACTTCAGCAGGTGGTGGAAGTGGCTGGGAAACAGACTGAGGAGCAAGAAAACTGAGTGATGGCACAACATGGCAGAGAGAGAGCTGCCAGACTTTCAGACGCAGCACTGGAGGCCTTGCTGCGGGAGGTGGACAGTAGAAGAGACGTCCTCTATCCATATGGGGCCAGGAGGCCCAGCAGTCAAACTGCCTGCAGGCATTGGGACCAGATAGCTGGCACGGTCAATGCGAGCAGTCTGTCCCCGAGGACCTGGATGCAGTGCTGCAAGAAGTTTAATAACTTCAAACGAGTGGTCAACGTCAGTGAATTCATCTTCAAATGCCATATCCTTACAACTGAAACCCTTCGGCTCACACACTGCTCAATTCACCACCGCACCCCCTTCACTCACCTACCAACAATCTCTATCAATCACGACTCATATAGCTAACATTCATAGCTTCACCTCACCCTCACACACTGCTGCAAGATTCACACCCACATCACACAGCTTGCGCACACTGCCAGCTATTCCACCATGAGAGCCACATCAGCCAACCACAGTGAACCACACTCACTGACACACTTCCCTCTTTCTTGCAGGATAAGGTGGCGCATATCAGGAGGCTGCAGGGGCTACCTGAAGGAGCGCAGGTGGGCCTGCGTAACCTTCCCCCGATGGAGGAGACAGTGCTGGCCATTATTTGGAGGGACATTGCTGAGCCCGTGGCCAGCGGCGGGGCTGAATCAATTGAAGGTGACTGCATCCTCATACCTAATCCTCCTTCTCACATCCCACTTCCCCCTCATCCCACAATCTCTTCTGATTTACAAGCTTAAGATGGTGTAAGCGTGCACCTCTTGCTTTCCCCCCCCCACCGCCCTCCCCTCACCACAACCTTACCCTTGTGCCTTTCTCCTTTCAGATAGCCAAGAACTGCAACCTGACCAGCCACTGGTGGAGGGGCAGGAAATGCAAGGGGAAGAACGGAGTGATGCAGAACACACAGCACCACCACTTGATTTCACGCTCCCCGATACCAGATACCGACACTCCGCGTACTTTAGCGAATAGGTTAGATGCGGGATCTGCACGTGGTGAGACACCGGGCACGAGGGGCCTGCAGCCACGGCAGGGGGGAAAGGGTAGCTCAGGTGCCTGCACACGAGTTCTGCTGCACAGAACTTGGATGAGGACTTAGATGGGGCAGCCTACAGAAGAATGCTGATGGGTATGCAAAACAAAATGCTTGGTGCATTGGCAGGCCTGCCAGAAAGCCTGAATGCAATGTCAAGGAGCATGGAGGAGTCCAGCACCAACCTTGCACAGGGCTTTGCGCAGAGCTTGAAGCACATGATTTCCAGCATGGACGTGATGGGCAACTCCATTGGTGCACTTGTGGACCCAACCATAATGCAGCGACTGATGGCCGATGTCTCAGCTTCCATTGCAGTGCAAGCAGCAGCCACCCAACCTCTGAGCGCTGCAATGGAAGCTCTTGACTGAAGTCATGCAAACTCAGCTTGCTGCCACGCAAGCACAGACTGCTGCCGTCATGGCTGGGTTTATCAGTGTTGAAAGGGGCTTGCAGGGTGTCACTGCAGTCCACAATCTGTCCTCCAGCAGATTACTAGGATTGCTGAGACGTCGCCCCGGGGGAGTGGCAGTGGCTCCGTGGAGGACGAACCTGCTGTTCCTCTCTCAGGATGACAGCATTCGTCCTCCCACCACTGCCACTCGGTCAGTGCCCTTGCTGTTGCCTGTCAGCCAGCCAGCCCAGCCTGCTGCCGCCCAAAGCCGGGCCTACTAGGCCTAGAGCTGATCGAGGTCGTCCTGCAAGGCCATCTGCAGTCTCCCCCACTGAAGTCAGCAGCTTTCCACCAGCCACGCTGCAGCCACTATGGTATCACTGCCTAGGAGCACTAGGGCAGGCAAAGACACACTAAAGACAGACACTAAGGGAATGCACAAGGGTGATTAGTTGACTTTTGATTGAAATATTGAAATGGTGTGATTCATAAAATTGGTTTGGAATGTTTGTTTTGTGTGGTGGCTTTTATTATAGCATTGTGGCCAAGAGGACTCTGTGATGGTCAGTAACAGAGGGAAGGTAAGGTGTGGGACTATTGTTTCATGGGGAATTGGGGTTGCGTTCACTGGTACCGCAGTCGGATGATTCGTGTGGTAACACAATACAGCTTCCTGTGACTCGAACTTTATTGCATCACTTCCTGTGATTAGTCCAGGATAAATACTGGACTGAGCAGTTGGATCCTGGAGAGGCATAGAGTAAGACCTCTTTTGTATGTAGCACCTTTTTAGTTGATTAAAGCTTACTTTAAGTTCACCACGCGTAAGGTTCATTCTTACGACAATTCGATCATGGACATCCCGGGCAGAGAAAGGCTGTGAGTTGCCTCCTCCCCTTCCGCTTCCTCCTTCTCCTCTCCCACCTCCTCCTCCTCCTCTTCCTCCTCCTCCTCAGCTGGTTGCCATATGCTTGGTGGCAAGGGCTGTGCCCTCGTGATGGCAAGGTTGTGGAGCATGCAGCAGACCATGGCGAATCTTGAGACGCGCTCTGGTGAGTACCGCAGGGCTCCTCCAGAGCGGTCCAGGCAGCAGAAGCGTTGTTTAAGGACGCCAATGTCTGCTCGATCAGCTTCCATGTGGCATCATGGCTTTTGTTATATGCATGTTGGCCCATGTGTGGTTGGGTAGCGCAGCGGAGTCATGAGCTCTTCTTTTTCTTAGCAGTCCCTCGGAACCAAGGACGACTTGCTTCCACATTAAAAATGAGTTCTCAGGTGACTGATGAGTCCAATGCGGGACCTACAGTCTCTGTCACAGGTGGGGCAGATGGTGGTTGAAGGGGCGGGTGGGTGGGGTGCTTGGGTTGACGTGCGCTCCTTGCGCTGCCTGCGCTTGGCTTCCACTTGCTCCCGGCGAAGCGACTCGAGGTGTTCGGCGCCTTCCCGGATGCTTCTCCTCCACTTTGTGCTCTGGTCTTGGGCCCGGGACTCCCAGGTGTCGGTGGGGATGTTGCACTTTTTCAAGGAGGCTTTGAGGGTGTCCTTGAAGCGTTTCCTCTGCCTACCTGGGGCTCTCTTTCCGTGCCGGAGCTCCGAGTAGAGCGCTTGTTTTAGGAGTCTCGTATCGGGCATGCGGACGATGTGACCCGTCCATCGGAGCTGATCGAGCCTGGTCAAAGCTTCGATGCTGGGGATGTTGGCCTGAGCAAGAACACTGACGTTGGTGCGCCTATCCTGCCAATGGATTTGCAGGATCTTGCGGAGGCAGCGTTGGTGGTACCTCTCCAGTGCTTTGAGGTGCCTGCTGTACATGGTCCATGAGCTAAGTGGTCAGCGTATAGCCCTTTTTGCCCAGTAGCCACCCTCTGGTTTGTCGAGGTGGCTTAAGTGCTGATGGAACAGCGGACTGCCGCTGAATGAAGGCATCAGGGCTGCTGCCAGGATACCGAGCATTGACTGGCATGATGCACTGAGTATGGTCGCACACCAGCTGGACATCTGAGGGAGTGGAATCCCTTCTGGTTTTGGTAAATCTCCAGTGCCCGCAAAGCGATGTGTGTGCAGTCAATGTAACCCTGCACCATGGGGAAGCCTGCTATCCTGGTGAAGCCGTGTGCTCGTTCCGCCTGTTTCTCTCTGGCAAGAGAGAATGAAATGTATTCAGCTCTCGTCACCGACAGAACCTCACTCACCTCCCTTATACAGGCGTGTACGGTGAACTGGGAGATGTTACAGATGTCACCTGCTCCAGCCTAGAAAGAGCCAAACGCGAAGAGGTTCAAGGCCACAGTTACCTTTACAGTCACTGACAATGCCGTCCTCGCTCTGGACTGAGGCTGCAGGTTCGCACGCACTGATCGTCGTTGCGGTTGAGGTAGGAGAATTGTTCCCTGAAGATCCTGGGTGGATATGGCCTCCTGCTGAGAGACCTTCTCCCCCTCCTCCTCCTGCCTCTTGTAGCAGCTTGTCCTGCTCTGTGTCCCCTCTGCTCATTCTCCCTGTCATGCTGCAGGCCAAGGGGGTTACAAACTGCTGCACCCATTCCTGGGAGCAACTGGTCCGAGCAGACCCTTTGCAAGTCAGTACCAAGACCTTGAGCACGTGCCACACCACTCCATGTAGAATTTAGGCAACTTTAAAGATGTCTAGAAAGCACCAAACACTTGTACAAACTCAGCAACAGCCAGTAGGAATCAATCAACAACTAGCCTGTAAGTAGGTGACGCTCCCATTAAATAGCGCTGGTGGGGGTTCCTTCCTGCTGCTGAATGCATGTTCAGCTGTGCCAGGCTAAGAGAGGGCATTAGCTCCAGCATTGAGGTCGAAAATGGCAGCGCTGGCGTCAAGTCAGCGTTACACGCTGATTGATGTCACCATCTGCCTACTCTGCATACTAACGCACACGCTCCCAGCGCCGACGCTAACGCCCTCAGCAAAATTGCGTCCGGTGCGGCCCGCACCAAAAGTGTTGCCGTTCTGTTTGGATGCCATTTTCGACACAGAACGGCACCCTTAGCGCCAAAAAAACAGACACTACGGAACCGAATTTCTAGCTCTATGTCTTTAATGGGCCCACATTCCCCCTTTATAGAGTCATAGGGGGAAAAATTAGGTCGCGCCCCATTTGGGGCGCAAATATCGTCTGGACGCAAATATTAGCGCCTGGCGCTAATTATCGGCACTGACTGGAAACTTCACTTTTACCGCCCCGGGAGGTGAGTGGAGCGCTAAATCAGGCGCTGCACACCTGTCTTAAGGCGCAAAGGCCAAGGAGTGAGGCGCTAACTCAGAGCGCTGGCGAAGCTCATGTAATGTCAGTCAGCAATAGAACACACACACAATGGCACGGGCCAGTTCTTAAAGGGGATGGTTAATTTTGCTTTCCATCCACATCCTGTTCATTGCAGCCTTGAATCTCGGCCTGGAGAGACTTGCACATCAAATGTGCTGGAAAGAACAATGGAGAGTACCAGGCAAAGAGCTCAGAGTGCAGCTCCCACAGTCTCTGCTAAATCGATACAAGGAATGGCAAATCAAAATGAACCTGCAAAGTGCTGCTCAGTACCCAAAACTCCTTCACACAACGTTGAATCTCTCCAGAAGTCTCTCCCTCTCTCTCTCAGAATGCGTAGTTCAAAAATGCCACCAACAATAAAAGACAGGAAGAGGCCCCCTTTAAATAGCGCCCCCCCCAGCCCCACAGCGATTGATAGCGTTCCAGTCTTCTGGTCGTTGGATGCGCCAGGCGGTAAGGCAGGGGGCGCCACTCAATTTCCGCTCCGGGGCGCCACAAGGGCGTTGCACCATGGAATGACGTCACAATCTGCGCGCGCAGGTGGTCGCAGCAGTAAAGTTTAGCGCCGCCGCACAATCTCTAGTTAAGTTCCCGAGTGGTGCAAACATCGCTGCGCCCGGGCGTTAGCGGCTTTGCGCCCCATTAGCGCCCTCTTAAGGCGCTAACGGGTGGCGCAACCAACTGAATTTTTACCCCATAGAGTCACAGAGTTATACAGCACAGAAAGAGGCCCATCGTGTCCACGCCGGCCATCAAGCCCTGTCTATTTTAATCCCATTTTCCAGCACTTGGTCCATAGCCTTGTATGCTATGGCGTTTCATGTGCTCATCTAAATGCTTCTTTAATGTTGTGAGGGTTCCTGCCTCTACCACCCTTTCAGGCAGTGAGTTCCAGATTCCAACCACCCTCTGGGTGAAAAAGTTTTTCCTCAAATCCCCTCTAAACCTTCGGCCCCTTACCTTGAAACTATGCCCCCTTGTTATTGACCCCTCTACTAAGGGGAAAAGTTCCTTTCTATCTACCCTATCTATGCCCCTCATAATTTTGTACACCTCAATCAGGTCCCCCCTCAGCCTTCTCTGCTCTAAGGAAAACAACCCCAGCCTGTCCAGTCTCTCTTCATAGCTGAAGCGCTGCAGCCCATGTAACATCTTGGTGAATCTCCTCTGCACCCTCTCCAATGCAATCACATCCTTCCTATAGTGTGGTGACCAGAACTGCATACAGTATTCCAGCTGTGGCCTAACTAGCGTTTTGTACAGCTCCATCATAACCTCCCTGCTCTTCTATTCTATGCCTCGGCTAATGAAGGCAAGTATCCCATATGCCTTTTTAACCACTTTATCTATCTGTCCTGCTACCTTCAGGGATCTATGTACATGCACACCAAGGTCCCTCTGATCCTCTGTCCTTCCTAGGGTCCTACCATTCATTGTATATTCCCTTGCCTTGTTAGTCCTCCCAAAATGCATCACCTCACACTTTTCAGGGTTAAATTCCATTTGCCACTGTTCTGCCCATCTGACCAACCCATCTATATCATCCTGTAGCCTGAGGCTTCCCTCCTCGCTATTTACCACCCCACCAATTTTCGTGTCATCTGCGAACTTACTGATCATACCTCCTACATTCATATCTAAATCATTAATGTACACTAGAAACAGCAAAGGACCCAGCATCGATCCCTGCGGTACACCACTGGACACAGGCTTCCAGTCACAAAAACAACCTTCGACCATCACCCTCTGCCTCCTGCCACTAAGCCAATTTTGGATCCAATGTGCCAAATTGCCCGGGATCCCATGGGCTTTTACCTTCTTGACCAGTCTCCCATGCGGGACTTTGTCAAAAGCCTTACTGAAGTCCATGTAGACCACATCAACTGCACTACCCTCATCCACACACCTAGTCACCCCCTCGAAAAATTCAATCAAATTGGTCAGACATGATCTCCCCCTGACAAAGCCATGCTGACTATCCTTGATTAATCCTTGCCTCTCCAAGTGGAGACTAATTCTGTCCCTCAGAATTTTTTCCAATAATTTCCCTACCACTGATGTTAGGCTAACTGGCCTGTAATTCCCTGGTTTATCTCTACTACCCTTCTTGAATAATGGTACTACGTTAGCTGTTCTCCAGTCCTCTGGCACCTCCCCTGTGGCCAGAGAGGTTCTGAAAATTTGTGTCAGAGCCCCTGCAATCTCCTCCCTTGCCTCACACAGCAGCCTGGGATACATCTCGTTTGGGCTGGGGATTTATCCACTTTTAAGCTCGCTAAAACCGCTAGTACCTCCTCCCTCTCAATACTAATTTGTTCAAGTATATCACAATCCCCCTGTCTGATTTCTATGCCTACATCGTCCTTCTCCATAGTGAACACAGATGCAAAATATTCATTTAAAACCCCACCTACATCTTTACCACTCTCTTTCTCTTAATATATTGATAAAAAACATTTACTGTTAACTTTACTATCCCTTACAAGTTGTTTTTCATATTCCTTTTTGCACCTCTTATTGCTTTCTTTGTACTCGTTTGTTATTTTGAAAGCTCTCTCAGTCCGTTGGATTTCCACTTTTCCTTGCATTGTGTAAGCCTTTTCTTTTCGCTCGATACTATGTCTTACCTGATTTGTTGACAATGGTTGCTTTACTGCCCAATTGAAGCTTTTGCCTTTTCGGGTTATGTACTGGTTTTGTATTGTACCAGATACCTCTTTGAATAATTCCCACTGTTTGTCTGTCTGTTTACCCATTAACAGTCCAGCCTAATTAACTGTGGGCAATCGATTTCTCATCCTTTCAAAGATTGCCTTACTTAAATTTAAAATCTTGGTTTGTGACTCTCCTGTCTCCCTCTCAAACCTAATATTGAATTCAATCATGCTGGGCCGGGTTTTGCAACCCCTACGGATGCATAGGAGGCTCCCGTAGGGGCCGAGCAAGTGCCGGTTTCAGGCATGCCCGCATGGGCTGAAACCCGGCACTTGCGATCTGTCAACAGATCATCCGCATGCCCAAGAAAAGTGCCTCTGCGGGTGGAGAGCTGCGCTTTTTGCACAACTTCTGCCCGCTGAATGACTGTCAGATTCTTCCGCCTGGTAATTACATTTTTGTTTAAAATATTTAATTAAATGATGTTGGTGAAAAATGAATTCACTCGAGTCTGTCTCAAAGCAGAAGATCACAGTTTATTTAACAGAGTGCTCTGGGAGAAGAGCCATAGACCCCGCGGTCTAGTGATCCACTTCTCGTCGTTACAGTGGTATCAGAATTTCTTTTATACATTACAGGGTCGGTTATGCAATTCATTACATACAAATGTCTCCACCCAATCACATTCCCCCAGCAACAGGCTCCTTAATTATAATCTTCACTTTAAGCTAAATTTTTCTTGTTACTTCCCATCCGAAACTACAAACATAGAGTGTTGCGTCACATCTGTCCGGTCAGACTGGCTGGTCATGCGGTGATTGGTTCTCAAGTGTAACCGTTGTACTATTATTGTCTTAGTGGGCCTCCTTGGTGGGCCTCGCACATACGCATGTTGACCACAGACATTACTCATCGCACTGTGTCAGCAAAACCATTTTGTATTCACGAATTTACCTTTTACAGCACATTCTTTAACTTTTACGTTGCTGCTTTAAGCCCTATAATTTTTACCCTAACAAATGACATTTTAATTAATTTTAAATATGTAATGTTTTTTTTAAATTTATTTATAATGTGTTGCTGTACTTTTTAGGTGATCCCCATTCATACTTTTGACAGTTCTGTAGGTACAGACCTGTCGAAAGGTTGAATGGGGATTCCCTTCTTCCATTGGTTGGGCCGGCCCACGTGATCCCGGGAGCGTCTACGAACCGCTTGCGCCCCTGGGATACGTGGGCCTCCGCCCGCCCGGACCCGGAGAGGCCCAGGAACGCAAGCCGCCATTCCTCCTGGGCGACCAGGTAAATTCGTAGACATTTTGCAGGTCGGAGCTGTCCACCCGCAGGAAGCCTCCGATCGCAAATGTCGGCTCAAAATGGTCACTGTTTGCAGGATGCTCCCTTACAGACAGATTGTTAACTAATTTTGGTTCGTTACTCAGTACTCCATCTAGCATGGCCTTATCCCTTGTCAGTTGTAAAACATGCTGAAAGGGTGGTGGAAGCAGATTCAAGAGTTACTTTCAAAAGGGAATTGGAACAATACTTGAAAAGGAAAAATTTGCAGGGCTATGGGCAAAGAGCCGTAGAGTGGGACTAATTGGATCGCTCTTTCAAAGAGCCGGCACAGGCACGATGGGCCGAATGGCCTCCTTCTGTGCTGTATCATTCTATTCTGTTCTTAAACCTGGCCTAAATTCACTGATTTTATTATTCGAGCTATTTGGCTTCTCGCAATCTATGTGAAAATTAAAATCTCCCATTATAGCCACATTGGGGGAATACAAACACACAATGCAAACGTGATCGGGGATCGGTCCTCCCCCGGGGTTGGGGATCGGAACACCCCTGGGATCGGACCCCCTTCGGGGATAGGGATCAGACCCACCCTCCCCGTGGTTCGGGGATCAGAACCCCGCCCAGGGTCGGATCACATACCTACCTGGGGTTGCAGAGTCTTGTCCAGCATCCCCGCCAGACTGGAAGCCAGCCTATCAATCTGGGCGGGGAAACTGTGCTTGACGTCACACTTTCAGGTTTCCTGCGCAATACCGACCCGCAACGCCCCCCACCCCCCCGCTCCCACTCCCAGTGGGTCTCCAAGTAAAAATTACGGCCGTTGTTTATGCTACATGCTTCCCTGATCTCCATATTTATACATTCCCGCACTGCATCACCACACTCTAAAAGTCTGTAGACAACTCCTACCAGAGTCCTGTATCCTCTTACTGTTCACTAGTTCCACCCAAACTGTTTCCATTGCCTGTTCACCCCTACTGAAGTCCTATCTTTCCACTGCTGTGATTGAGTCTTTTATCAATATTGCTATTCCACCTCCTTTTTACCAATTTCCCTCTCCTTTCTAAAGATACTATAGCCTGCAATATTAAGCTTCCAGTAGCCTAGCTTGTAGCCAGGTCTCTGTAATGGCTACTATATTGTACCCTTTAAACTGAATTGGGGCTTCCAATTCACCTGTTTTATTGCTTAGGCTACGTGCATTTGTATGCGGAACTCTAATTTGGGTAACTGTTCCCCACCCTGCCCATATGCCCTTCTGGTCTTCTACACATAGGCCCAAAAATTCGTCCGTTCTCGGGTGAGTACCCGCTGCGTACTCACCCGTATTCGTTCCCGAAGTGCCGGTTTCCTGCATGCACTGCGCAGGCGCGGGAAACCGGCAGTTCCGGTATGGCGAAGGGGGCGGTTCCTAGGTTAACCGCGTGCGCACTAAAGGCTGCGCGCACGCAGCACACTTAGGTTTTTTTTCAGGTTTCAACGCGAGGGTAAGTATGGAAGATTCTACACAAGTAAAAAGGAGGCGTAAGACCCCTTTTGAACAAGGTAAGTAGTTAATTAAGTATAATTTTAAATTTTTTTCAACTGGTTTATCTTTTTTAGAGACTTTAAAGAAAGGGAAGTTTATTTTTATAACTTTTAAAAAGTATTTTAATTTTTTCAAAAATTTAAATTTTTGTTTAAAATGGTTAATTTATTTAACTATAGTTATTTTATTAATGTGATGGTTTTTAAAAAAATTTATTTGAGGTTTAGCTGTTCTTTTGGGGCCGATTTCAATTCACAGATTTGACAGGTCTCCTGTCAAATCTATGAATGAAAGATGGTCTGCTGCCATTGGCTCTCCATGGCCCACGTGATCCCAGGGGTGGCATCGCACTAACTACGCCCCTGGAACACGCAAGCACTGTGCGCCGGCAGTAGGGATAGGCCCAGGACCCGAAGTTCCTGTGGGCCCGAAAAACAACGGCAGGCGCGGTAGGTAAGAGCGCGCGCGATCCTTACCCCCGCGGCAAGCCGGCCACGCGAATTTCTAGGCCATAGTTTTTTAACATGTCACACTTCCTGTTTTTCGCCTTACTGTCTGGATTGATGGGGCAGTGGAGAGGGAGCTTTACTCTGTATGTAACCCGTGCTGTACCTGCCCTGGGAGTGTTTGACGGGACAGTGTAGAGGGAGCTTTACTCTGTACCTAACCCATGCTGTACCTGCCCTGGGAGTGTTTGACGGGACAGTGTAGAGAGAGCTTTACTCTGTATCTAACTCATGCTGTACCTGCCCTGGGAGTGTTTGACGGGACAGTGTATAGGGAGCTTTACTCTGTACCTAACCGGTGCTGTACCTGCCCTGGGAGTGTTTGATGGGACAGTGTAGAGGGAGCTTTACTCTGTATCTAACCCATGCTGTACCTGCCCTGGGAGTGTTTGATGGGACAGTGTAGAAGGAGCTTTACTCTGTATCTAACACATGCTGTAGCTGCCCTGGGAGTGTTTGATAGGACAGTGTAGAGGGAGCTTTACTCTGTATGTAACCTGTGATGTACCTGCCCTGGGAGTGTTTCAAGGGGCAGTGTAGAGAGAGATTTACTCTGTATCTAACCCGTGCTGTACCTGCCCTGGGAGTGTTTGATGGGACGGTGCAGTGGGAGCTTTACTCTGTATCTAACTCGTGCTGTACCTGCCCTGGGAGTGTTTGATGGGACAGTGTAGAGGGAGCTTTACTCTGTATCTAACCCATGCTGTACCTGCCCTGGGAGTGTTTGATGGGACAGTGCAGAGAGAGCTTTACTCTGTATCTAACCTGTGCTGTACCTGCCCTGGGAGTGTTTGAAGGGACAGTGTAGAGAGAGATTTACTCTGTATCTAACCCGTGCTGTACCTGCCCTGGGAGTGTTTGATCGGACGGTGTAGAGGGAGCTTTACTCTGTATCTAACTCGTGCTGTACCTGCTCTGGGAGTGTTTGACGGGACAGTGTAGAGAGAGATTTACTCTGTATCTAACCCGTGCTGTACCTGCCCTGGGAGTGTTTGATGGGACGGTGTAGAGGGAGCTTTACTCTGTATCTAACCCGTGCTGTACCTGCCCTGGGAGTGTTTGACGGGACAGTGTAGAGGGAGCTTTACTCTGTATCTAACCCGTGCTGCACCTGCCCTGGGAGTGTTTGATGGGACGGTGTAGAGGGAGCTTTACTCTGTATCTAACTCGTGCTGTACCTGCCCTGGGAGTGTTTGATGGGACAGTGCACAGGGAGCTTTACTCTGGAGCTAACCCATGCTGTACCTGCCCTGGGAGTGTTTGAAGGGACGGTGCAGTGGGAGCTTTACTCTGTATCTAACCCGTGCTGTACCTGCCCTGGGAGTGTTTGATGGGATGGTGTAGAGGGAGCTTTACTCTGTATTTAACCCATGCTGCACCTACCCTGGGAGTGTTTGATGGAACAGTGTAGAGGGAGCTTTACTCTGTATCTAACCCGTGCTGTACCTGCCCTGGGAGTGTTTGATGGGAAAGTGTAGAGGGAGCTTTACTCTGTCTCTAACCCGTGCTGTACCTGACCTGGGAGTGTTTGATGGGGACAGTGTAGAGGGAGCATTACTCGGTATCTAACCCGTGCTGTACCTGCCCTGGGAGTGTTTGATGGGCCAGCGTAGAGGGAGCTTTACTTTGTATCCAGCCCGTGCTGTATCTGTCCTGGGAGTGTTTGATGGGACAGTGTAGATGGAGCTTTACTCTGTATCTAACCCATGCTGTACCTGACCTGGGAGTGTTTGACGGGACAGTGTAGAGGGAGCTTTACTCTGTATCTAACCCATGCTGTACCTGCCCTGGGAGTGTGTGACGGGACAGTGTAGAGGGAGCTTTACTCTGTATCTAACCTGTGCTGTACCTGCCCTGGGAGTGTTTGATGGGACAGTGTAGAGGGAGCTTTATTCTGTATCTAACCTGTGCTGTACCTGCCCTGGGAGTGTTTGAAGGGACAGTGTAGAGAGAGATTTACTCTGTATCTAACCCGTGCTGTACCTGCCCTGGGAGTGTTTGATGGGACGGTGTAGAGGGAGCTTTACTCTGTATCTAACTCGTGCTGTACCTGCTCTGGGAGTGTTTGATGGGACAGTGTAGAGGGAGCTTTACTCTGTATTTAACCCATGCTGTACCTGCCCTGGGAGTGTTTGAAGGTACAATGTAGAGAAAGATTTACTCTGTATCTAACCTGTGCTGTACCTGCCCTGGGAGTGTTTGATGGGACGGTGTAGAGGGAGCTTTACTCTGTATTTAACCCGTGCTGCACCTGCCCTGGGAGTGTTTGATGGGACAGTGTAGAGGAAGCTTTACTCTGTATCTAACCCGTGCTGTACCTGCCCTGGGAGTGTTTGATGCGACAGTGTAGAGGGAGCTTTACTCTGTATCTAACACGTGCTGTACCAGCCCTGGGAGTGTTTGATGGGACTGTGTAGAGGGAGCTTTACTCTGCATCTAACCCATGCTGTACCTGCTCTGGGAGTGTTTGATGGGACAGTGTAGAGGGAGCTTTACTCTGTATCTAACCCATGCTGTACCTGCCCTGGGAGTGTTTGATGGGGACAGTGTAGAGGGAGCTTTACTCTGTATCTAACCTGTGCTGTACCTGCCCTGGGAGTGTTTGATGGGGACAGTGTAGAGGGAGCTTTACTCTGTATCTAACCTGTGCTGTACCTGCCCTGGGAGTGTTTGATGGGACAGTGTAGAGGGAGCTTTACTCTGTATCTAACCCCATGCTGTACCTGCCCTGGGAGTGTTTGATGGGACAGTGTAGAGGAAGCTTTACTCTGTATCTAACCCCGTGCTGTACCTGCCCTGGGAGTGTTTGATGGGACAGTGTGGAGGGAGCTTTACTCTGTATCTAACCCCGTGCTGTACCTGCCCTGGGAGTGTTTGATGGGACTGTGTAGAGGGAGCTTTACTCTGTATCTAACCCGTGCTGTACCTGCCCTGGGAGTATTTGAAAATGATAAATGTTGCTGTACGATATCTGAAGCAATTCAGCTTGATGAATCGAAATTACTTTAAATATATACTATGTATAAATCCATTTTAATGACATTTATTCTAATTTATTTTATCCCTGTTTCCAATTTCTCCCTTTACTGGCCGCGGTGATCTGATATGTGTGCTGCATCAGTGGGCTGGGATTTTCACTTCGATCAAGTACAGCTTCTGGTGATGTTCGTTACAGGAGGAATGTCGGCCCAGGACACCGAGAGAACTTCCCTGCTCCTGTTCCAGGAGTGTCCTTGGGATCTTTAACACCCACTGTAGGCTTCGGGAACCCATGTGTGTACAGGTTAACGGCTAAAAGTTTATCCAACTGAGACCAGGCAGCTTACCGCTGGGGATGCCTCCCCACTGATGGCCAAGCCCGAACCAGCCTATCCATTTGGGTTCATCTGAGGACCAGTGAGAAGAATCCCTGCCCCCAGGGACAGGTCTACCCTTCCGTGGGTCCCATCATTCTGGACTGGTCACCCATCGGAGCGATCTGCAGTACTGACGCCCAGCCAGGCTCACGTGTACTGATTCAGCGAGTCTCCCGTGCAAAGTTCCAGATTTCAGTTGCCATCTCGGAGCCTGCACAATAGCAGGATATACTTGTATTGGAGGCAGTTCAGAGATGATTCACTAGGTTAATTCCAGAGATGAAGGGGTTTGACTTATGAGGAGAAGTTGAGCAGGTTGGGCCTATACTTATTGGAATTTAGAAGAATGAGAGGTGATCTTATCGAAACATAATGGGCCAAAAATTCGGCCCTTGCCGGGTGAGTACGCACTGTGTACTCACCCGTAAGGCATCCCGAAGTGCCGGTTTCCTGCATGCACTGCGCATGCGCGGGAAACCGGAACTTCCGGTCTGGTGAAGGGGGGCGGTTCATAGGTGAACCGCGTGCGCGCTAGAGGCTGCGCACACGCAGCGAACTTAGGTTTTTTTTCAGGTTTCTACGGGAGGGTAAGTATTGAAGAAACTACGCTTTTAAAAAGGAGGCACAGGACCCATTTTCAACAAGGTTAATTAATTATAATTTAAAAAATTTTCAACAGGTTTATCTTTTTTAGATACTTTAAAGAAAGGTAAGTTTATTTTTAGCACTCTTAAAAAGTATTTTAATTTTTTCAAAAATTTATTTTTGTTTAAAGTAGTTAATTTATTTAACTTATAGTTATTTTATAAATGTGATGGTTTTTTAAAATTTATTTGAAGTTTAGCTGTTCTTTTGGGGCCGATTTCAATTCACAGATTTGACAGGTCTTCCTGTCAAATCTATGAATGAAAGATGGTCTGCTGCCATTGGCTCTCCATGGCCCACGTGATCCCAGGGGATGCATCGCACTAACTACGCCCCTGGGACACGCAAGCACTGCGCGCCGGCACTTGGAGCAGGCCCAGGAGCTGAAGTTCCCGTGGGCCCAGAGGTCAACGGCAGGCGCGGTAGGTAAGTGCGCGCGCGATCCTTACCCCCGCGGCAAGCCGGAGAGGCGAATTTCAGGGCCATAAGATACTGAGGGGGCTCGACAAGGTAGATGCAGAGAGGATGTTTCCCCTCGTGGGGAAATCTAGAACTCGGGGGCACAGTTTTAGAATAAAGGGTCGCCCTTTTAGAACTGAGATGAGGAGGAATTTCTTCTCTCAGAGGGTCGTAAATCTGTGGAATTCTCTGCCCCAGAGAGCCGTGGAGGCTGGGTCATTAAATACATTTAAGGTGGAGATAGACAAATTTTTACAAGATAAGGGAGTGAAGGGTTATGGGGAGCGGGCAGGGAAGTGGCTTTGAGCCCAAGATCAGCCATGATCTTATTGAATGGCGGAGCAGGCTCGAGGGGCCAAGTGGCCTATTCCTGCTCCTATTTCTTATGTTCTTAAAAGCAAAAGCACTGACCGACCTCTCCAAAGGGAAAAGGAACATAGCAGAAATAAAAATCAAACATACAGCTCTGTGGTGGTGCCATCAAATCTTTATTATACTAGCAAACACACTACGCGATTGCACATTAATGAGACGCGACTTAAATAGATATCGGACACATATTAGGTCAATCACTTTATTCTCCCCTGTTCAGCACCATTCAGAGAGAACTGCCCATGTGGTGGTCCAGAATCTTCTCTTGCCTGTTTAAAATAATCGCTGAATTCATAGTCAATCCATCATTAAAGCAGATTCCAGTCCCCCGGTATGTAGGTTTTAATCATCAAGAAGAATAACTGTGATTTATTTTAAATCCAAAAGACACAAGCAGAAGCAAATACATCATCACCAGTCCCGATCCAGTCAGGATACCAGTGATTGATTCAATCATGGTGATTCCTGAAAATCATTGAGAAATAACATCATTAGCCCAGTGGATATTAGATTCCCATTTGCTGCATGTGTGAGCAGCATTTCACTTCAGTCTTCTCTTCGGGAAGTGCAGACTCTTTTTGGAGTACTGCTCCCCACTTCATGCAACCCATTCTTCATGTGCCACCCTTGACAGTCAGCTTCACTGGGTTGATTGTCCCAGCATACTATTCCTGGCAGGGGAGTTTGGACAGCTTTGAGGAGTGGCTGAGGCGGAAGGGGTTGGTTAATATTTCCTTTGTCAGCTGTGGCATGTCTCGCTTGCGTCTGCGCTCACTCGGAGGTCGAACTCCAAACCATTGTCGACACCTTCACCGAAGCGTACGAGAGCATGGGCCTTACACTAAACATCCGTAAGACAAAGGTCCTCTACCAACCTGCCCCCGCCACACAGTACTGCCCCCCCGATTATCAAAATCCACGACAAGGCCTTGGACAACGTGGACCACTTTCCATACCTCGGGAGCCTACTGTCAACAAGGGCAGACGTCGATGACGAAGACCAACACTGCCTTCAGTGTGCCAGTGCAGCCTTCGGTCGCCTGAGGAAGCGAGTGTTTGAAGACCCAGCACCAAGCTCATGGTCTACAGAGCAGCAGTAATACCCGCCCTCCTGTATGCCTCAGAGACATGGACCATGTACAGCAGGCACCTCAAAGCACTGGAGAGGTACCACCAATGCTGCCTCCGCAAGATCCTCTGCACCCTCTCCAATGCAATCACATCCTTCCTATAGTGTGGCGACCAGAACTGCATACAGTATTCCAGCTGTGGCCTAACTAGCGTTTTGTACAGCTCCATCATAACCTCCCTGCTCTTATATTCTATGCATTGGCTAATGAAGGCAAGTATCCCATATGCCTTTTTAACCACTTTATCTATCTGTCCTGCTACCTTCAGGGATCTATGTACATGCACGCCAAGGTCCCTCTGATCCTCTGTCCTTCCTAGGGTCCTACCATTCATTGTATATTCCCTTGCCTTGTTAGTCCTCCCAAAATGCATCACCTCACACTTTTCAGGGTTAAATTCCATTTGCCACTGTTCTGCCCATCTGACCAACCCATCTATATCGTCCTGTAGCCTGAGGCTTCCCTCCTCGCTATTTACCACCCCACCAATTTTCGTGTCATCTGCGAACTTACTGATCATACCTCCTACATTCATATCTAAATCATTAATGTACACTACAAACAGCAAAGGACCCAGCACCGATCCCTGCGGTACACCACTGGACACAGGCTTCCAGTCACAAAAACAACCTTCGACCATCACCCTCTGCCTCCTGCCACTAAGCCAATTTTGGATCCAATGTGCCAAATTGCCCGGGATCCCATGGGCTTTTAGCTTCTTGACCAGTCTCCCATGCGGGACTTTGTCAAAAGCCTTACTGAAGTCCATATAGACCACATCAACTGCACTACCCTCATCCACACACCTAGTCACCCCCTCGAAAAATTCAATCAAATTGGTCAGACATGATCTCCCCCTGACAAAGCCATGCTGACTATCCTTGATTAATCCTTGCCTCTCCAAGTGGAGACTAATTCTGTCCCTCAGAATTTTTTCCAATAATTTCCCTACCACTGATGTTAGGCTAACTGGCCTGTAATTCCCTGGTTTATCACTACTACCCTTCTTGAATAATGGTACTACGTTAGCTGTTCTCCAGTCCTCTGGCACCTCCCCTGTGGCCAGAGAGGTTCTGAAAATTTGTGTCAGAGCCCCTGCAATCTCCTCCCTTGCCTCACACAGCAGCCTGGGATACATCTCGTTTGGGCTGGGGATTTATCCACTTTTAAGCTCGCTAAAACCGCTAGTACCTCCTCCCTCTCAATACTAATTTGTTCAAGTATATCACAATCCCCCTGCCTGATTTCTATGCCTACATCGTCCTTCTCCATAGTGAACACAGATGCAAAATATTCATTTAAAACCCCACCTACATCTTTACCACTCTCTTTCTCTTAATATATTGATAAAAAACATTTACTGTTAACTTTACTATCCCTTACAAGTTGTTTTTCATATTCCTTTTTGCACCTCTTATTGCTTTCTTTGTACTCGTTTGTTATTTTGAAAGCTCTCTCAGTCTGTTGGATTTCCACTTTTCCTTGCATTGTGTAAGCCTTTTCTTTTCGCTCGATACTATGTCTTACCTAATTTGTTGACAATGGTTGCTTTACTGCACAATTGAAGCTTTTGCCTTTTCGGGTTATGTACTGGTTTTGTATTGTACCAGATACCTCTTTGAATAATTCCCACTGTTTGTCTGTCTGTTTACCCATTAACAGTCCAGCCTAATTAACTGTGGGCAATCGATTTCTCATCCTTTCAAAGATTGCCTTACTTAAATTTAAAATCTTGGTTTGTGACTCTCCTGTCTCCCTCTCAAACCTAATATTGAATTCAATCATGCTGGGCCGGGTTTTGCAACCCCTACGGATGCGTAGGAGGCTCCCGTAGGGGCCGAGCAAGTGCCGGTTTCAGGCATGCCCGCATGGGCTGAAACCCGGCACTTGCGATCTGTCAACAGATCATCCGCATGCCCAAGAAAAGTGCCTCTGCGGGTGGAGAGCTGCGCTTTTTGCACAACTTCTGCCCGCTGAATGACTGTCAGATTCTTCCGCCTGGTAATTGCATTTTTGTTTAAAATATTTAATTAAATGATGTTGGTGAAAAATGAATTCACTCGAGCCTGTCTCAAAGCAGAAGATCACAGTTTATTTAACAGAGTGCTCTGGGAGAAGAGCCATAGACCCCGCGGTCTAGTGATCCACTTCTCGTCGTTACAGTGGTATCAGAACTTCTTTTATACATTACAGGGTCGGTTACGCAATTCATTACATACAAATGTCTCCACCCAATCACATTCCCCCAGCAACAGGCTCCTTAATTACAATCTGCACTTTAAGCTAAATTTTTCTTGTTACTTCCCATCCGAAACTACAAACATAGAGTGTTGCGTCACATCTGTCCGGTCAGACTGGCTGGTCATGCGGTGATTGGTTCTCAAGTGTAACCGTTGTACTATTATTGTCTTAGTGGGCCTCCTTGGTGGGCCTCGCACATACGCATGTTGACCACAGACATTACTCATCGCACTGTGTCAGCAAAACCATTTTGTATTCACGAATTTACCTTTTACAGCACATTCTTTAACTTTTACGTTGCTGCTTTAAGCCCTATAATTTTTACCCTAACAAATGACATTTTAATTAATTTTAAATATGTAATGTTTTTTTTAAATTTATTTATAATGTGTTGCTGTACTTTTTAGGTGATCCCCATTCATACTTTTGACAGTTCTGTAGGTACAGACCTGTCGAAAGGTTGAATGGGGATTCCCTTCTTCCATTGGTTGGGCCGGCCCACGTGATCCCGGGAGCGTCTACGAACCGCTTGCGCCCCTGGGATACGTGGGCCTCCGCCCGCCCGGACCCGGAGAGGCCCAGGAACGCAAGCCGCCATTCCTCCTGGGCGACCAGGTAAATTCGTAGACATTTTGCAGGTCGGAGCTGTCCACCCGCAGGAAGCCTCCGATCGCAAATGTCGGCCCAAAATGGTCACTGTTTGCAGGATGCTCCCTTACAGACAGATTGTTAACTAATTTTGGTTCGTTACTCAGTACTCCATCTAGCATGGCCTTATCCCTTGTCAGTTGTAAAACATGCTGAAAGGGTGGTGGAAGCAGATTCAAGAGTTACTTTCAAAAGGGAATTGGAACAATACTTGAAAAGGAAAAATTTGCAGGGCTATGGGCAAAGAGCCGTAGAGTGGGACTAATTGGATCGCTCTTTCAAAGAGCCGGCACAGGCACGATGGGCCGAATGGCCTCCTTCTGTGCTGTATCATTCTATTCTGTTCTTAAACCTGGCCTAAATTCACTGATTTTATTATTCGAGCTATTTGGCTTCTCGCAATCTATGTGAAAATTAAAATCTCCCATTATAGCCACATTGGGGGAATACAAACACACAATGCAAACGTGATCGGGGATCGGTCCTCCCCCGGGGTTGGGGATCGGAACACCCCTGGGATCGGACCCCCTTCGGGGATAGGGATCAGACCCACCCTCCCCGTGGTTCGGGGATCAGAACCCCGCCCAGGGTCGGATCACATACCTACCTGGGGTTGCAGAGTCTTGTCCAGCATCCCCGCCAGACTGGAAGCCAGCCTATCAATCTGGGCGGGGAAACTGTGCTTGACGTCACACTTTCAGGTTTCCTGTGCTCTACCGACCCGCAACGCCCCCCGCTCCCAGTGGGTCTCCAAGTAAAAATTACGGCCGTTGTTTATGCTACATGCTTCCCTGATCTCCATACTTATACATTCCCGCACTGCATCACCACTCTCTAAAAGTCTGTAGACAACTCCTGCCAGAGTCCTGTATCCTCTTACTGTTCACTAGTTCTACCCAAACTGTTTCCATTGCCTGTTCACCCCTACTGAAGTCCTATCTTTCCACTGCTGTGATTGAGTCTTTTATCAATATTGCTATTCCTCCTCCTTTTACCAATTTCCCTCTCCTTTCTAAAGATACTATAGCCTGGAATATTAAGCTTCCAGTAGCCTAGCTTGTAGCCAGGTCTCTGTAATGGCTACTATATCGTACCCTTTAAACTGAATTGGGGCTTCCAATTCACCTGTTTTATTGCTTAGGCTACGTGCATTTGTATGCGGAACTCTTATTTGGGTAACTGTTCCCCACGCTGCCCATATGCCCTTCTGGTCTTCTACACATAGGCCCAAAAATTCGGCCGTTCTCGGGTGAGTACCCGCTGCGTACTCACCCGTATTAGTTCCCGAAGTGCCGGTTTCCTGCATGCACTGCGCATGCGTGGGAAACCGGCAGTTCCGGTATGGCGAAGGGGGCGGTTCCTAGGTTAACCGCGTGCGCACTAGAGGCTGCGCGCACGCAGCACACTTAGGTTTTTTTTCAGATTTCAACGCGAGGGTAAGTATGGAAGATTCTACACAAGTAAAAAGGAGGCGTAAGACCCCTTTTGAACAAGGTAAGTAGTTAATTAAGTATAATTTTAAAATTTTTTCAACAGGTTTATCTTTTTTAGAGACTTTAAAGAAAGGGAAGTTTATTTTTATAACTTTTAAAAAGTATTTTAATTTTTTCAAAAATTTAAATTTTTGTTTAAAATGGTTAATTTATTTAACTAAAGTTATTTTATTAATGTGATGGTTTTAAAAAAAAAATTATTTGAGGTTTAGCTGTTCTTTTGGGGCCGATTTCAATTCACAGATTTGACAGGTCTCTTGTCAAATCTATGAATGAAAGATGGTCTGCTGCCATTGGCTCTCCATGGCACACGTGATCACAGGGGTCGCATCGCACTAACTGCGCCCCTGGAACACGCAAGCACTGTGCGCCGGCACTAGGGATAGGCCCAGGACCCGAAGTTCCTGTGGGCCCGAAACACAACGGCAGGCGCGGTAGGTAAGAGCGCGCGCGATCCTTACCCCCGCGGCAAGCCGGCCACGCGAATTTCTAGGCCATAGTTTTTTAACATGTCACACTTCCTGTTTTTCGCCTTACTGTCTGGATTGATGGGGCAGTGTAGAGGGAGCTTTACTCTGTATGTAACCCGTGCTGTACCTGCCCTGGGAGTGTTTGAGGGGACAGTGTAGAGGGAGCTTTACTCTGTACCTAACTCGTGCTGTACCTGCCCTGGGAGTGTTTGACGGGACAGTGTAGAGAGAGCTTTACTCTGTATCTAGCTCATGCTGTACCTGCCCTGGGAGTGTTTACGGGACAGTGTATAGGGAGCTTTACTCTGTATCTAACCCGTGCTGTACCTGCCCTGGGAGTGTTTGATGGGACAGTGTAGAGGGAGCTTTACTCTGTATCTAACCCATGCTGTACCTGCCCTGGGAGTGTTTGATGGGACAGTGTAGAGGGAGCTTTACTCTGTATCTAACCCATGCTGTACCTGCCCTGGGAGTGTTTGATGGGACAGTGTAGAAGGAGCTTTACTCTGTATCTAACACATGCTGTAGCTGCCCTGGGAGTGTTTGATAGGACAGTGTAGAGGGAGCTTTACTCTGTATCTAACCTGTGATGTACCTGCCCTGGGAGTGTTTGAAGGGGCAGTGTAGAGAGAGATTTACTCTGTATCTAACCCGTGCTGTACCTGCCCTGGGAGTGTTTGATGGGACGGTGCAGTGGGAGCTTTACTCTGTATCTAACTCGTGCTGTACCTGCCCTGGGAGTGTTTGATGGGACAGTGTAGAGGGAGCTTTACTCTGTATCTAACCCATGCTGTACCTGCCCTGGGAGTGTTTGATGGGACAGTGCAGAGGGAGCTTTACTCTGTATCTAACCTGTGCTGTACCTGCCCTGGGAGTGTTTGAAGGGACAGTGTAGAGAGAGATTTACTCTGTATCTAACCCGTGCTGTACCTGCCCTGGGAGTGTTTGATCGGACGGTGTAGAGGGAGCTTTACTCTGTATCTAACTCGTGCTGTACCTGCTCTGGGAGTGTTTGACGGGACAGTTTAGAGAGAGATTTACTCTGTATCTAACCCGTGCTGTACCTGCCCTGGGAGTGTTTGATGGGACAGTGTAGAGGGAGCTTTACTCTGGAGCTAACCCATGCTGTACCTGCCCTGGGAGTGTTTGATGGGACAGTGGAGGGAAAGATTTACTCTGTATCTAACCCGTGCTGTACCTGCCCTGGGAGTGTTTGATGGGATGGTGTAGAGGGAGCTTTACTCTGTATTTAACCCGTGCTCCACCTCCCCTGGGAGTGTTTGATGGAACAGTGTAGAGGGATCTTTACTCTGTATCTAACCCGTGCTGTACCTGCACTGGGAGTGTTTGATGGGGACAGTGTAGAGGGAGCTTTACTCTGTATCTAACCCGTGTTGTATCTGCCCTGGGAGTGTTTGATGGGCCAGTGTAGAGGGAGCTTTACTCTGTCTCTAACCCGTGCTGTACCTGCCCTGGGAGTGTTTGATGGGGACTGTGTAGAGGGAGCATTACTCTGTATCTAACCCATGCTGTACCTGCCCTGGGAGTGTTTGATGGGACTGTGTATCTGTTCTGAATCTATCCCATTTAGCACCGTGGTAGTGCCACACAACACGATGGAGTTTGTCCTCAGTATGAAGACGGGACTTCGTCTCCACAATGACTGTGCTGTGCTCAGGTTTACTGTGTATCTAACCCGTGCTGTACCTGCCCTGGGAGTGTTTGATGGGACAGTGTAGAGGGAGCTTTACTCTGTATCTAACCCGTGCTGTACCTGCCCTGGGAGTGTTTGATGGGCCAGTGTAGAGGGAGCTTTACTCTGTCTCTAACCCGTGCTGTACCTGCCCTGGGAGTGTTTGATGGGGACAGTGTAGAGGGAGCATTACTCTGTATCTAACCCGTGCTGTACCTGCCCTGGGAGTGTTTGATGGGACAGCGTAGAGGGAGCTTTACTTTGTATCTAGCCCGTGCTGTATCTGTCCTGGGAGTGTTTGATGGGACAGTGTAGATGGAGCTTTACTCTGTATCTAACCCGTGCTGTACCTGCCCTGGGAGTGTTTGATGGGACTGTGTAGAGGGAGCTTTACTCTGTATCTAACCCGTGCTGTACCTGCCCTGGGAGTGTTTGATGGGGCAGTGTAGATGGAGCTTTACTCTGCATCTAACCCATGCTGTACCTGCCCTGGGAGTGTTTGAAAATGATAAATGTTGCTGTACGATATCTGAAGCAATTCAGCTTGATGAATCGAAATTACTTTAAATATATACTGTGTATAAATCCATTTTAATGACATTTATTCTCTTTTATTTTATCCCTGTTTCCAATTTCTCCCTTTACTGGCCGCGGTGATCTGATATGTGTGCTGCATCAGTGGGCTGGGATTTTCACTTCGATCAAGTACAGCTTCTGGTGATGTTCATTACAGGAGGAATGTCGGCCCAGGACACCGAGAGAACTTCCCTGCTCCTGTTCCAGGAGTGTCCTTGGGATCTTTAACACCCACTGTAGGCTTCGGGAACCCATGTGTGTGCAGGTTAGCGGCTAAAAGTTTATCCAACTGAGACGAGGCAGCTTACCGCTGGGGATGCCTCCCCACTGATGGCCAAGCCCGAACCAGCCTATCCATTTGGGTTCATCTGAGGGCCCGTGAGAAGAATCCCTGCCCCCAGGGACAGGTCTACCCTTCCGTGGGTCCCATCATTCTGGACTGGTCACCCATCGGAGCGATCTGCAGTACTGACGCCCAGCCAGGCTCACGTGTACTGATTCAGCGAGTCTCCCGTGCAAAGTTCCAGATTTCAGTTGCCATCTCGGAGCCTGCACAATAGCAGGATATACTTGTATTGGAGGCAGTTCAGAGACGATTCACTAGGTTAATTCCAGAGATGAAGGGGTTTGACTTATGAGGAGAAGTTGAGCAGGTTGGGCCTATACTTATTGGAATTTAGAAGAATGAGAGGTGATCTTATCGAAACATAATGGGCCAAAAATTCGGCCCTTGCCGGGTGAGTACGCACTGTGTACTCACCCGTAAGGCATCCCGAAGTGCCGGTTTCCTGCATGCACTGCGCATGCGCGGGAAACCGGAACTTCCGGTCTGGTGAAGGGGGACGGTTCATAGGTGAACCGCGTGCGCGCTAGAGGCTGCGCATACGCAGCGAACTTAGGTTTTTTTTCAGGTTTCTACGGGAGGGTAAGTATTGAAGAAACTACGCTTTTAAAAAGGAGGCACAGGACCCATTTTCAACAAGGTAAGTGGTTAATTAATTATAATTTAAAACAGTTTTCAACAGGTTTATCTTTTTTAGATACTTTAAAGAAAGGTAAGTTTATTTTTAGCACTCTTAAAAAGTATTTTAGTTTTTTCAAAAATTTTAATTTTTGTTTAAAGTAGTTAATTTATTTAACTTATAGTTATTTTATAAATGTGATGGGTTTTTAAAAATGTATTTTAAGTTTAGCTGTTCTTTTGGGGCAGATTTCAATTCATAGATTTGACAGGTCTTCCTGTCAAATCTATGAATGAAAGATGGTCTGCTGCCATTGGCTCTCCATGGCCCACGTGATCCCAGGGGACACATCGCACTAACTACGCCCCTGGGACACGCAAGCACTGCGCGCCGGCACTTGGAGCAGGCCCAGGAGCTGAAGTTCCCGTGGGCCCAGAGGTCAACGGCAGGCGCGGTAGGTAAGTGCGCGCGCGATCCTTACCCAAGCCGGAGAGGCGAATTTCAGGGCCATAAGATACTGAGGGGGCTCGACAAGGTAGATGCAGAGAGGATGTTTCCCCTCGTGGGGAAATCTAGAACTCGGGGGCACAGTTTTAGAATAAAGGGTCGCCCTTTTAGAACTGAGATGAGGAGGAATTTCTTCTCTCAGAGGGTCGTAAATCTGTGGAATTCTCTTCCCCAGAGAGCCGTGGAGGCTGGGTCATTAAATACATTTAAGGTGGAGATAGACAAATTTTTGCAAGATAAGGGAGTGAAGGGTTATGGGGAGCGGGCAGGGAAGTGGCTTTGAGCCCAAGATCAGCCATGATCTTATTGAATGGCGGAGCAGGCTCGAGGGGCCAAGTGGCCTATTCCTGCTCCTATTTCTTATGTTCTTAAAAGCAAAAGCACTGACCGACCTCTCCAAAGGGAAAAGGAACATAGCAGAAATAAAATTCAAACATACAGCTCTGTTGTGGTGCCACCAAATCTTTATTATACTAGCAAACACACTACGCGATTGCACATTAATGAGACGCGACTTAAATATATATCGGACACATATTAGGTCAATCACTTTATTCTCCCCTGTTCAGCACCATTCAGAGAGAATTGCCCATGTGGTGGTCCAGAATCTTCTCTTGCCTGTTTAAAATAATCGCTGAATTCATAGTCAATCCATCATTAAAGCAGATTCCAGTCCCCCGGTATGTAGGTTTTAATCATCAAGAAGAATAACTGTGATTTATTTTAAATCCAAAAGACACAAGCAGAAGCAAATACATCATCACCAGTCCCGATCCAGTCAGGATACCAGTGATTGATTCAATCATGGTGATTCCTGAAAATCATTGAGAAATAACATCATTAGCCCAGTGGATATTAGATTCCCATTTGCTGCATGTGTGAGCAGCATTTCACTTCAGTCTTCTCTTCGGGAAGTGCAGACTCTTTTTGGAGTACTGCTCCCCCCTTCATGCAACCCATTCTTCATGTGCCACCCTTGACAGTCAGCTTCACTGGGTTGATTGTCCCAGCATACCATTCCTGGCAGGGGAGTTTGGACAGCTTTGAGGAATGGCTGAGGCGGAAGGAGTTGGTTAATATTTCCTTTGTCAGCTGTGGCATGTCTCGCTTGCATCTGCGCACACTCGGAGGTCGAACACCAAAACCATCGTTAACACCTTCATAGAAACATAGAAACATAGAAAATAGGTACAGGAGTAGACCATTCGGTCCTTCGAGCCTGCACCGCCATTCAATGCGTTCATGGCTGAACATGCTACCTCAGTACCCCATTCCTGCTTTCTCGCCATACCCCTTGATCCCCTTAGTTGTGAGTGTTATATCTAACTCCCTTTTGAATATATTTAGCGAACTGGCCTCAACAACCTTCTGTGGAAGAGAATTCCATAGATTCACCACTCTCTGGGTGAAGAAGTTCCTCCTCAGCTCAGTCATAAATGGCTTCCCCTTAATCCTTAGACTGTGACCCCTGGTTCTAGTTTTCCCTACCATTGGGAACATTCTGCCCGCATCTAATTTGTCTAAACCAGTCAGGATTTTAAATGTCTCTATAAGATCCCCCCTCATTCTTCTGAACTCCAGAGGATACAAGTTCAGTTGACCCAATCTTTCTTGATATGTCAGTCCGGCCATCCCAGGAATCAATCTAGTGAACCTTCGCTGCACTCCCTCAATAGCAAGAATGTCCTTCCTTAAGTTAGGAGACCAAAACTGCGCACAATACTCCAGGTGTGGCCTCACCAAGTACAACTGTAGCATCACCTCCCTACTCCTGTATTCAAATTCCCTTGCTATGAAGGCCATCATTCCGTTTGCTTTCTTGACTGCCTGCTGCACTTGCATTCCCACCTTCAGTGACTGATGTACCATGACGCCCAGGTCTCGTTGCACGTCCCCTTTCCCTAATCTGCCACCATTCAGGTAATAGTCCGCCTCTCTATTTTTACCACCAAAGTGGATAACCTCACATTTATCCACATTGTACTTCATCTGCCATACATTTGCCCATTCACCCAACCTGTCCAAGTCACTCTGTAGCCTCCTAGCATCCTCCTCATTGTTCACACTGCCTCCCAATTTAGTGTCATCCGCAAATTTGGAGATATTACATTTAATCCCTTCGTCCAAATCATTAATATATAATGTAAACAGCTGGGGTCCCAGCACCGAACCCTGCGGTACCCCGCTGGTCACTGCCTGCCATTCTGAAAAGTACCCATTTACTCCTACTCTTTGTTTCCTGTGTGCCAACCAGTTCTCAATCCACGTCAACACATTACCCCCAATCCCATGTGCTTTAACTTTGCTCACCAATCTCTTGTGTGGGACCTTGTCGAAGGCCTTCTGAAAGTCCAAATACACCACATCTACTGGTTCCCCCCTGTCCACCCTATTGGAAACATCCTCAAAAAATTCCAGAAGATTTGTCAAGCATGATTTCCCTTTCACGAATCCATGCTGACTTGGACCTATCATGTCGCCACTTTCCAAATGGTCTGTTATGACATCTTTAATAATTGCTTCCATCATTTTACCCACGACCGATGTCAGGCTGACCGGTCTATAATTCCCTGCTTTCTCCCTCCCTCCTTTTTTAAAAAGAGGGGTTACATTGGCCACCCTCCACTCCATCGGAACTGATCCAGAGTCTAAGGAATGTTGGAAAATGATCGTCAATGCATCCACTATTTCCAAGGCCACCTCCTTAAGTACTCTGGGATGCAGACCATCAGGCCCCGGGGATTTTTCAGCCTTCAGTCCCATCAATTTCCCCAATACCTTTTCCCGACTAATAAGGATTTCCCTCAGCTCCTCCCTCTTACCAGATCCTCTGACCCCTTTTATTTCCGGCAGGTTGTGTGTGTCCTCCACAGTAAACACCGAACCAAAGTACTTGTTCAATTGATCTGCCATTTCCTTGTTCCCCATTACGACTTCCCCTGTTTCCGACTGCAGGGGACCTACGTTTGTTTTTACTAACCTCTTTCTTTTTACATATTTATCGAAGCTTTTGCAGTCCATTTTAATGTTCTCTGCAAGCTTCCTTTCATATTTTATTTTCCCTGCCCTAATCAAACCCTTCGTCCTCCTCTGCTGAGTTTTGAAGTTCTCCCAGTCCCCGGGTTTGCTGCTACTTCTGGCCAATTTGTATGCAACTTCCTTGGTTTTAATACTATCCCTGATTTCCCTTGTTAGCCATGGTTGAGCCACCTTCCCTTTTTTATTTTTATGCCAGACCGGGATGTACAATTGTTGTAGTTCATCCATGCGATCTCTAAATGTCTGCCATTGCCCTTCCACTGATAGCCCCTTAAATATCGCTTGCCAATTTAACCTCGCCAATTCACGCCTCATACCCTCAAAGTTGCCCTTATTTAAGTTCTGGACCATGGTCTCTGACTTAACTGTTTCCTTCTCCATCCTAATGTAGAACTCCACCATACTATGGTCACTCTTCCCCAGGGGGCCTCGTACCACAAGATTGCTGATTAGTCCCTCCTCATTACACAACACCCAGTCCAGGATGGCCTCCCCTCGAGTTGGTTCCTCAACATATTGGTTTAGGAAACCATCCCTTAAACACTCCAGGAAATCCTCCTCCACCGTATTGCTTCCAGTTTGAGTAGCCCAATCTATATGCATATTAAAGTCACCCATGATAACTGCCGTGCCTTTTTTGCACGCACCTCTGATTTCCTGTTTCATACCCTCCCCCACCTCACTACTGCTGTTTGGAGGTCTGTACACAACTCCCACTGACGTTTTCTGCCCTTTGGTGTTCTGCAGCTCAACCCATATTGATTCCACATCCTCCAAGCTGATGTCCTTCCTAGCTATTGCATTAATCTCCTCTTTAACCAGCAATGCTACCCCACCCCCTTTTCCTTTTATTCTATCCTTTCTGAATGTTGAATACCCCTGGATGTTCAGTTCCCAGCCTTGATTGTTCTGGAGCCACGTCTCTGTAATCCCAATCACATCGTATCCGTTAACATCTATTTGCACAGTCAATTCATCCACCTTATTACGGATACTCCTTGCATTAAGACACAGAGCCTTTAGGCTTGTTTTATTAACATCCTTTGTCCTTTTAGACTTATGATTTAGTATGGCCCTTTGTGTTTCTTGCCTTTGTTTACTCGGCCTTCCCCTATTGTTCACCGAAGCGTACGAGAGCATGGGCCTTACACTAAACATCCGTAAGACAAAGGTCCTCTACCAACCTGCCCCGCCACACAGTACTGCCCCCTGATTATCAAAATCCACGACAAGGCCTTGGACAACGTGGACCACTTTCCATACCTCGGGAGCCTACTGTCAACAAGGGCAGATGTCGATGACGAAGTCCAACACCGCCTTCAGTGTGCCAGTGCAGCCTTCAGTCGCCTGAGGAAGCGAGTGTTTGAAGACCCAGCACCAAGCTCATGGTCTACAGAGCAGCAGTAATACCCGCCCTCCTGTATGCCTCAGAGACATGGACCATGTACAGCAGGCACCTCAAAGCACTGGAGAGGTACCACCAATGCTGCCTCCGCAAGATCCTGCAAATCCATTGGCAGGATAGGCGCACCAACGTCAGTGTTCTCTCTCAGGCCAACATCCCCAGCATCGAAGCTTTGACCACGCTCGATCAGCTCCGATGGACGGGTCACATTGTCCGCATGCCCGATACGAGACTCCCAAAACAAGTGCTCTACTCGGAGCTCCGACACGGCAAGAGAGCCCCAGGTGGGCAGAGGAAATGCTTCAAGGACACCCTCAAAGCCTCCTTGAAAAAGTGCAACATCCCCACCGACACCTGGGAATCCCTGGCCCAAGACCGCACAAAGTGGAGGAGAAGCATCTGGGAAGGCGCCGAATACCTCGAGTCTCTTCGCCGGGAGCAAGCGGAAGCCAAGCGCAAGGAGCGCACGTCAACCCAAGCACCCCACCCACCCGCCCCTTCAACCACCATCTGCCCCACCTGTGACAGAGACTGTTGGTCCCGCATTGGACTCATCAGTCACCTGAGAACTCATTTTTAATGTGGAAGCAAGTCATCCTCGGTTCCGAGGGACTGCCTAAGAAGAAGAAGACGACCTTCACCGAGAAGAGGCCTGAATGTAAGCTCACACTTTCCTGGTCTGTGTTGGTTGAGAATGAAATCATTTATGAAGTCATTAACTCAACTTTAAGATTGGAACATAGCAGGAGGCCATTCAGCCCCTCGAGCCTGTTCCACCGTTCAGTCACATCAAAGCTCATCCGTGCCTCAACTCGATATCCCTTACCGAACAAAAATCTATCGACCTCACTCTTGAAATTTCAATTAATCCCCAGCATTTCGGGGGAGAGAGTTTCACTTTTCCTCTACCCTTTGTGTGAAAAAGTGCTTCCTAATTTCACCCCTGAACAGCCTAGCTCTATTTTAATATTGTTCCCCCCTTGTTCCGTACTCCCCCCACCAGAGGAAATAATTTCTCTGTATCGACCCAATCGAATCCCTTTATCATTTTAAATACCTCAATCACATCACCCCTCAATCCTCTAAACTCAAGGGAATATAAGTAAAGTTCATGCAACCTGCCCTCGTAATTTAACCCTTTGAGCCCTGGTGTCTTTTTGCACTGATTCCAATAAGACTGGCCAAGCTCGTTTCCCTTTGGACTTCTGAATCCAGCGGACAAGGGAAGTATTCAGCCACCAAAAGTAACTGAATTTTAAAAGTGGGTAGTTTGCTAACCCAGGGGTGTCCATCCTACAGCCATACAACTCCCCCCCCACCCCTTCCCGAGCCCCGAGAATCAAAGCCCAGCCGGCACGGTCCATTCAACACTTGAATTTCACGGAGGTTTGGGAAAGGACTGTTCTTGGCGCTGTTGCCCCATTGGTGGATTCATCCGAGGTCACCACACCAGGTTTCATTCTCATCCACAGCTGGAGATTTCTGGGAATTACTGGGAACGGGAGATTTAAACTTTACACATGGGTCTGGACCTCAGAAGACCAAAAGCTCGGACACACAACCTGTTGCACAATCCAATTTCACTCCAAATAGATAAACGAGTCATTCGTCCAGAGATCATTGAATAACCTGTGGGTCTTCCAAATCCCAACGAGGTCCACTTACCGGGCAGGAAACAGTTCACCAATATTTTTTGCATTTCCACCAAACGGTGCACTTTTTGCGGAAACAAATCAAGGGGAACCTGCAATCCTTCTTCAAGCAACATTGCTCTGAAAGAAAAGGGCGTTCAATTCAATTTTCAAGAAAAACGAGCATTTCACACGGAAAGAGATCAAGTTTCAGTCGCAATCAATGACACTTGCGGAGCCAAACACTTTACACGAGGGTTTCGAGATATCTGCCTGACCAAAGAAGAATCAAAAGCTCAGACACGCTCCCCCAACCTGCGGACCTGTTGCACAACCCAATTTCACTCAAAATAGATAAATGAATGAATTCATCGAGGACATTGAATAACCTGTGGGTCTTCCAAATCCCAAAGAGGCTCCACTTAGAAGGCAGTTGTTCTGCAGCCAAATGCAGCACCCATTTTGCGCACAGTAAGCTCCCACATACAGCAGATTAGATGAATGACTTTTTTTTAACCATAGTATTTACAGCACAGAAACAGGCCATTTGGCTCAACTGGTCTACATAGAAACATAGAAACATAGAAAATAGGTGCAGGAGTAGACCATTCGGTCCTTCGAGCCTGCACCGCCATTTAATGCGTTCATGGCTGAACATGCTAACTCAGTACCCCATTCCTGCTTTCTCGCCATACCCCTTGATCCCCCTAGTTGTGAGTATTATATCTAACTCACTTTTGAATATATTTAGCGAACTGGCCTCAACAACCTTCTGTGGTAGAGAATTCCACAGATTCACATTAACATTCTCTTTGTCTGTTGGGTTGAGAAGCGAAATTCCCTCTTCCCTCTCCCGCATCATTACCTCTGAGGACCACCAAGTTCTACCCTTGACCCCCTCCTATTTCTCAACTATATGCTGCCCCTTGGCGACACCATCCGAAAACAAGGCGTCAATTTCCACATGTACGCTGAGGAGACCCAGCTCTACCTCATCACCACTGCTCTCGAACCCTCCATCCGACTTTAAATTGTCAAATGTTTGTCCGACATCAAGGACTGGATGAGCAGAAATTTTCTCCAATTAAATATTGGGAAGACCGAAGCCATTGTTTCACTCCCCTCCACAAACTCTATGCTGGTGTTTATGCTCTGCATGAGCCTCCTCCCACCCTTCTTCATCTAGCCCCTTCTATTCCTTTCTCCTTCACGTGCTTATCTAGCTTCCCCTTAAATGCATCTATGTTATTCGCCTCAACCATTCCCTGTGGTAGCGAGTTCCACACTCAAACCACTCTCTGGGTAAAGAAGTTTCTCCTGAATTCCCTATCGGATTTATTAGTGACTATCTTATATTTATGGCCCCTAGTTCTAGTATCGCTCGCAAGTGGAAACATCTTCTCGACATCCACCCTACCAAACCCTTTCAAAATCTTAAAGGCCTCTATCAGGTCCGCCCTCAGTCTTCTCTTTTCGAGAAAAAGGAGCCCCAGCCTGTTCACTCTTTCCTGATAGTTATAACCTCTCAGTTCTGGTTTTGGGGATGTTGGTTGAGGGAGGAATGTTGGCCCCAGAACGCCGGGGAGAGCTCCCTCTGGTCTTCTTCCAAAAGTGTCCATGGGATCCTTAACAACCACCCAAACAGGGAGATGAGGGAGGAGCCCTCAGCTTAACGTCTCATTCGAAGGTACGGAAACTCCAACAGTGCAGCGCTCCCTCAGTACTGCCCCTCCGACAGTGCAGCGCTCCCTCAGTACTGCCCCTCCGACAGTGCAGCGCTCCCTCAGTGCTGCCCCTCCGACAGTGCAGCGCTCCCTCAGTACTGCCCCTCCGACAGTGCAGCGCTCCCTCAGTACTGCCCCTCCGACAGTGCAGCGCTCCCTCAGTGCTGCCCCTCCGACAGTGCAGCGCTCCCTCAGTACTGCCCCTCCGACAGTGCAGCGCTCCCTCAGTACTGTTCCTCCGACAGTGCTGCGCTCCCTCAGTACTGCCCCTCTGACAGTGCGGCGCTCCCTCAGTACTGACCCTCCGACAGTGCAGCGCTCCCTCAGTACTGTCCCCTCCGACAGTGCAGTGCTCCCTCAGTAATGCCCCTCCGACAGTGCAGCTGTCCCTCAGTACTGCCCCTCCGACAGTGCGGCGCTCCCTCAGTACTGCCCCTCCGACAGTGCAGCACTCCCTCAGTACTGTCCCTCCGACAGTGCAGCGCTCCCTCAGTACTGCCTAACAACAGTGCTGCGCACCCTCAGTACTGCCCCTCCGACAGTACAGCACTCCCTCAGTACTGCCCCTCTGACAGTGCTGCGCTCCCTCAGTACTGCCCCTCCGACAGTGCAGCGCTCCCTCAGTACTGCCCCTCTCACAGTGCTGCGCTCCCTCAGTACTGCCCATCCGACAGTGCAGCACTCCCTCAGTACTGCCCCTCTGACAGTGCAGCGCTCCCTCAGTACTGCCCCTCCGACAGTGCAGCACTCCCTCAGTAATGTCCCTCCGACAGTGCAGCGCTCCCTCAGTACTGCCTAACAACAGTGCTGCGCACCCTCAGTACTGCCCATCCGACAGTACAGCACTCCCTCAGTACTGCCCCTCTGACAGTGCTGCGCTCCCTCAGTAC
This sequence comes from Squalus acanthias, assembly GCA_030390025.1. Classification (NCBI taxonomy): domain Eukaryota; kingdom Metazoa; phylum Chordata; class Chondrichthyes; order Squaliformes; family Squalidae; genus Squalus; species Squalus acanthias. Next base: position 1,854,052 of record JASTWF010000059.1, read on the forward strand.
TGCCCCTCCGACAGTGCAGCGCTCCCTCAGTACTGCCCCTCTCACAGTGCTGCGCTCCCTCAGTACTGCCCCTCTGACAGTGCAGTGCTCCCTCAGTACTGCCCCTCTGACAGTGCAGCGCTCCCTCAGTACTGCCCCTCTGACAGTACAGCGCTCCCTCAGTACTGCCCCTCCGACAGTGCAGTGCTCCCTCAGTATTGCCCCTCTGACAGTGCAGCGCTCCCTCAGTACTGCCCCTCCGACAGTGCAGTGCTCCCTCAGTATTGCCCCTCTGACAGTGCAGTGCTCCCTCAGTATTGCCCCTCTGACAGTGCAGCGCTCCCTCAGTACTGCCCCTCCGACAGTGCGGCGCTCCCTCAGTACTGGTAACTGGACTGTCAGTCCAATCCCAGAGAGGAGCATAAAGCCAAAGAAACTGTGAGCTCCAAGTTGCTACTGTCACATTGAGCTCCTATTAGCACTTGGAGAGAGTTAAGTGTAACAGATAAAGTGGGTCAACGCTTCATCGCATTCTGTGCTTGCTGGCGTAACTTTACTGGCATGTGCTGCTGATTAAGGACCTCACCTGAGACCCCCCCTGCCCGTTGAGGTTAGGGTACCCAATCCCCCAGGATTGTTCCGGAGTCTCCAGGAATTAAAGATTAATTTCTCGCGCAGTCTGCTGCAAGTGATCCCGAGAGAAAAATCATAGGGTGGTTACGTTTTTTATCATTTTCTTTGAAAGCTTTTGTTTATTAGTTCTAAAAATATTGGAGATGTGGGGAGTGGAGGTTATTTGACGGGACGGGTGAATTCGACCAATCAATAGAAAGTTGAGGGCAGCACTCCCTTGATTTCCTGTTCAGCAGTACGCTCCTTCTGCAGTTGTACCATGCTCCCTTCTCCTTGAACGCGAATTGCACTCAGCCCTTCCCTTCCCCCCCTCCTTCCCCCGAGCACAGCAAGATCCCACGAAGAGCAGCCGGACAGGCGACGACCCCCCCCCCCACCCCAGCTCAACCCCACCCAATGCTGGCTGAGGGAGAGAATGTTTACTCGGGGAGGGTTGGGGGGGGGGGGCGGCAAAGGTACAAACTTCCGTCTGTTCTTTCCTCCAAATTTGTTGCTCATGTCCTTCTTGGAGTTCAAAACTTCAGATGAGCTGCTCCTTGATGTGCGGGGAGAGCATCCCGTTAAAGCGACTGCTAATTTCCCCGCCCATTAGAATCAGGAGTGTGCTGGAATACGCTCCACTTGCCTGGATGAGTTGCAGCTTCAACAACACTCAAGAAGCTCGACACCATCCAGGACAAAGCAGCCCTCTCGATTGGCACCCCATCCACCACCTTAAACATTCGCTCCCTCCACCAGCGGCGTACCGTGGCTGCAGTGTGCACCATCTACAAGATGCACTGCAGCAACTCGCCAAGGCTTCTTCGGCAGCACCTCCCAAACCCGCGACCTCTACCACCTAGAAGGACAAGGGCAGCAGGTGGATGGGAACACCGCCACCTCCAAGTTCCCCTCCAAGTTACACACCATCCTGACTTGGAAATATATCGGCCGATCCTTCATCATCGTTGGAACAAAATCCTGGAACTCCCTCCCTAACAGCGCTGTGGGAGTACCTTCACCACACGGACTGCAGCGGTTCAAGAAGGGAGCCCACCAGCACCTTCTCAAGTCAATTAAGGGTAGCCAATAAATGCTGGACTTGCCAATGATGCCCACATCCCGAGAATGAATAATAATCTAGATCTCACGCACTCATGATGACAACCGGCTTGCAACATTTCCCGCACTGATCCGGGCAGCACTTGTGTCCAGGGTGACAGTCCCAGTCACTTTTACATCGGAACTTGAAGCAGCTGGGAGGGGCCTTTTTGCAGCCCTTCTTGCACTCCTTCCTCCACCAGTTCTTCGGGCAAATCCCATGCATTGCTGGAAAGAGAAATTCAATTGATTGTGAGACAAAATTCTGTACCCGAACGAATTCGGATTCCCCCAAAGAAAACAGCAGATCTGAATTGGGCGGTGGGTGAAAAAACGGGTCAAATTTAAGGGTCCTTGGAAGCTGAAATAGCGCACTGCTGCTGTCCTTGTACTATTTAACACAAGGGTTCGTGCATTAGGGTACGGTAGTGTAATGGTTATGTTACCGGACTTGTACTCCTAATAACATGAGTTCAAATCCTGGAAATAAAAAGCTGGCGTCAGTAAAAGTGACCCTGAAGCTGTCAGAGTGTTGTAAAAACCAAATTGATTCACCAATTACTTTTAGGGCAGGAAACCCACTGTCCTTACCCGGTCTGGGCCTATATGTGACTCCAGTTCCATACCACTGCACTCTTAACTGCACTCTGAAGTGGACTAGTAAGCCACTCAGTTATATCAACCGTGGCTAACAAGGGAAATTAAGGATAGCATAAGATCCAAGGAGAGGACAGAAATTGGACAGAAAAAGCAGCAAACCTGAGGATTGGGAGCAGTTTAGGATTCAGCAAAGGAGGACAAAAGGATTAATTAAGAGGGGGAAAATAGAGTATGAGAGTAAGCTTGCAGGGAACATAAAAACTGACTGTAAAAGCTTCTATAGATATGTGAAGAGAAAAAGATTGGTGAAGTCAAGCGTAGGTCCCTTGCAGTCAGAATCAGGGGAATTTTTAATGGGGAACAAAGAAATGACTGACCAATTAAATACATACTTTGGTTCTGTCTTCACAGGGGAGGACACAAATAACCTCCCAGAGATGTCGGGGAACATAGGATCTAATGAGAGGGAGGAACTGAATGAAATCAGTATTTGTAGGGAAATGGTGTTAGGGAAATTGACGGGATTAAAGGCCGATAAATCCCCAGGGCCTGATAATCTACATCCTAGGGTACTTAAGGAAGTGGCCCTAGAAATAGTAGATGCATTGCTGGTCATCTTCCAAAATTCTATGAACTCTGGCACAGTTCCCATGGATTGGAGGGTAGCTAATGTAACCCCACTATTTAAAAAAGGTGGCAGAGAGAAAACGGGGTATTATAGATCGGTAAGCCTGACATCGGTAGTCGGGAAAATGCTAGAGTCCATTATAAAAGATGTAATAGCAGAGCACTTGGAAAACAATGACAGGATCGTACAAAGTCAACATGGATTTACAAAAGGTAAATCGTGCTTGACTAATCTATAGGAATTTTTGAGGATGTAACTGGTAGAATAGATAAGGGAGAACTAGTGGATGTGGTGTATTTGGACTTTCAGAAGGCTTTCGATAAGGTCCCGCATAAGAGATTAGCGTGTAAAGTTAAAGCACATGGGATTGGTGGTAAGGTACTGACTTGGATAGAGAACTGGTTGGCAGACAGGAAGCAAAGAGTTGGAATAAACGGGTCTTTTTCTGAGTGGCAGGCAGTGACTAGTGGGGTACCGCAGGGATCGGTGCTAGGACCCCAGCTATTCACAATATATATTAATGATCTAGACGAGGGAACTAGATGTAATATCTCCAAGTTTGCAGATGACATAAAGCTGGGTGGGCGTGTGTGCTGTGAGGAGGATGCCGAGAAACTCCAGTATGATATGGACAGGTTGGGTGATTGGGCAGATGCATGGCAGATGCAGTATAATGTGGATAAATACGAGGTTATCCACTTTGGTGGCAAAAACAGGAAGGCAGATTATTATCTGAATGGCAATAGATTGGGAGAAGGGGAAATGCAACGAGACCTGGGTGTCCATGTGCACAAGTCGCTGAAGGTAAGCATGCAGGTGCAGCAGGCGGTTAAGAAGGCAAATGGTATGATGGCCTTCATAGCGAGAGGATTCGAGTACAGGAGCAAGAATGTCTTACTGCAGTTGTACCTTGGTGAGACCACACCTTGAGTATTGTGTGCAGTTTTGGTCGCCTTATCTGAGGAAGGATGTTCCTGCCATGGAGGGAGTGCAGCGAAGATTCACCAGACTGATACCTGGGATGGCAGGAATGACGTATGAGGAGAGATTGGGTCGATTGGGCTTATATTCGCTGGAGTTTAGAAGAAAGAGAGGGGATCTCATTGAAACTTATAAAATTCTAACAGGACTAGACAGACTAGATGCAGGAAGGATGTTCCCGATGGCGGGGGAGTCCAGAACCAGGGGTCACAGTCTAAGAATAAGGGGTAAGCCATTTAGGACAGAAATGAGGAAGAATTTCTTCACCCAGAGAGTGGTGAACCTGTGGAATTCTCTACCACAGAAGACAGTTGAGTCCAATTCATTAAATATATTCAAGAAGGAGTTAGATATATTTCTTAAGGCTAAGGGGATCAAGGGATATGGGGAGAAAGCAGGGACAGGGTACTGAATTTGGATGATCAGCCATGATCTCATTAGATGGCGGAACAGGCTCGAGGGGCCGAATGGCCTACTCCTGCTCCTATCTTCTATGTTTCTATGGAAATCCACAGACTCCACTCATTCTGGGTCGTTTTAAGTGTACACGCTCAACGGGAATAAGGCGGAATCTGATCGGCCGCAGGTTGACTGCCCGTTCAAGTCAATGGAAACCAACATTGGCGAGGTGAAAAACTGGCGTCTGAACCCCAACCCGCTGCATTCCCAACAGGCGAGATCGAATAAAATTATCCCCATTGTGTGTGGTGTTATTCATAGTGGCACAGATTACAGATTGCTGCAGGTCTTTCTAAGACACAACTGACGTTAACAGCTTGTAATTTCTAAAGCACTCCTCATGTATAGAGAGACATTGCAGAGAGCTTTACATAGAAACATAGAAGATAGGAGCAGGAGTAGGGGTCGGGAAAGGGTAGCAGCTGTGGAAAAGGAGAAAGGGCAACGGAAAGGTTAGTGTTGGGTGAAAGCAGAGTCAAGCCAAGGGGGCCAAATGGATGGGGGAAGAATCATAAGGATGATCACCCACACCCTCCCTCCTCGAGGCTTATACAACAGCTCAAATTCTTGACCAGACCCTCGGGCGGTTTGCCCTTGAGATTGGCAGCATCATTGGCTTTGGCTGGAGTGAGTGTTATAAAATTCATTCCAATGAATTAAACTAGGACATTTCAGTTAAACAGAGGGATGTATCTCCCACTCCTTGGGTCTTTGTTGTGTTGTGAAGAGTCTACAGATAGCTCTTTGATTTGCCAGATGAACGTGAACAAAATGGCAGATAACTGATTCTAAGCCCAGCCCTATACCATTCTCTGTAGACGCGTGGACATTACAACTTTTCCATCAAAATCATTGAAATTAGAAATGGCTGGAAGTGAATGAATGGGAAATTGCCCAATCTTGGTGTTTGCGGGCATGTCTCAGTCAGTAATTTCTGAAAAGAATGATACATATTATGGTAAATGCAGTATTCCTGGACTCACTGTGAGGAAGTCATGTTCAAAAGGAGTTGGTGTCCAGGAGAGTCCAGATCATTGCAGCTCTGATTCTCCAAACCATGGTCCCTTCCAACATGTCTACCCTCTGAGTGGGCAGGTTCACTGAATTGACCTTGACATTTCTTTTCTCCGAGACCAAATATATGTTGAATTTTGTCTCAATAAGCACTTTCGGAAAAGAAGGTCAATGCAACAACATTCTATGACTCCTTGTTTTATTTTCCGACTAGTTCCCATTGGAACAGCTCGGCCATTCCCTTGGGAAGAAAGTCTTTTGTATTAACCCTGGGCTAATGGAGGACAATCCAAATCTATGTCTTTATCAAAGTAACTGTGGAACTGGGCATCAAATCCTCACTTGGATTCATTGCCTGTCTGAAGAAAGAAAATTCAGAAGCACTATTGTAACTGAGCCACCTCCGTTCAGGGCTTCCACAGTTGCTGTTTTTACGAAGAAAGACGAGAGAATTTAAAGCAAGAACACTGAGAATTCTGACAGTGTCTGAGTATTATAGCTTGTTTTAGAATTCCTCGCACACCAGATAGATGACTTGGGTGTTAGCCTTGGCTCGGTGACAGCACTCTCGCCTCTGTGTCAGGGCTTGTCGGTTCAAGTCCCAGTCCACTTCCTTGAGCCCATGATCCCATATGGAGTACTGAGGGAGTGCTGCACTGTCACAGGTGCCGTCTTTCGGATGGAATGCTACACTGAGGCCTCATCTACACTCTCAGGTAGATATTACGGGGTAAAAATTCACTTGGTTGCGCCACCCGTTAGCGCCTTAAGAGGGCGCTAATGGGGCGCAAAGCCGCTAACGCCCGGGCGCAGCGATGTTTGCGCCGCTCGAGAACTTAACTTGAGATTGTGCGGCGGCGCTAAAACTTACCGCTGCGACCACCTGCGCGCGCAGATTGTGACGTCATTCCATGGTGCAACGCCCTTGGGGCGCCCCGTAGCGGAAATTGAGTGGCGCCCCCTGCCTTACCGCCTGGCGCTTCCAACGACCAGAAGACTGGAACGCTATCAATCGCTGTGGGGCTGGGGGGGGCGCTATTTAAAGGGGGCCTCTTCCTGTCTTTTATTGTTGGTGGCATTTTTGAACTACGCATTCTGAGAGAGAGAGGGAGAGACTTCTGGAGAGATTCAACGTTGTGTGAAGGAGTTTTGGGTACTGAGCAGCACTTTGCAGGTTCATTTTGATTTGCCATTCCTTGTATCGATTTAGCAGAGACCGTGGGAGCTGCACTCTGAGCTCTTTGCCTGGTGCTCTCCATTGTTCTTTCCAGCACATTTGATGTGCAAGTCTCTCCAGGCCGAGATTCAAGGCAGCAATGAACAGGATGTGGATGGAAAGCAAGATTAACCATCCCCTTTAAGAACTGGCCCGTGCCATTGTGTGTGTGTTCCATTGCTGACTGACATTACATGAGCTTCGCCAGCGCTCCGAGTTAGCGTCTCACTGCTCGGCCTTTGCGCCTTAAGAGAGGTGTGCAGCGCCTGCTTTAGCGCTCCACTCACCTCCCGGGGCGGTAAAAGTGAAGTTTCCCATCAGTGCCGATAATTAGCGCCAGGCGCTAATATTTGCGTCCGGATGATATTTGCGCCCCAAATGGGGCGCGACCTAATTTCTACCCCTACAGATCTCAAGGCACTTTCGAAAAAGATCAGAGAAGTTCTCCAGGTGCACTGGCTAACGTTTATCCCTCACCCATCATCTAAAACAGATTATCTGGTCATTAACTCAGTGCTATTTGTGGGATCCTTGCTCTTTGCAAATTAACTGCTGCATTTCCTACATTACAACAGTGACTACACTTCAAAAAGACATAATGATTGAAAAGGGCTTTGAGATGGTTTGAGGTTGAGAAATCCCTCTGTATAAATCCCAGTCATCCTTTTTTCTTTAAACCCTCTGCCACCAGAAATAGGGTGAGAGATTTCATTCACTTTTCATGTGAGATAATTTCATTCACTTTGCTCCCAATTTCCACCCTTCCCTCACCTTCACTTGGTCCATCTCCGACTCGTTCCTTCCCTTCCTCGACTTCTCCATCTCCATCTCTGGGGATAGGTTATTGACAAACATTCACTACAAGCCCACCGACTCCCACAGCTACCTGGACTACACTTCCTCCCACCCCGTCCCCTGACAGAACTCTATTCCATTCTCCCAGTTTTTCCGTCTCCGCCGCATCTGCTCTGATGATGCCACCTTTCATACCAGTGCTTCCGACATGTCTTCCTTTTCCTCAACCAAGGATTCCCCTCTACTGTGGTTGACATGGCCCTTGACCGTGTCCGTTCTATCTCCCGCATTTCCGCCCTCACCCCTGCCCCGCCCTCCCGGAACCACGATAGCATTCCCCTTGTCCTCACCTTTCACCCCACCAGCCTCCACATTCAACGGATCATCCTCTGCCATTTCCGCCACCTCCAGCGTGATCCCACCACCAAACACATCTTCCCCTCACCTCCCCTTTCAGCATTCCGAAGGGACCGCTCCCTCCGCGACACCCTGATCCACTCCTCTATCACCCCCAACAGCCCTTCCCCTTCGCCCGGCACCTTCCCGTGCAAGCGCAGGAGATGCAACACATGCCCTTATACCTCCCCCCTTCCCACTGTCCAGGGCCCCAAACACCCCTTCCAGGTGAAACAGCGATTTACTTGTACTACTTGCAATTTAGTATACTGTATTCACTGCTCTACATTGGGGAGTCCAAACGCAGATTGGATGATCGCTTTGCGGAACACCTCCATTCAGTCCGTAAGGGGGACCCCGAGCTTCGGTCGCCTGTCACTTTAATTCTCCGCTCACTCCCACTCTGACCTCACCGTCCTCGGCCTCCTGCATTGTTCCACGGAAGCTCAGCATAAACTCGAGGAACAGCACCTCATCTTTCGATTAGGCACTTTACAGCCATCTGGACTCAACATAGAGTTCAACAATTTCAGATCATAACCTCGGCCCCTATCATATATATATTTTTTTATCCACACTTTTTGTTTGTGTCTTTTCTTCTCTCCCACATGGCAATTGTCTTTCATTCTGCCAGCGCAATTTACACTTCATCTAGAGCCATCCTCTGTTTCTTAACCTGTCCCATTACCACCTCCTCTTGCCTTGAATATCTCTTAATGTCTCTTTACCTCTCCTGCTTTCTATCCTATCACAGACCTTCCCTTTTGTTCTTTCATCCCCTCCCTCCTTTCCCAGCCCCTGCACTAGCTTAAAAATCTGTTCCATTTCCTGCTTTTTTCCAGCTCTGACAAAAGGTCATCGACCTGAAACGTTAACTCTGTTTCTCTCTTCACAGATGCTGCCTGACCTGCTGAGTATCGCCAGCATTTTCTGTTTTTATTTCAGATTTCCAGCATCTGCAGTATTTTCGTTTTGTATGAGAGATTTACTGATCATTTGTATCTCATCAGATTGAACAAGAGACACATTAAGAAATCTGCTGATTGCCCTGTTCGAATGGTCTAATAATCAATTGGAAAGGGCAGGGTAACTCAAATCTAATTGCTTTAATTTGAAGTCAACATTGTAGAAACTAAACTCTGAATTAAAGTAATTACCATAACCGGTGCTCGAACCTCCTGTGAAACAAACAGATTTGTGTTAATGTTGTCTGGAGTCAATAGAATTAAAATCCACCGTCCAAATTCAATGGGACTGAAGTTCTTGTACATCTGAGTCAGTGCACATCAGACTCTTCTGTCCCCAGTACAGCGCCATTCAAAATCCTTGGACTAGTGCAAATCAGGGGAAATCCAGGACAAGTCAAAGATGCTGATTGTCCTCCCCCTCGGTGCCTGGCTTGTGGGACTGGAATGTCGGTCCCAATAGGGGCAGTGACTGGCACATTCAGTGCTGCCCAGTTAATAGATTGTTGGAGATCTTTCAAAAATACAATTAACAGCATCATACAAACCCAGTTTATTCCTACCTCCTTCACTCTCACATAAATATCTCATTCTCCAACAGCAATATCTGTTTCATGAGATTAATATCTGTTCTTTCTAACCGCAATGTAGCTCATCAGGTTCAAGAGAGTTTACGAAAACGCCTTCGCTCCATCAGTGAGTGGTTTGTAGATTAACGACAAGGGTGAGTTAGTTAAAATCTGATTTCTGTGCCTTTGAAGCATATGACAGTGATATACATTGATTAACAGTTACCCAAAGAGTTGGAATGGATTTGTTGAAGAGCAAATTGCCAGTAAGTGAAACAAACAAATTCTTTGACCTTTACCCTTTTAGCCCATTGGCGTCAGAATCCCAGCATCAGTTTGATTGGTTTAAACTAATTTTCTTAACCCTGAGCCTTGCCTGTACATTGTAAATCCGAAGGATCAGCACCAGGCCTCTGTAATTTGGGAACCAGCGGGTAGAAGGGAAGAAGAGGGATGGACGAATGTTTGAATTTGGGACATGTGGAGGGCTTGTAATCACGGAGTCTGCAATTCGAATTGGATATTAAAATAAATACAACTTGAAGATAATAAAACTCTGAATTAAAGTAATTACCAAAATCGCTGCTCGCACCTCCTGTGGAACAAAGAGATTTGTGTTAACGTTGTCTGTAATCAGTAGAAAGAAAATCCACAGTGAGTGAGGCAAAATCTGACTATTCGACCCTTTGATCCTGTCACAGTGATATACAGCTGACTTTAGTAATCGTCACATCAAAGAGTCCTAATTTATTCTGACGAATGAACTAATTGAAAGTTAGAAAATATCATATTCTTTGAATTCTTCCATTATACTCTTTTAGCCCATTGACCTCATTTTGATTGGATGAAACCCATTTTCAAACCCTCAGCCTGGTGTCTACATTGGAAATTCACAGGATCAACACTAGGGTTGTGGAAACTGAGCATCTCCTTGTGACCTGTTGTTCTGAGGAGTTCTGGGACCAGAAATTCCTGTTGGTGACATGAGGGGACGGATGATTCATGAGCTCGGGAGACATTTCTCCATCCATTACTTAACGTAGGTGTTAACCTGTTCAGTTACAGAGGTTAACTCTCCCTCTGAAACACAGACACAAGAGTTTCTCGTCATTTGGTAACTCGTGAGTAGAAGTGAATAAGAGGGAGGTATGAGTGAAAGGATTTGGCCTGGGTATTGTGAAAGGATTGTGCTCACAGTGTCTGCAAATACTCCTCCTGGAGACTGAAGTAAATAGTAACTCAACACAATAAAATTCTGAATTTAAGTAATTACAATAATTGCCATAGTCACTAAGACCTATGGAACAAACAGATTAGTGTTAATATTAATAGAAAATCAAAATACCGCGGGTGCTGGAAATCTGAACTAAAAGCGGAAAATGCTGGAAATCCTCAGCCGGTCAGGCAGCAGCTGTGGAGAGAGAAACAAAGTTAACGTTTCAGGTCGATGACCTTTCATCAGAACATCGACCTGAAACATTAACTTTGTTTCTCTCTCCACAGGTGCTGCCTGACCTGCTGAGGATTACCACCATTTCATGTTTTTATTTGCGTTAACTTTACCTGTCGTGACTCAATTAGAAATTCACAGATTCAACACATTGTGTGTGGTGTTATTCATGGTGGCACAGATTACAGATTGCTGTCGGACTTTGTAAAACACAACTAACGTACCCAGCTTGTATTTCTAAAGCACTCCTCGCGTATAGAGAGACATTGCAGAGAGCTTTACAGGGTCGGGAAAAGGGGGGCAGCTGTGGAAGAGGAGAAATGGCAACAGAAAGGTTAGTGGTGGGTAAAAGCAGAGTCAAGCCAAGGGGGCCAAATGGATGGGGAAAGAATCGTGAGGATGACCACCCACACCCCTCCCACACCCGAGGCTTATACAACAGCTCAAATTCTTGTCCAGACCCTCGGCCTGTTTGCCCTTGAGATTGGCAGCATCTTCGGCTTTGGCTGGAATGAATTAAACTAGGACATTTCAGTTAAACAGAGGGATGTATCTCCCACTCCTTGGGTCTTTGTTGTGTTGTAAAGAGTCTATAGATAGCTCTTTGGTTTGACAGATGAAAGTGAACAAAATGGCAGATAACTGATTCTAAGCCCAGCCCTATACCTTTCTCTGGAGATGAGTGGATATTACAACTTTTCCTTCAAAATCATTGAAACTAGAAATTGCTGGAAGTGAATGAAAGGGAAATTGTCCCAATCTTGGTGTTTGCGGGCATGTCTCAGTCAGTAATTTCTGAAAAGAATGGTACATATCATGGTAAATCCAATTTTCCTGCACTCCCAGTGAAGAAGTCATGCTCAAAAGGAGTTGGGGTCCAGGAGAGTCCAGATCATTGCAGCCCTGATTCTCCAAACCATGGTCCCTTCCAACATGTCTACCCTCTGAGTGGGCAGGTTCACTGAATTGACCTTGACATTTCTTTTCTCCGAGACCAAATATATGTTGAATTTTGTCTCAATAAGCACTTTCGGAAAAGAAGGTCAATGCAACAACATTCTATGACTCCTTGTTTTATTTTCCGACTAGTTCCCATTGGAACAGCTCGGCCATTCCCTTGGGAAGAAAGTCTTTTGTATTAACCCTGGGCTAATGGAGGACAATCCTAATCTATGTCTTTATCAGAGTAACTGTGGAACTGGGCATCAAATCCTCACTTGGATCCATTGCCTGTCTGAAGAAAGAAAATTCAGAAGCACTATTGTAACTGAGCCTCCTCCGTTCAGGGCTTCCACAGTTGCTGTCTTTACGGAGAAAGACGAGAGAATTTAAAGCAAGAACACTGAGAATTCTGACAGTGTCTGAGTATTATAGCTTGTTTTAGAATTCCTCGCACACCAGATAGATGACGTGGGTGTCAGCCTTGGCTCGGTGGTAGCCCTCTCGCCTCTGTGTCAGGGCTTGTCGGTTCAAGTCCCAGTCCACTTCCTTGAGCCCATAATCTAGGCTGACACTTCAGTGCAGTACTGAGGGAGTGCTGCACTGTCGCAGGTGCCGTCTTTCGGACGGAATGCCACACTGAGGCCCCATCTGCACTCTCAGGTAGATATTACAGATCTCAAGGCACTGTTCGAAAAAGATCAGGGAAGTTCTCCAGGTGCATTACAGAAATGACTACTCCTGGGATGGTCTGAATTTGTGAAAGGTGCTATATAAATGCAAGTCTTCCTTTTTTCTTTTAACCCTCTGACACCAGAAGTGGAGTGAGAGATTTATTGATCATTTCTATCTCATCAGATTCAACAACACGACACTTTAAGAGATATCCAGATTGCCCTATTGATACGGTCTAATAATCTATTGGAAAGGGCAGGGTAGCTCAAATCAATTGCTTTAAATTGAAGTCTACATTGAAGGAACTAAACTCTGAATTAAAGTAATTACCATAACCGGTGTTCGAACCTCCTGTGAAACAAACAGATTTGTGTTAATGTTGTCTGGAGTCAATAGAATTAAAATCCACCTTCTAAATTCAATGGGACTGAAGTCCCAATCACGGTGCGTCCGCAGTTCTGGTGCATTTGAGTCAGTGCCTATCACACTGCCGGGGCACTGAGAGGACCATAGAGCAACATAAGCCTCTTGTGTCCCCAGTACAGCCCCATTGGAAATCCTGGGGCTAGTGCAAATCAGGGGAAATCCAGGACAATCCAAAGATGCTGATTGTCCTCCCCCTCGGTGCCTGCCACACGCCTGAACCCCTGGCATGTGGGACTGGAATGTCGGTCCAATGGGGGCAGTGACTGGCACATTCAGTGCTGCCCAGTTTAAAGATTGTTGGAGGTCTTTCAAAAATACAATGAACAACATCGTACAAACCCAGTTTATTCCTAACTCCTTCACTCTTACATAAATTCTCATTCTCCAGCAGCAATATCTGTTTCATGAGATTAAATAATGTTTCAGTCTTTACGGTAGAGGACACTAAGAATATCCCAACACTGGACAAACAGGGGGCTCTAGTGGGGGAGGAGCTCAATACGATTAAAATCACTAAGGAATTGGTACTCAGTAAAATAATGGGACTCAAGGCGGATAAATCCCCTGGACCTGATGGCTTACATCCTAGGGTCTTGAGGGAAGTGGCAGTAGGAATTGTGGATGCTTTGGTAATAATTTTCCAAAACTCCCTGAACTCAGCAAAGGTCCTGGCAGATTGGAAAACTGCTATGAAACACCCTTATTTAAAAAGGGTTGTAGGCAGAAGGCTGGAAATTATAGACCAGTTAGCCTAACATCTGTGGTGGGTAAAATTTTGGAGTCTATTATTAAGGAGACAGTAACGGAACATTTAGATAAACATAATTTAATAGGACAAAGTCAGCATGGCTTTATGAAGGGGAAGTCATGTCTGACAAATTTGCTCGAGTTCTTTGAGGACATAACGTACAGGGTGGATAAAGGGGAACCAGTGGATGTAGTGTATTTAGACTTCCAGAAGGCATTCGACAAGGTGCCACATAAAAGATTATTACTCAAGATAAAAAATCACTGGATTGGGGGTAATATTCTGGCATGGGTGGAGGATTGGTTATCTAACAGGAAGCAGAGAGTTGGGATAAATGGATCATTCTCGGACTGGCAACCAGTAGCCAGTGGTGTTCCGCAGGGGTCGGTGCTGGGTCCCCAACTCTTTACAATCTATATTAACGATTTGGAGGAGGGGACCGAGTGTAACATATCAAAGTTTGCAGATGATACAAATATGGGAGGGAAAGTAGAGAGTGAGGAGGACATAAAAAACCTACAAGGGGATATAGACAGGCTGGGTGAGTGGGCAGAGATTTGGCAGATGCAATACAATATTGGAAAATGTGAGGTTATGCACTTTGGCAGGAAAAATCAGAGAGCAAGTTATTATCTTAATGGCGAGAAACTGGAAAGTACTGCAGTACAAAGGGATCTGGGGGACTTGGTGCAAGAAAATCAAAAAGTTAGTATGCAGGTACAGCAGGTGATCAAGAAAGCCAATGGAATGTTGGCTTTTATTGCTAGGGGGATAGAATATAAAAACAGGGAGGTATTGCTGCAGTTGTATAGGGTATTGGTGAGACCGCACCTGGAGTACTGCATACAGTTTTGGTGTCCATACTTAAGAAAAGACATACTTGCAATCGAGGCAGTACAAAGAAGGTTCACTCGGTTAATTCCGGGGATGAGAGGGTGGACATACGAGGAGAGGTTGAGTAGATTGGGACTCTACTCATTGGAGTTCAGAAGAATGAGAGGCGATCTTATTGAAACATATAAGATTGTGAAGGGGCTTGATCGGGTGGACGCGGTGAGGATGTTCCCAATGATGGGTGAAACTAGAACTAGGGGACATAATCTTAGAATAAGGGGCTGCTCTTTCAAAACTGAGATGAGGAGAAACTTTTTCACTCAGAGGGAAGTGGGTCTGTGGAATTTGCTACCCCAGGAAGCTGTGGAAGATACTTCATTAAATAAATTTAAAACAGAAATAGACCGTTTCCTAGAGGTAAAGGGAATTAGGGGTTACGGGGAGCGGGCTGGAAATTGGACATGAGTTTAAGTTCGGATTGGTCAAGGCCCTGTGGGTGGCGGAGCGGCCCCAGGGGCCGAGTTGCCTGGTCCTGCTCCTACTTGTTGTGTTCTTTAGAGTTGAGGTTGGATCAGATCAGCCATGATCTCATTGAATGGCTCGAAGGGCCGATTGGTCTACTCCTGCTCCTATTTCTTATGTTCTTATGTTCTTAATATCTGTTCTTTCTAACCGCAATGTAGCTCATCAGACTCAAGAGCGGAGCTGGCTCAGAGAGTTTACCAAAACTCCTTCACTCCCTCAGTGAATGGTTTGTATATGAACGATAAGGGTGAGTTCGTTAAAATCTGATTGCTGGGCCTTTGAAGCATATGACAGTGATATATATTAATTAACAATAATAACAACAGAAAACGCTGGAAAAACTCAGCAGGCCAGGCAGCATCCGTGGAGAGAGAAACAGAGTTAACCTTTCAGGTCGAAGACCCTTCATCAGAACTGCAAAAAAGCAGGAAATGAAATAGATTTAAAGCAAGGATAAAGCTGGGAAAAGGGGAGGGGATGAAAGAACAAAAGGGAAGGTCAGTGGTAATATAGAAGGCAGGAGAGATTAAGAGACATTAAGAGATATTCAAGGCAAGAGGAGGTGGTAATGTGACAGGTTGAGGCTAGATTAAGTGTGAAATGCGCTGGCAGAATGAAGGACAGCTGCCAGCTTCAGGGAGGGAAGAAGAAAAGGGGCCAAACAAAAGGGTGGATGAAAAAATAAAATATATATATATAATGTGATAGGGGCCGTGGTTATGATCTGAAATTGTTGAACTCTATGTTGAGTCCAGTGGGCTGTAGCGTGCCTAAACAAAACCTCAAAGAGTGTGAATGGATTTGTTGAAGAGCAAATTGCAAGCAAGTGAAAGCAATCAAATACTTTGACCTTTACCCTTTTAGCCCATTGGCATCAGAATTTCAGCATCAGTTTGATTGGTTTAAGCTCTTTTTCTTCACCCTGAACATTGCCTGTACTTTCGAAATCCAAAGGGTCAGCACCAGGCCTGCATAGATTTGGAACTAGCAGGTAGAAGGGTAGAAGGGGTGGCAGTGCTGATTAAGGAAGACATTGTAGTGTTGGAAAGGGAGGATGTTCTTGAGGGGACAAGGACAGAATCCATTTGGTTAGAGTTGAGGAGCAAAAAGGGTATGATCACCTTATTGGGGGTATTCTACAGGCCTCCAAATAGTGACAGGGAGGTAGTGCAGCAAATCTGCAGGGAAATCGCAGAGATATGCAAGAGCCAGAGAGTGGTGATACTGGGGGACTTTAGTTACCCAAATATCCATTGGGATAATAATAAGGGAAAGGGAAAGGAGGGGGAGGAATTTCTGAAATGTGTTCAGGAGAATTTCCTTGACCAATATGTTCTTGGTCCAACTAAGAAGGAGGCATTGCTGGATCTGGTGCTGGGGAATGAGGTGGGCCAGGTCGATCAAGTGTCTGTGGGAGAACACTTGGGTACGAGTGGTCATCGTATCATAAGATTTAGATTAGCAATGGAGAGGAGCTAGGAACAATCTAGAGTAGAACTTCTAAACTGGAATAGGGCTAACCTCAATGGGGTGCGAAAGGATCTAGCCAGGGTAAAATGGAACCAAAGACCGACAGGGAAAACTGTAATGGAACAATGGGTGATCTTTAAGGAGGAGATGTTCCAAGTACAGGTTTGGTACATTCCAACAAGAGGGAAGGGTAAGGGAACCAAAGCAAGGGCTGCTTGGATGACCAGGGAGATTGAGAAATGAAGAAACAAAAAAAGAGGGTGTATGATGCATGTCGGGTGAATTCTTCAAGGGAAAACCAGACCAAATACAAATAGTTGAGAGGGGATGTGAAGATGAAAATAAGATTGACAAAGAGAGAATATGAGAGTAGAATGGTGGTTAACATAAAAGGGAACCAAAAAATCTTCTACCGGCACGTAAACAGTAAGCGGGTAGTAAGAGGCGGGGTAGGGCCTATTAGGGACAAAGAAGATGATATATGCTTAGAGGCGCAGGGCAAGGCTAGAATACTCAATGAGTACTTTGTAAGAGGCGGGGTAGGGCCTATTCGGGACAAAGAAGGTGATATATGCTTAGAGGCACAGGGCAAGGCTAGAATACTCAATGAGTACTTTGTATCGGTGTTTACTAAGGAGGTGGATGCTGACAAAATATCGGTAGAAGTGGAAGAGGTAAAAGCAATGGAAGGGTTGAAAATTGATCGACAAGATGTATGAGAAAGGCTGGGTATGCTTAGAGTGGATAAGTCGCCTGGTCCAGATGGCTTGCATCCCAGGTTGCTAACGGAATTGGGGGAGGAGATAGCGGAAGGGCTTGCCATAATTTTCCAATCTTCCCTAGATGCGGGGGAGGTGCCTGAGGATTGGAAAGTGGCAAGTGTGACACCATTGTTCAAGAAAGGGTGTAAGAACAGTCCTAGTAACTACAGGTCGGTCAGTTTAACATCAGTGGTGGGTAAAGTTTTAGAAACAATAATTAAGGAAATAATTAACGGGCACTTGGAGAGGTTTTAGCTAACTCAGGAGAGCCAACACGGATTTCTAAAAGGCAGATCACGTTTGACTAATCTAAATGAATTTTTTGATGAAGTAACAGGGAGGATTGATGAAGGGAATGCAATGGATGTTGTCCAGGAAGGCGTTTGACAAAGTACCACATAGAAGGCTGGTTAACAAAATTGAGGCTCATGGAATAGGTGGGTCAGTGGCAGCTTGGATAAGGAATTGGCTTTAGGACATAAAGCAGCGAATATAACGTGGATAAATGCGAGGTTATCCACATTGGTGTCAAAAACAGGAAGGCAGACTATTATCTGAATGGCAATAGATTGGGAAAAGGGGAAGTGCAACGAGACCTGGGTGTCCTTGTGCACCAGTCGCTGAAGGTAAGCATGCAGGTGCAGCAGACGGTTAAGAAGGCAAATGGAATGTTGGCCTTCGTAGCGAGAGGGTTTGAGTATAGGAACAGAGATGTCTTGCTGCAGTTGTACAGGGCCTTGGTGAGACCACACCTTGAGTATTGTGTGCAGTCTTGGTCGCCTTATCTGAGGAAGGATGTTCTTGCCATGGAAGGAGTTCAGCGAAGATTCACCAGGCTGATACCTGGGATGGCAGGAATGACATATGAGGAGAGATTGGGTCGATTGGGCTTATACTCGCTGGAGTTTAGAAGAAAGAGGGGATCTCATTGAAACTTATAAAATTCTGAAAGGACTGGACAGACTAGATGCAGGAAGGATGTTCCCGATGGCTGTGGCCCTTGGTTCTAGACTCCCCAGCCAAGGAAAACATTCTCCCAGCATCCACCCTATCAAGCCCTGTAATAATTTTGTATGCTTCAATGAGATCCCCTCTCATTCTTCTGAATTCAAGAGAATACAGGTCTAGTTTACTCAATCTCTTCTCATACGACACTCCCACCATCCCAGGAATCAATCTCGTGAACCTTTGTTGCACTCCCTCTATGGCAAATATATCCTTCCTTAGGTAAGGAGACCAAAATTGTACACAGTACTTCAGGTGTGGTCTCACCAAGGCCCTATATAATTGGAGTAAGACTTCTTTACTCCTGTACTCAAATCCTCTTGTAATGAAGGCCAGCATACCATTTGCCTTCCTAATGGCTTGCTGCACCTGCACATTCACTTTCAGTGACTCATGTACAAGGACACCCAGTTCCCTTTGAGCATCTGCATTTCCCAATCTTTCACCATTTAGGAAATACTCTGCCTTTCTGTTTTTTCTACCAAAGTGGATAACTTCACATTTATCCACATTATATTCCATCTGCCATGTTCTCGCCCACTCACTGAGCCTGTCGAGATCCCCTTGAAGCCTCTTCACATCCTCTTCGCAACTGACACTGCCACCTAGCTTTGTGTCATCAGCAAATTTGGAAATGTTACATTTAGTCCCCTCATCCAAATCATTGATATAGATTGTGAATAGCTGGGGCCCAAGCACCGATCCTTGCGGTACCCCACTAGTCACAGCCTGCCATCCTGAAAAAGACACATTTATCCCTACTCTTTGTTTTCTGTCTGTTGACCAATTCTCAATCCATGCTAGTATATTAACCCCAATTCCATGTGCCCTAATTTTGTTCACTGGTGGTGTTCCCCAAGGGTCAGTGCTGGGGCTACTGCTTTTTTTGATATATATATAAATGACCTGGATATTGGAATACAGAGTAGAATTTCTAAATTTGCCAATGACACCAAACTTGGGGGTGTGGCAAACAGTGAGGATGATACCAATCGACTGCAACAGGACATAGAAAGGCTAGCAGAATGGGTAGACAAGTGGCAGATGGAATTTAATACAGAGAAGTGTGAGGTGATGCATTTTGGCAGAATGAACAGGGAGAGGCAATATACACTTAATGGCACAGTTTTAAAGAGTGTGCAGGGACAGAGGGTCCAGGGAGTTCATGTGCATAGGTCCCTGAAAGTGGCGGCAAATACTGAGAGAGTGGTTAGCAAAGCATATGGGATCTTGGGCTTCATAAATAGAGGTATTGAGAACAAAAGTAGAGAAGTTAAGCTGAACCTTTATAAAGCGCTGGTTAGGCCATAACTGGAGTATTGCATCCAGTTCTGGTCACCACACTTTCGGAAGGATGTGAAGGCCCTTGAGAGGGTGCAGAGGAGATTTACAAGAATGGTTCCGGGGATGGGGGATCTTAGCTACAAGGACAGGTTGGAGAAGCTGGATTTGTTTTCATTAGAGCAAAGGAGGTTGAGGGGTGATTTGATAGACGGGTTTGGATAGGCTAGACGGGGAAAGGCTGTTCCCACTAGTTCATGGTACAAGGACTAGGGTCACAGATTTAAGGTATTGGGCAAGAGATTCAAGGGGGATGTGAGGAAAACTATTTTACGCAGCGAGTGGTGAGGACCTGGAATTCGCTGCCGACGGAAGTGGTGGAAGCGGAGACACTCAATGGCCCAGAAATTGGAGTTCGATGGTTGCCGCGGGGGTAAGGATCCCCCGCGATATCGCACTCCGCGCCTACCTTTATGGTTTTGGCCCACACGAACTTCTGGCCTGGGCCTCTCCCTGGTGCCAGCGCGCAGTGTGTGCGTGTCCCAGAGGCGCAGTTAGTTCGTGCGAGCTCTGGGATCACGTGATTCAGTTAGAGCCAATGGCAGCACACCATCTTTCATTCATAGTTTTGACAGCAAGGGCTGTCAAAGCTATGAATACTACAAACCCCCAAAAGAACAGCTAAACCTCAATTAAATTTAAAAAAAAAGCCATCACATTCATAAAATAAGTATAGTTAAATAAATTAACCACTTTAAACAAAAATTAAAATTTTTGAAAAAATTTAAATTCTTTTTAAAAGTTATAAAAATAAACTTACCTTTCTTTAAAGTCTCTAAAAAAGATAAACCTGTTGAAAAAAATTTAAAATAATACTTAATTAACTACTTACCTTGTTAAAAGGGGGTCTTACGCCTGCTTTCTTTATGTTTAAAATCTTAAACACTTACCTGCGCGCTCAAACCTGAAAAAAAAACTAAGTGCACTGTGTGCGCACAACCTGTAGCGCGCACGCGGTTCACTTAGGAACCGCCCCCTTCGCAATACCCGAAGTGCCGGTTTCCCGCGCATGCGCAGTGCATGCAGGAAACCGGCACTTCGGGACCTAATACGCGAGAGTACATAGTGCGTACTCTCCCGTATTAGGTCTAATTTTCGGGCCAATGTTTTCAAGGGGAGACTGGACAGGATCTTGAGGGAAATAAACTTCCAGTGCTACGGGGATAGAGCGGGGGGGATTGGGACTGACTGGATTGCTCTACAGAGAGCCGGCACGGACTCGATGGGCCGAATGGCCTCCTTCTGTGCCGTTATGACTCTATGGGGGAAATATTTGGTTGCTTTGCGCCTCCCGTTAGCACCCTAAGAGGGCACTAACGGGGCGGAAAGCAACTAGCGCCCGGGCACAGCGCTGCCAATGCCTCCTGCAAAATTTTGCGGGAGGTGGCGGTAACTGTTAGCGCCGGCGATGATGTCATCGGCATGCGCAGCGCCCTGCTTGCGCCCCGACCGCGATCTTCAGTAGTGCCCCCTGACTTACCACCGGACTCTATGTCCGACAGGGTCAGGGGGTCCCACCTGCGGCCGGGACGGCGCTAATTAAAGGTGAGGTGCCGGGCGGCCATTTTTGTTGCTGGCCACCTGCCAGCACCTGCCCGCTTTGCCGTCCCCGGCCTTCTGTGGAGCCCCCCCGCGGAGTGCCGGCTGCGCTCCGTGAGCCCGGCACTTCTCTTGAGTGCCGGTCTCTTTTGCCGGCCCTCCTGAACCCTGGTGGCCCAGCTAGGCCCCGGGTCACGCTGCGCAAGGCCCCTCCCCTTTAAGAAGGGGAGGATGGCCTGCATCACCGCGGCACGTAGCGCCGCGATATTCCCTCACAGCGCCCCAAGAGGGAGGCGGGGCGCTTCCAGTAGCACCCCGCTTCCCTCTTGGGGCGCTACCATTCAACTTCGGCCACAGGGGCGCTAATTTTTTCAGGGCGCTAAAAGTAGTGCCCCGGCGAAGTTAGCGCCCCAAATGGGGCGCGACTCAATTTTTCCCCTATGACTCTAAGAGGGATGTACAAATGAGAATGTTTGAATTTGGGAGATGTGGAGCGCTTGTACTCATGGGGGTCGATTTTCTCAGCCCCGAGGAGATAGTTAACAGGCAGAAAATAGGATTATCCCCATTTTACGTTTCGATGTGCAGGTTTCCCGACCTCGGGGAACCCCCGCCAGGGTGTAGGAGATGAGTAGGAGGTCTGCCGGGGTCGGAGGGGTCTGAAAGTGCAAAATAGAGGTGAGTGATGGGTGCAAGTGTGGAGTGGTAACTGTGTGAGGTGAGTGTAAAGTGTTAGAAAATATTCACTTACCTTTGTTTCTGCCTACAGCCTTCAGCCGCTGTGGAGCCGGAGTCCCGACATCTCCATTGTAGATATCACAGACTGGCTGTTGGATCCTCTGAACCAACAGCCAGGTGATTTCTGCAAAGTTGAAAGGTTTGATGAGTCCTGAACACAAGGACTCATCAAACTACGCAGAATGTCAGTGTTTGACAGCTTCAAAGATCCGTCAAACGCTGACATTTCTTCTTTCAAAAAATGTTAACAGATGGCACATCATACGTTGACGTGCTCTGTCACTGACTTCCCCCTAATTGGCCTGCTGAGCCCGCTGGGTCAGCAGGCCAATCAGGGGAAAATGCCGCTGGTTGGCCAGAAGCTGATAGAGGCGGGATTGAAAGCCGGCAAGCAGCAGTCCCGCCTCTAAAAGCTTCCCATTGACAAAATCCAGCCCTTTAAGAAATCTCCTGTTTGCCCTGTTGGTACGGTTTAATAATCTATTGGAAAGGGCAGGATGGTTAAAATATGATTGTTTTCAATGGAAGTATACATTGAAGAAACTAAACTCTGAATTAAAGTAATTACCATAACCGGTGTTCGAACCCCCTGTGAAACAAACAGATTCATGTTAACGTAGTCTGTAGTCAATAGAAACAAAATCCACCGTCTAAACTCAGTGGATCTGAAGTCTCACTCACGGTGCGTCCGCAGTTCTTGGACATTTGAATTAGTGCCTATCACACTGCCGGGGCACTGAGAGGACCAGAGCGCAACATCAGCCTCTAGTGCCCATCACACTGCCGGGGCACTGAGAGAACCACAGAGCAACATAAGCCTCTTGTGTCCCCAGTTCAGCCCTATTGGAAATCCTGGGGCTAGTGCAAATCAGGGGAACTCCAGGGCAGTCCTAAGATGCTGATTGTCCTCCCCCTCGGTGCCTGGCACATGCCTGAACCCCTGGCATGTGGGACTGGAATGTCGGTCCCAATGGGGGCAGTGACTGGCACATTCAGTGCTGCCCAGTTTAAAGATTGTTGGAGGTCTATCAAAAATACAGTTACCAACATTGTACAATCTCAGTTTATTGCAATCTCCTTCACTTTCACATAAATATCTCATTCTCCAACAGCAATATTAGTTTCAGGAAATATTCATCGACATCTGTCTTTTCTAACCACTTTGTAGCTCATAGCTCATCAGGTTCAAGAGCGGAGCTGGCTCAGAGAGTTTATGAAAACTCCTTCGCTCCATCAGTGAATGGTTTGTATATGAACGACAAGGGTGAGTTTAGTAAAATCTGTTTTCTGGGCCTTCAAAGCACATGATAGTGATATACATTAATTAACAGATATGTTGAAGAATAAAATGCAAGCAAGTGAATGCAATCAAATACTTTGACCTTTACATTTTCAGCCCATTGGCGTCAGAATTCCAGCATCAGTTTGATTGGTTTAAACTCATTTTCTTAACCCTGAGCCTTGCCTGTACATTGGCAATCCAAAGGATCAGCACCAGGCCTCCGTAATTTGGGAACCAGCGGGTAGAAGGGAAGAAGAGGGATGGACGAGGATTTGAGTTTGGGACATGTGGAGGGCTTGTAATCACGGAGTCTGCAATTCGAATTGGATATTAAAATCAATTCAACTTGAAGACAATAAAACTCTGAATTAAAGTAATTACCATGATCGCTGCTCACACCTCCTGTGGAACAAAGAGATTTGTGTTAACGTTGTCTGTAATCAGTAGAAAGAAAATCCACAGTGAGTGAGTTAAAATCTGACTGTTGGACCCTTTGATCCAGTCACAGTGAGGTACAGATAAATTAATTAATCGTCACGTCAAATAATCTTAATTTATTCTGACGAATGAACGAAACGAAAGTTAGAAACAATCATATTCTTTGAATTCTTTCCTTTTACCCTTTCAGCCCATTGACCTCAGGATTACCAGGGTGATTTTGTTTGGACGAAACCCATTTTGAAACCCTCAGCCTGGTGTCTACATTGGAAATTCACAGGATCAACACTAGGCTTGTGGAAACTGAGCATCTCCTTGTGACCTGTTGTTCTGAGGATGCAGATTTTTGGGGGCCAGAAATTCCTGTTGGTGACATTAGGGTACGGATGATTAATGAGCTCGGGTGACATTTCCCCATCCATTACTTAACGTAGGTGTTAACCTGTTCAGTTACAGAGGTTAACTCTTCCTCTGAAATACTGACAGAGGATGGTCATTGAAAAACTTTCACCGTTTGTCCACCAACATCAGCAACAAGAGTTTCTAGTCATTTGGAAACATGGTCATAGTGGAAGTGAATAAGATGCAGGTATGAGTGATATTTGGCCTTGGGTATTGTGGAAGGGTTGTGCTCACAGTGTCTGCAAATACTCCTCCTGGAGACTGAAGTAAATAGTAACTGAAGACAATAAACGCTCTGAATTAAAGAAACTACCATATTTGCCGGAGTCACCCCTATCTTCGGAGCAAGCAGACTTGTGTTAACATTGCCGGAAATCAATTTGAAATCCACAGATTCAATACGTTGTGGGTGCAATTTTTGACAGCTTCTTCAGGCGCTAAAGAGCCTCCGAGGTGGCCAAGACGGGATCTTGCGCTGAAGCGCGTTTTAGCTCTCGTTTAGCGCAAAACGGCACCTTGGTAAAGGAGTTGAAGCTTGCGCTAGGAACGGCCAACCAGAGACTCGTTAACGGGCTGATTGCCACTTAAATTGCCTGCTAGTGCTCATTAACGAGGCTGCATGGCATTTTGGTAGATAGCGCTTGACCTAACACCCTCCTATAACATCGGCCAGCTGATTGGGAGTAAACAAGTCGTCGCTGAGGATTTTGAGCGCTACTTAAAGATATGTCACCTTTTACTGTTCACTTGCTGCTGGAGGTTTGAAAAGGACTTTTGAAACACATCGGGAGACTTTCTGGGACACTTTGTCACCCCTCTGAAACTGACCGTAACTTCAGGATTTAGCGCATGCGCATCTAAACACGGAAATCCTGAAGTTACAGTCAGCTATTCACTGCTCCGACACAGGCTGCGCTGTGAACCCCACCGCTCCCGCCCCCCACCCCCCCCGCCAACCCGACAATCAGTGAAATCAGTGGAGCTGATGAAAACCTGAGCTTTTCTGCGCTGATAGCACTGTTAAAATGTTAAGCCTTGTTGGAATAGGTGCAACTGGGTGTTTAACAGTATATTGACTGCAAAACAACTGTTCTGGCCCTGAAAAACTCATTTTTATATTTGTGGAATGTCAAATTTTTCCAAAATGATAAAAAAATTACTAGCTTTTTTAAAAAATAATAAAACATTTTTGGAGTTTGTTCCTGATATGTCAGCATCTACCTTAACCCCATGTGTATGTCCCAATCTGTATTTCGCTCTCTGTAACATTTTTAAGAAGTGCAGCGAAGCAGTGCTTTTTATTTCCTGGTTTGCTGTCTGTGAGAATTCTTCAATGTGATTGGCTGCTTAGACAGCTTGATGACGCCACTGCTGCATCGTGCCAGGAATCCCCTATTGACAGCGTTACAATCAATTACACGTCAAGAGAACTGAACTTTTCGCCACAGAGATCCTGCGATCTCTGTGGGCAGCTTTCTTTGAGGTCAGCGGCAACCTCAAAATTACGGGCCCCTATAGGGCAACACGGTGGCATAGTGGTTAGCACTGGTGCCTCACAGCGCCAGGGACCCGGGTTCGAATCCAGCCACGGGTGACTGTCTGTGTGGAGTTTGCACATTCTCCCCGTGTCTGCGTGGGTTTCCTCCGGGTGCTCCGGTTTCCTCCCACAATCCAAAGATGTGCGGGTTAGGTTGATTTGGCTATGATAAATTGACCCTTAGTGTTAGGGGGATTAAATACGCGGGGATAGGGTGGTATATTTGTCGGTGCAGGCTCAATGGGCCGAAATGGCCTCTATCTGCACTGTGGGGATTCTGTGATTCTGTGATTCTGAGGAATCTCCAGGAGAAAGTGAGTGCTGGATCATGGGCATCTTGCGAGGGATCTCCCTTGGTCTGCAGAAGGAATGGGAGCAGGACATGAGGCCAGGCAGAGCACCACTAGCTGCTGCACGAGAGAGGGACAGGAGGGCGAGGTGGACTCCTTCCCCCTGCGGGTACAGGACATCCCTCCTCCTCTGGACCTCATCCACCAGGACCTCCAGTGCAACGTCCGAGAGGTTGTGCGTCCTCTCCCTCGCTCCCTGGGCCACCCTGGAACCTGCCTCTGTGTGTCAGCCAGCCCACTCCACACCTTCATTGGATACGATAGCAAAATACTGCGGATGCGGATACAGAAAACGCTGGAAAAACTCAGCAGGCCAGGCAACATCCGTGGAGAGAGAAACAGAGTTAACGTTTCAGGTCGAAACCCTTCGTCAGAACTGAGAAAAAAGCAGGAAATGAAACAGATAAAAAAGCAAGGGGGGAGGCTGGGGGGAGGAATAAAAGAACAAAAGGGGTGGTCTATGGTAAGTAGAGACATTAAGAGATGCTCAAGGCAAGACGAGATGGTAATGGGACAGGTTAAGAAACAAAAGGTGGCTAGAAGTGTGAAGTGTGAAATGCTGGCAGAATGAGAGACAGCTGCCGTCGGGGGAGAGAGAGAGAAAAAAGGGAAAAGGCACAAACCAAAAAGGGTGGATAAAATATATATATATATATATATGTATGTGGTAGGGGCCAAGGTTATGATCTGAAATTATTGAACTCGATATTGAGTCCGGAAGGCTGTAAAGTGCCTAAACGGAAGATGAGGTGCTGTTCCTCGAGCTTACGCTGAGCTTCCGTGGAACAGTGTAATAGGCCGAGGACGGTGAGGTCTGAGTGGGCGTGGAGCGGTGAATTAGAATGACAAGCGACCGGAAGCTCGGGGTCACCCTTACGGACTGAACGGAGGCGTTCCGCAAAGCGGTCACCCAATCTGCGTTTGGTCTCCCCAATGTAGAGGAGACCACATTGGAAGTGGGTGCGTGGAACCCACATACACTGCTTCACGAAAATTGCTTCCAATCAGTGCTTGAGTGTTAAACCTGCAGGTGTCTGTTTTAGCACTTCCAGGCAAGTTCAGATCATGGTAATCAGAAATGACGACCAAAGTTGTGCACTAAAACCAGACTTTCAAGTAGGCAAGTCTTATTAGTACTTATTTGCTCCTGATTTTGCCCTTTCACCAAAATAACCCCGTGTGTCTGATGTTATTCATAGTGGCACAGATTACAGATTGCTGTCGGACTTTCGAAAACACCACAAACGTTGACAGCTTGTGGCCTAGGAATTCGTCTCGGGTGGTGGCGCAAAACGGGCAGTATCGGATCGGAGCGGCCGCCCGTTATATGCAGCGCCTGATATTCAGTTTGATTCACTGCAATGGCTGAGATTTATTGAACATTTGTTTCTCATCAGATTGAACGACAGACACGAGAAGAAATCTTCTGATTGCCCTGTTTGAACAGCCTACTAATCGATTGGAAAGGATAGGTGAATTAAAATCTGTTTGCTGTCTGAGTCTAAGCTGAAGTATACGTTGAAGAAAATTAAACTTTGAATTATAGTAATTACCATAACTAGCGGTGCTCGAACCCCCTGTGAAACAAACAGATTTATGTTAACGTTGTCTGTAGTCAATAGAAACAAAATCCACCGTCTAAACTCAATGGAACTGAAGACCCACTCAGCTTGCGTCAGCAGTTCTTGTACATTTGAGTCAATGCTCATTACACTGCCGGGGCAACATAAGCCTCTTGTGTCCCCAGTTCAGCCCCATTGGAAATCCTGTGACTGGTGCAAACCAGGGGAAATCCAGGACAATCCAAAGATGCTGATTGTCCTCCCCCTCAGTGCCTGGCACATGCCTGAACCCCTGGCATGTGGGACTGGAATGTCAGTCCCAATGGGGGCAGTGACTGGCACATTCAGTGCTGCCCAGTTAATAGATTGCTGGAGGTCTATCAAAAATACAATTACCGACATCATCACAACCCAGTTTATTCCTACCTTCTTTACTCTCACATAAATATCTCATTCTCCAACAGCAGTATCTGTTACATGATATTGATATATCTTCGTTCTAACTGCTTTGTAGCACATCAGATTCAAGAGCTGAGCTTGCTCAGAGAGTTTAACAAATCTCCTTCACTCCCTCTGTGAATGGTTTGTATATCAACGATAAGGGTGAGTTAGTTCAAATCCGATCGCTGGGTCTTTGAAGCATATGACAGTGATCTACATTAATTAACAAGTTACCCAAAGAGTTTGAATGGACTTGTCAGCTGTGGCTCAGTGATTAGCACTCTCAGCTCTGAGTCAGAAGGTTGTGGGTTCAAGTCCCACTCCAGGGACTTGAGCACAAAAATCTAGGCTGACACTCCAGTGCAGTGCTGAGGGAGCGCCGCACTGTCGGAGGTGCCGTCTTTCAGATGAGACATTAAAGCGAGGCCCCGTCTGCTCTCTCAAGTCGACCGAAAAGATCCCATGGCACTATTTCGAAGAAGAGCAGGGGAGTTCTCCCCGGTGTCCTGGCCAATAAATATCCCTCAATCAACATAACAAAAACAGATTATCTGGTTATTATCACATTGCTGTTTGTGGGAGCTTGCTGTGCGCAGATTGGCTGCTGCGTTTCGTACATTACAACAGTGACTACATTCCAAAAGTACTTCACTGGCTGTAAGGCGCTTTGAGACGTCCGGTGGTCATTAAAGGTACTATTTGAATCCAAGTCTTTCTTTCTGTTAATAAAATGCAAGCAAGTGGAACCAATCAAATATTTTGACCTTTACCCTTTAAGCCCATTGGCATCAAGATTTCCAGCAACCTCCGTTTGATTGGTTTAAACTAATTTTCTTAACCCTGAGCCTTGCCTGTACATTGGAAATCCAAAGCATCAGCACCAGGCCTGAGCAATTTGGGAACTAGTGGGTAGAAGTGATGAAGAGGGATGTACGGATGAGAAGGTTTGAATCTGGGAGATGTGGAGGGCTTGTACTGGCGGAGTCTGCAATTTTAATTGGATATTAAAATATATACAACTTGAAGCGAATAAAACTCTGAATTTCAGTAATTACCATAAGCAGTGTTCGAACCTCCTGTGAAACAAACAGATTGGTGTTAACGGTACTGTAGTCAATAGAAAGAAACTCCAGAGTGAGTGAGATAATGGCCTGAAAATTAGATCTAATACGCGAGAGTACGCACTGTGTACTCTCGCGTATTAGGTCCCGAATTGCTGGTTTCCTGCATGCACTGCGCATGCGCGGGAAACCGGCACTTCGTGTATTGCAAAGGGGGCGGTTCCTAAGTGAACCGCGTGCGCACTACAGGTTGCGCGCACGCAGTGCACTTAGTTTTTTTTTCAGGTTTGAACGCGCAGGTAAGTGGTGAAGATTTTACACATAAAGAAAGCAGGCGTAGGACCCCCTTTTAACAAGGTAAGTAGTTAATTAAGTGTTATTTTAAATTTTTTTCAACAGGTTTATCTTTTTTAGAGACTTTAAAGAAAGGTAAGTTTATTTTTATAACTTTTAATAAGAATTTAAATTTTTTCAAAAATTTAATTTTTTGTTTAAAGTGGTTAATTTATTTAACTATACTTATTTTATTAATGTGATGGCTTTTTTTT
This sequence comes from Squalus acanthias, assembly GCA_030390025.1. NCBI lineage: Eukaryota > Metazoa > Chordata > Chondrichthyes > Squaliformes > Squalidae > Squalus > Squalus acanthias. The sequence goes on from JASTWF010000059.1 coordinate 1,883,439, forward strand.
AAAATTAATTGAGGTTTAGCTGTTCTTTTGGAGGCTTGTAGTATTCATAGCTTTGACAGCCCTTGCTGTCAAAACTATGAATGAAAGATGGTGTGCTGCCATTGGCTCTAACTGTCCCACGTGATCCCAGAGCTCGCACGAACTAATTGCGCCTCTGGGACACGCAAGCACTGCACACCGGCAACAGGGAGAGGCCCTCAAACTGAAGTGCGTGTGGGCCCGAAACAAAAAGGTAGGCGCGGAGTGCGATATCGCGGGGAATCCTTACCCCCGCTGCAACCATCGATGTTTAATTTCTGGGCCATCTGACTGCTGGTCCCTTTGATCCTGTCACAGTGATGCACAGATGAGTTTATTATACGTCACATCAAAGATTCTGAGGACTAGAAATTCAGAAGCTTCCATTTTTGGGCGCCTTACCCGCAGAGTGCTAACAGCTCTCAAATGGGGAGGTCCGAGGAGCCCCGGATTTTGGGCCTTGGAGCTCATTTTCATGCAGATGGCACTGCAGTAGGAGCCCGCACGGGTTCGTGCTCCAATTTTCAGATAAGTGATTGGGTTGTATCGCGGGGTTGTGGGGGGGGAACGGCTGGGGCTCGGAGTCCGATCGGAGGGCTGCCGTGGTCGGGTAGGAGGATTGTGGGTATTAACATCACAAACAATCATATTCTTTGAATTCTTCCCTTTTAGCTCATTGCCCTCAGAATTACAGGATCGTTTTGATTGGATGAAACCCATTTGGAAACCCTCAGCCTGGTGTATACATTGGAAATCCACAGGATCAAGACTAGGCTTGTGGAAACTGAGCATCTCCTTGTGACCCGCTGTTCTGAGGAAGTAGAGTTTTGGGACCAGAAATTCCTGTTGGTGAAATTCAGGGATGGATGATTAATGAGCTCGGGTGACATTTCTCAATCTATTACTTGACGCAGGTGTTAACCTGTTCAGTTACAGAGGTTAACTCTTCCTCTGAAATAGAGACAGAGGATGGTCACAGACAAACTTTCACCAGTTGACCACCAGCATCAGCAACAAGAGTTTCTAGTCATTTGGGAATCTTGAGTAGAAGTGAATAAGAGAGAGGTATGAGCGAAGGGATTTGGCCTTGGGTATTGTGGAAGGGTTGTGCTCACAGTGTCTGCAAACATTCCTCCTGGAGATTGAAGTAAATAGTAACTCAACACATGAACGGTTTGTATATCAACGACAAGGGTGAGTTATCAAAATCTGATTGCTGGGCCTTTGAAAGATATGACAGTGATATACATTAATTAACAGTTACCCCAAAGAGTGTGAATGGATTTGTTGAAGAATAAAATGCAAGCAAGTGAAAGCAATCAAATACTTTGACCTTTACCCTTTTAGCCCATTGGTATCAAGTTTTCGAGCAACAGTTTGATTGGATTAAACTCATTTTCTTAACCCTGAGCCTTGCCTGTACATTGGAAATCCAATTGGATCAGCACCAGGCCTCCGTAATTTGGGAACTAGTGGGTAGGCGGGAACAAGAGGGATGGACGAATGAGATGGTTTGAATTTGGGAGATGTGGAGGGCTTGTACTCGCAAAGTCAGCAATTCTAATTGGATATTCAAATATATTACAACTGGAAGACAATAAAACTCTGAATTATAGTAATTACCATAATCGCTGCTCACACCTCCTGTGGAACAAACAGATTTGTGTTAACGTTGTCTGTAATCAGTAGAAAGAAAGAAAATGAACTGTCTCAACTCAATGGGACTGAAGTCCCACTCAGGGTGTGTCAGCAGTTCTTGTACATGTTTCCTTCTCCCCAAGATATTCTGGTCTTTTTCGCATTGGGAAGTTTCTGTTGCTGTGCGATTTGAAAATGATGCGGTAAAGAAATGTCCTGAGGCAATCCTGATCTTTTTGAGGAGATTAGTCTGAATGTCAAGGGCTGTTTTTGGTTCCTCCATCAACGTCAATTGTGTCTCTGGATTGCATTAGTTTCTTCCCTTAGTTTGGTCCTTTCCTGCTGCACCGTCTCATTCGTGACACTCGGCCTCACACAGTTGGCCCACTCGTCCCCCTGGACATTAGCAGCCCCTCCTGCTTCATTGCAGCACAGTACACAGCACTTGATGCCCAATTTCAAAGTCCACCACCAATGGGAAAAGCAGGTGGATTCCTTTAGGAACTGCTGCCCGGATACCCACCCTCCCACCACCTCTGGGCTCCCAGCAGTGCACGCCCATCACGCTGGGAGCCCACTCTCAGCACGCAAATAAGGGGCCAAGGGAAAGGCCCAAGGTAGTAAGAATCCAACCAGTTAGCTATGGTTTGATCAAGGTACAAAATAGGCTCGAATATCAATGTGATTGTGGGAAAGACTGGAACTGGAAAGGATAAGGCAGCTTCTCTCTTTGCAAGAATCCTTTCTCTATATTTTGCAAATAATTCCAATGCCCAATTCATTGGTGTGTCTCTTTAGCCCTCTGACAAATTTATTTATAATTGCTGTGCATCCAAGGATATTCGATATTTAGGAAGGACAGGCAAAAAGGAAAAGGAAGTGGGATGGCGTTGTTATTAAAGGATGAAATCAGAGCAATAGTGAGAAAGAATATTGGCTCAGAAAATCAAGATGTAGAATCAGTGTGGGTGGAGCTAAGAAGCACCAAGGGGCAGAAAACATTGGTGGGAGTTGTCTATAGGCCTCCAAACAGTAGTGGTAATGTAGGGGATGGCATCAAACAGAAAATTAGAGATGCATGTAACAAGGGTACTACAGTAATTATGGGTGACTTTACTCTACATATGGACTGGCCAAACCAAATTAGCAATAATACTGTGGAGGATGAATTCCTGGAGTGTGTACAAGATTTTTTTTAGACCAGTACTTTGAGGAGCCAACTAGGGAACAGGCTATCCTAGATTGGGTATTGTGCAATGAGAAGAGGTTAATTAATAATCTTGTGCGAGGTCCTTTAGGGAAGAGTGACCATAACATGATAGAATTCTTCATTCAAATGGAAAGTGAAGAAGTCCAATCCGAAACTAGGGTCCTAAATCTAAACAAAGGAAACTACAAAGGTATGAGGAGTGAGTTAGCTATGATAGATTGGGGAGCTTCATTAAAAGGCATGATGGTGGATAGGCAATGGCTAACATTTAAGGAACGAATGCATGAATTGCAACAGTTATACATTCCTTTCTGGAACAAAAACACAAAAGGAAAAGTGGCACAACCATGGATAACAAAATAAATTAAGGATAGTATTAGATCCAAAGAAGAGTCATATGAAGTTGCCAGAAAAAGTAGCAAGCCTGAGGATTGGGAGCAGTTTAGAGTTCAGCAAAAAAGGACTAGAGGTTGATTAAGAGGAGACAAATAGAGTATGAGAGTAAACTTGCAAGGAACATAAAAGTGGACTGCAAAAGCTTCTACACATATGTAAAAAGAAAAATATTAATGAAGACAAATGTAGGTCACTTACAGTCAGAAACGGGAGAATTTATAATGGGGAACAAGGAAATGGCAGAGCAATTAAACAAATATTTTGGTTCTGTCTTCACAGATGAGGACACAAATAACTTCCCAGAAATGCTAGGGAACCAAGGGTCTAGGGAGAAGGAGGAATTAAAGGAAATTAGTATTGGTAAAAAATAGTGCTGGAGAAATTAATGGGACTGAAAGCCGATAAATCCCCAGGGCCTGATAATCTGCATCCCAGAGTACTAAAAGAGGTAGCCATGGAAATAGTGGATGCATTGGTTGTCATCTTCCAAAATTCTATAGATTATGCAACTGTTCCTGCAGATTCGAGGGTGGCAAATGTAACCCCACTATTTAAAAAAGGAAGGAGAGAGAAAACCAGGAACTACAGATCGGTTAGCCTAACATCAGCAGTAGGGAAAATGCTAGAGTCTATTATACAGGATGTGATAACAGGACACTTAGAAAATATCAACGGGATTAGACAAAGTCAACATGGACTTTTGAAAGGGAAATCGTGTTTGACAAACCTACTGGAGTTTTTTGAGGATGTAACCGGTAGAATAGATAAGGGAGAACCAGTGGATGTGGTGCATTTGGATTTTCAGAAGGCCTTTGATAAAGTCCCACATAAGAGGTTAGTGTGCAAAATTAAAGCACATGGGATTGGGGGCAATACACTGGCATGGATTGAAAATTGGTTAACAGACAGGATACAGAGAGTAAGAATAAATGGGTCTTTTTTGGGGTGGCAGGCGGTGACTAGTGGGGTACCGCAGGGATCAGTGCTTGGGCCCCAGCTATTCACAATATACATAATCAATGATTTGGATGAGGGAACCAAATGAAATATTGCCAAGTTCGCTGATGACACGAAACTAGGTGGGACTGTGAGTTGTGAGGAGGATGCAAAGAGGCTTCAAGGCAATTTAGACAAGTTGAGTGAGTGGGCAAATACATGGCAGATGCAGTATAACGTGGATAAATATGAAGTTATCCATTCGGTAGGAAAAACAGAAAGGCAGAGTATTATTTAACTGGTGATAGATTTGGATATGTTGATGCACAGGTGTCCTTGTACACCAGTCACTGAAAGCAGACATGCAGGTGCAGCAAGCAGTTAGGAAGGCAAATGGTATGTTGGCCTTTATTGCAAGAGGATTTGTGTACAGCAGCAAGGATGTCTTACTACAGTTATACAGAGCCTTGGTGAGACCACACCTGGAGTACTGTGTGCAGTTTTGGTCTCCTTACCTAAGAAAGGATATACTTGCCATAGAGGGAGTGCAGCGAAGGTTCACCAGACTGATTCCTGGGATGGCAGGACAATCGTATGAGGAGAGATTGGATCGACTAGGCCTGTATTCACTAGAGTTTAGAAGAATGAGAGGGGATCTAATTGAAACGTATAAAATTCTGACAGGGCTTGACAGACTGGATGCAGGGAGGATGTTTCCCCTGGCTGGGGGGTCGAGAACGAGGGGTCACAATCTCAGGATACGGGGTAGGACATTTAGGACTGAGATGAGGAGAAATTTCTTCACTCAGAGGGTGGTGAACCTGTGGAATTCTCTACCCCAGAGGGCTGTGGAGGCTCAGTCGTTGAGTGTATTCAAGACAGAGATCGATAGATTTTTGGATACTAAGCGAATCAAGGTATATGGGGATAGTGCGGGAAGGTGGAGTTGAGGTAGAAGATCAGCCATGATCTTACTGAATGGCAGCGCAGGCTCGAAGGGCCAAATTACCTCCTCCTGCTCCTATTCCTTATGTTCTTAAGTACTTGTTCAGCCCCTCGAGCCTGTTCTGCCATTCAATTAGATCATGGCTGACCTGTATCTGTTTACGCGCCTTGGCTCCATTACCCTTGCCTAACAAACATCTATTAATCTTAGTCTTGAAAGCTCAAATCGATTCCCAGCCTCAACAGCTTTTTGGGGGAGAGAGTTCCCTTTGTGTGAAGAAATGCTTCCTGACATCACCTCTTAATAGCTTGGCTCTAATTTTAAGCTGTGCGCCCTTGTCTACCCTCATCAGAGGAAATAGTTTCTCTCTATGTACCCTATCAATTCTTTTAATCATCTTAAACACCGGAATTAGATCACCCCTTAATCTTCTATACTCGAGGGAATACAAGCCCAGTCTGTGCAACCTGTCCTCATAATTTAACCCTTTGAGCACCAGTTATCATTCTGGTGATTCTGCGCTGCACCCACTACCTCAACTCAACGGGCTTCGTCGTGTTGTGAAGATTCAGCAGGTCGTCAGTGCCTTTGGCTTTAATGGCTTTAAGGGCAACACGGTGGCATAGTGGTTAGCACTGGTGCCTCACAGCGCCAGGGACCCAGGTTCGAATCTGGCCTCGGGTGACTGTCTGTGTGGAGTTTGCACATTCTCCCCGTGTCTGCGTGGGTTTCCTCCGGGTGCTCCGGTTTCCTCCCACAGTCCAAAAATGTGCGGGTTAGGTTGATTTGGCTATGATAAATTGACCCTTAGTGTTAGGGGGGGATTAAATATGTGGGGTTACGGGGATAGGATGGGATATGGTAGGGGGAATTAAATACGTGGGGTTACGGGGATAGGGTGGGATATGTGTCGGTGCAGGCTCGATGGGGATTCTGTGTGAGAAAGCAGGGACAGGGAGGGTACTGGATTTGGATGATCAGCCATGATCGTATTGAATGGTGGAGCAGGCTCGACGGGCCGAATGGCCTACTCCTGCTCCTAGTTTCTATGTTTCTATGTTTCTATGTTCTCAGAATTAAAGGAGAGGGAACCTGTCATGGTAATTCATTAAATTCTGCTCTTGACCTTTCTTTGTGCCTGCTAAGGCATCTGCGCATTGAAGGGTTTGAGTATAGGAAAAGGGATGTCCTGCTGCAGTTGTACAGGGCCTTGGTGAGACCACACCTTGAGTACTGTGTGCAGTTTTGGTCGCCTTATCTGAGGAAGGATGCTCTTGCCATGGAAGGAGTTCAGCGAAGATTCACAAGGCTGATACCTGGGATGGCAGGAATGACATATGAGGAGAGTTTGGGTCGATTGGGCTTATACTCGCTGGAGTATAGAAGAATGAGAGGGGATCTCATCGAAACATATAAAATTATGACAGGTCTGGACAAACTAGATGCAGGAAGAATGTTCCCGATGGTCGGAGAGTCCAGAACCAGGGGTCATAATCTAAGGATAAGGGGTAAGCCATTTAGGACAGAAATGAGGAAGAATTTCTTCACCCAGAGAGTGGTGAACCTGTGGAATTCTCTACCACAGAAGGTAGTTGAGGCCAAGTCATTAAATATATTCAAGAATGAGTTAGATATATTTCATAAAGTATCAAGGGATATGGGAGAAGGCAGGGACAGGGTACTGAGTTTGGATGATTCAGCCATGATCTCATCGAATGGCGGAGCAGGCTCGAGGGGCCGAATGGCCTACTCCTGCTCCTCTCTTCTATGTTTCTATAATAAAAATTAGCCGAGAGTGCCAAGGGTCTGATCGCCACGACAAAAGCAGCAAATTCAAAATCGGGCCATTTAATAATTGCTTACGATCACCCACAGCTGTGGAGCAAATCCCAACATTCCCCACTCCACCGATCATAGAATCATAGAATGATATAGAACAGAAGGAGGCCATTCGGCCCATCGTGCCTGCGCCGGCTCTTTGGGAGAGCGATCCAGTTAATCCCACTCCCCCCCTGCTCTTTCCCCAAAGCCCTGCAATTTTTCCCCTTCAAGTATTTATCCAATTCTCTTTTGAAAGTTACTATTAAATCTGCTTCCACCCCCCCTTTCAGGCAGCGCATTCCAGATCACAACAACTCGCTGTGTAAAAAAATGTTTCCTCATGTCCCCTCTGGTTTCTTTGCCAATCACCTTAAATCTGTGCCCTCTGGTTACTGACCCTTCTGCCATTGGGAACAGTTCCTCTTTATTTACTCTATCTAAACCATTCATGATTTTGAACACCTCTATCAAATCTCCTCTTAATCTTCTGTGCTCTAAGGAGAACAACCCCAGCTTCTCCAGTCTGTCCACATAACTGAAGTCCCTCATCCCTGGAACCATTCTGGTAAATTTCTTATGCACCCTCTCCATTACTTCATCAAAGAACTTGATTCAGTTAGTCAAACGCGCTTTGCCTTTAACAAATCCATGCTGACTTTCATTTATTGGCCCATACATTTCCAAATGCCAATTAATTTTGTCCTGGATTATTGTCTCTAAAAGTTTCCCCACCACCGACGTTAGGCTGACTGGTCTGTAGTTGCCAGGTTTATCCCTCTCCCCTCTTTTGAACATGGATGTAACATTTGCAATCCTCCAGTCCTCTGGCACCACTCCCACATCTAAGGAGGATTGGAAGATTGTGGCCAGAGCCTCTGCTATCTCAACCCTTCCTTCCCTCAGTAACCTAGGATGCATCTCATCCACACCGGCAGACATCCAATGGCTGAAGGGTTGATAACGAGAGAGGCACAGATTTAAGGTGATTGGCAAAAGAACCAGAGGCGACACGAGAAAAAACTATTTTGCACAACGAGTGGTTAGGATTTGGAATGCACTGCCCGACAGGCTGGTGGATACAGATTCAATAGTAACCTTTCAAAATGGAATTGGATAAATAATTGAAGGTGAAACATTTGCAGCGATATGGGGAAAGAGCGGGGAGTTGGATTAACTGGATTGCTCTTCGAAAGAGCCGGCGCAGTCTCGATGGGCCGAATGGCCTCCTTCTGTGCTGTATTGTTCGATGATTCTATGATTCTATTTCTACTTTGAGAACTGCCAACCTTTTAACTACATCTTGTTTATCTATTTTTATCCTATCCAATATCACTGACATGAATCTTGTCATTCATGTATGCAGTAATACTGGGCGGCCTGCTGGTGGCGCTGTCCAGGGAGAGTATAAATACTCAGGCATGGGCCCAGCTTGCTTAGGATATTCCTCAACAGGAACTAGAGAAGGACACAACTAGATCTCCATGTTGAAAAACAGTTGATTAAAGCTTTGTTTAATGCTTAGACCAAGTGCCTAGTAGTTTTCATACGTCAATCACTACTGCCTCCTCCTTTACTGCTACTCTGGCAGCCTCCTCTTCTCCAGTGAAGACAGATGCAAAGTGCTAATTTAGTCCCTCAGCCATGTCCTCTGTCTCCACAAGAAGATTTCTTTTTTGGTCCCTAATCAGCCCCGCCCTTCCTTGACTACCCTTTTACTATTTGTGTGTTTATAAAAGACTTTTGGGTTCCTTCTTAGCCGCTAATCTATTGTCAGACTCTCTCTTTGCCCCATTTATTCCCTTTTTTAGATCTCCTCTACTTTCTATATTCAGCTTGGTAGTGGGTATCCCGGCTAGTCGTGTCAGAATGGCAAGGGTGCCTTGGATTTGGGGCATGGTCAGGAGCTATCCGTGGGCCAGGCTCTTTATGGGGCACAGCACCACCCACTGGATGGGGGGCAGTTACCCACAGGAATCTCAGCAAAGGCAAGTCAAAACTGGGTGGTGCATCTGCTGACTTGCTACTGAAAGGTATTTCAATCTAGTAAGCAAGGATCAGGTCAATGATCAAGCAGAACCGTATACCCGACAGGCTATACATTCCAAAGAAAGTATGTGGGACCCGTAGCCTGCAATTCCTGCGCCATGTGGGAACTTCAGGACGATTCATGTGTCCTGGAGGCCCATGTTTGCAGGAAGTGCCTCCAGCTGCTCGAACTCACGCTGAGGGTTTCTGAGCTTGAGGGGCAGCTGGATTCACTGCAGGGGATACGGGTGGCTGAGTCTTTCTTGGATCGCAGGTTCCAGGAGGTGGTCATCCCATAGCCAGATAGAGTTCAGAATAGCAAGTGGGTGGCCGCCCTGAAGGGTAGGAAGAGGCAGGCAGTGCAGGAATTCTCTGGTAGTGCGGCACTCTTAAACCAATATTCAGCAATGAATACCAATGAGTGCGATGACACCTCAAAGGAGTGCAGTCCTGACCCTGGTACCGTGAGGCAAAGGAGTGCAGTCCTGACCATGGCACCGTGAGGCAAAGGATTGCACAGGGGGGCGACAGCAAAGTTCAGGAATGCAGTAGTAATTGGGGATTCAATAATCAGAGGGACAGACATAGAAACATAGAAACATAGACATAGAAACATAGAAACATAGAAAATAGGTACAGGAGTAGACCATTCGGTCCTTCGAGCCTGCACCGCCATTCAATGCGTTCATGGCTGAACATGCTACCTCAGTACCCCATTCCTGCTTTCTCGCCATACCCCTTGATCCCCCTAGTTGTGAGTATTATATCTAACTCCCTTTTGAATATATTTAGCGAACTGGCCTCAACAACCTTCTGTGGAAGAGAATTCCATAGATTCACCACTCTCTGGGTGAAGAAGTTCCTCCTCAGCTCAGTCTTAAATGGCTTCCCCTTAATCCTTAGACTGTGACCCCTGGTTCTAGTTTTCCCTAACATTGGGAACATTCTGCCCGCATCTAATTTGTCTAAACCAGTCAGGATTTTAAATGTCTCGATAAGATCCCCCCTCATTCTTCTGAACTCCAGAGGATACAAGTTCAGTTGACCCAATCTTTCTTGATATGTCAGTCCGGCCATCCCAGGAATCAATCTAGTGAACCTTCGCTGCACTCCTTCAATAGCAAGAATGTCCTTCCTTAAGTTAGGAGACCAAAACTGCGCATAATACTCCAGGTGTGGCCTCACCAAGGCCCTGTACAACTGCAGCATCACCTCCCTACTCCTGTACTCAAATCCCCTTACTATGAAGGCCATCATTCCGTTTGCTTTCTTGACTGCCTGCTGCACTTGCATTCCCACCTTCAGTGACTGATGTACCATGACGCCCAGGTCTCGTTGCACCTCCCCTTTCCCTAATCTGCCACCATTCAGGTAATAGTCCGCCTCTCTATTTTTACCACCAAAGTGGATAACCTCACATTTATCCACATTGTACTTCATCTGCCATACATTTGCCCATTCACCCAACCTGTCCAAGTCACTCTGTAGCCTCCTAGCATCCTCTCATTGTTCACACTGCCTCCCAATTTAGTGTCATCTGCAAATTTGGAGATATTACATTTAATCCCTTCGTCCAAATCATTAATATATAATGTAAACAGCTGGGGTCCCAGCACCGAACCCTGCGGTACCCCGCTGGTCACTGCCTGCCATTCTGAAAAGTACCCATTTACTCCTACTCTTTGTTTCCTGTGTGCCAACCAGTTCTCAATCCACGTCAACACATTACCCCCAATCCCATGTGCTTTAACTTTGCTCACCAATCTCTTGTGTGGGACCTTGTCGAAGGCCTTCTGAAAGTCCAAATACACCACATCTACTGGTTCCCCCCTGTCTACCCTATTGGAAACATCCTCAAAAAATTCCAGAAGATTTGTCAAGCATGATTTCCCTTTCACAAATCCATGCTGACTTGGACCTATCATGTCGCCACTTTCCAAATGGTCTGTTATGACATCTTTAATAATTGCTTCCATCATTTTACCCACGACCGATGTCAGGCTGACCGGTCTATAATTCCCTGCTTTCTCCCTCCCTCCTTTTTTAAAAAGAGGGGTTACATTGGCCACCCTCCACTCCATCGGAACTGATCCAGAGTCTAAGGAATGTTGGAAAATGATCGTCAATGCATCCACTATTTCCAAGGCCACCTCCTTAAGTACTCTGGGATGCAGACCATCAGGCCCCGGGGATTTTTCAGCCTTCAGTCCCATCAATTTCCCCAATACCTTTTCCCGACTAATAAGGATTTCCCTCAGCTCCTCCCTCTTACCAGATCCTCTGACCCCTTTTATTTCCGGCAGGTTGTGTGTGTCCTCCACAGTAAACACCGAACCAAAGTACTTGTTCAATTGATCAGCCATTTCCTTGTTCCCCATTACGACTTCCCCTGTTTCCGACTGCAGGGGACCTACGTTTGTTTTTACTAACCACTTTCAGACAGGCAGTTCTGCTACCATCGACGTGAGACCCATATGGTATGTTGCCTCCCTGGTGCCAGGGTAAGGGACATCATGGAGAGGGTGCAGAACATTCTGCGGGGGGGGGGGGAAGGGGAAGAGCCAGAAGTCGTGGTCCATGTCGGAACCAACGACACAGAGAGGAAGAGGGTTGAGGTGCTGCAGTCAGAGTTCAAGGAGCTAGGGAGGAAGTTAAAAAGCAGGACCTCAAAGGTAGTAATCTTGGATTACTCCCAGTCCCACCCGCTAGTGAGAGTAGAAATAGAAAATATGGCAGGTTAATGCATGGCTAGAGACATGATGCAGGAGGGAGGGCTTCAGATTCCTGGGACAATGGGACCAGTTCTGTAACAGGAGGGACCTGAACAGAGCTGAGACCAATATCCTTGCGGGCAGGTTAACTAGTGCAGTGGGTGAGGGTTTAAACTAATTTAGCAGGGGGTTGGGCACCAGGATGTCTTATGTAAAAAGTACACAGAGGACTGGGAGAGGCAGTTAGAGTTAGAAATAATACAGAATTAGGTGGGATCATAGAAAATATAAAGAGGTCTAAGTTAGGTTTGGAGTGCATGTGTGTAAATGCACAAAGTGTGGTTAATAAGGTTGGCGAGTTGTAGGCACAAATAGCCATATGGGAATATGGTGTAGTGGCGATAACTGAGATCTGGCTCAAAAAAGGGAGGACTGGCTACTTAATATTCCTAGGTACATGGTATTCAGGAAAGATAGGGAAGGAAAACGAGGAGGAGGGGTGGCAGTTTTGATTAAGCAAAATATTACAGTGCTAGAAAGAGACAATGTCCTTGAGGGGGGGTCAAAGACAGAATCTGTTTTGTTGGAGTTGAGAAACACGAAAGGAGCTATTACGCTACTTGGTGTCTTTTATAGGCCACCCAATAGTGGGAAGGAGACAGAGGAACAGATTTGCAAAGAAACTACTGAAAGGTGCGAGAACTACCGAATAGTGATAATGGGAGACTTTAACGACCCCAATATTGAATGGGGCAGTGATTGTGTTAAGGGCAGAGAAGGGGAGGAATTCCTGAAGTGCGTCCAGGAGAATTCTCTCGATCAGTATGTTTCCTGATCAACGAGGAAGGAGGCATTGCTGTATCTCGTCCTGGGGAATGAAGTGGGACAAGTGGAGAATGTCACAGTTGGGGAGCATCTCGGGAATAGTGATCATAGTATCGTAAGGTTCAGATTAGTTATGGAGGAGGGCAAGGAACAATCCTAGAATAAAAATACCTAACTGGAGGAGGGCAAATTTCAGCGAATTGAGGAGGGATCTCTGGCCCGGGTAAATGGAGTCAAAGTCTGGCAGGCAGAAATGTAACAGAGCAATGGGCGGCCTTTAAAGAGGAGATGGTTCGAGTACAGTCCAGGTACATTCCTCCAAGGGGGAATGGGAGGGCAACCAAAGCCAGAACTCCCTGGATGACAAAGAAGTTGGAGTAGGTTGAAGTCGAAAAAGGGGGCGTATGACAGCTGTCAGCTTGATAATATGTGAGAATCAGGCTGAATATAATACGTACAGAGAAGTGAAAAAGGAAATAAGAGGGGCAAAGAGACAGTACGAGAGCAGATTGGCGGCTAACATAAAAGGGAATCCAAAGGTCTTCTATAGGCGTATTAACAGTAAAAGGGTTGTCAGAGGAGCGGTGGGGCTGATTAGGGACCAAAATGGAGAACTATTGGTGGAGGCCGTAGGTACTAAATGAATACTTTGCATCGGTGTTTACCAAAGAAAAGACTTTGCCAAAGCTATGGTGAATGAGGAGGATGCTGGGACACTGGATGAGATAAAAATAGATAAAGAGGAGGTGCTAGACAGGCTGACGGTAATTAAAGTAGATAAGTCACCCGGTCCAGATGGGATGCTGAGGCAAGTAAAGGTAGAAAGCAGAGGTGCTGGCCACAATCTTCCAATCCTCCTTAGATACAGGGATGGTGCCAAAGGACTGGAGGATTGCAAATGTTACACCCTTGTTCCAACAAAGGGGAGATGGATAAACTGGCAATTACAGGCCAGTCAGTTTAACGTCGGTGATGGGACGGCTTTTAGAAACAATAATCCGGGAGAAAATTAACAGCCACTGGGACAAGCATGGACTAATAAAGGAGAGCCAGCATGGAAGTGTTAAGGGCAAATCGTGTTTGACTAACTTGATTGAGTTTTTTGATGAGGTAACAGAGATGGTGGATGAGGGCAGTGCAGTTGATGTTGTGTATATTGGCCCAAAAATTAGTGTTGCTACGCGAGAGTACGCACTGTGTACTCTCGCGTATTCTGTCTCCAATTGCCGGTTTTCTGCATGCACTGCGCATGCGCTGAAAACCGGCACTTGGTGATTTCAAAAGGGGGCGGTTCCTAGGTGAACCGCGTGCGCGCTACAGGCTGCGCGCACGCAGTGCACTTAGTGCTTTGAACGCGCAGGTAAGTATGGAAGATTTTGCACATAAAGAAAGGAGGTGTAAGACCCTCTTTTAACAAGGTAAGTAGTTAATTAAGCATTATTTAGAATTTTTTTTAACAGGTATATCTTTTTTAGAGACTTTAAAGACAGGTAAGTTTATTTTTATAACTTTTTAAAAGATTTAAAAGTTTTTCAAAAATTTAATTTTTTGTTTAAAATGGTTAATTTATTTAACTATACTTATTTTATTAATGTGATGGTTTTTAAAAAAAAATTAATTGAGGTTTAGCTGTTCTTTTGGGGGGCTATAGATTCATAGCTTTCACAGCACTTATGTGAAAGCTATGAATGAAAGATGGTGTGCTGCCATTGGCTCTAACTGAGTCACGTGATCCCACAGCTCGCACGAATTAACTGCGCCGGTGGGATACGGAAGCACTGCCCAGCAGCTGTCCAGAACATCAAGTTCGTGCGAGCTGGGACTGAAAAAGCCAGCGCGCAGTGAGAGATCGCGGGGAAGCCTTACCCCCGCACGAAGGCTCACTCACTAATTTTTGGGCCATTGACTTTCAAAAGGCGTTTGATAAAGTACCACATATTAGACTTGTTAGCAAAATTGAAGCCCATGGGATAAAAGGGACAGTAGCAGCATGGATGCAAAATTGGGTAACAGATAGAAAACAGTGAGTTGTGCTGAATGGCTGTTTTTCGGACTGGAGGGAGGTATACAGTGGCGTTCCCCAAGGTTCAGTACTAGGACCACTGCTATTTTTGATATACATTAATGACTTGGACTTGGGGATACAGGGCCTAATTTTGAAATTTGCAGATGACATGAAACTTGGAAGTGTAGTAAACAGTGAGGAAGACAGTAATAGACTTCAAGAAGACATAGATAGGTTGGTGGAATGGGCGGACACAAGGCACATGAAATTCAATGCAGAGAAGTGTGAGATGATATATCTTGGCAGCAAGAATGAGGAGAGACCATACACGCTAAATGGTACAATTTTAAAGGGGGTGCAAGAACAGAGAGATCTGGGGGTGTTTGTGCACAAATCTTTGAAGGTGACAGGACAGGTTAACAAAGCAATTAATAAAGCATATGAGTTCCTGGGCTTTATAAATAGAGGCGTAGAGTGCAAAAGCCAGGAAGTTATGCTTAACCTATATAAAACACTAGTTCGGTCCCAGCTGGAGTATTGGGCCAGAAATTCGGGTCGGAGGCTTCCCGCGGGTGCAAGCATAGCGGGTGCACTTACCTAGCGCGCCTGCCGTTGTGCTGTGGGCCCGCGTGGGATTCCGATCCTGGGCCTCCTCCAGCTGCCGGCGTGCAGTGCTCGCGTATCCCAGGGGCGCAGTTAGTTCGAAGCGTCCCCTGGGATCACGTGGGCCATGGGGAGCCCTGCCAAATCTATGAATAGAGATCGGCCCCAAAACCTAACTAAAACTTCAAATACATTTTTAATATAACTATAAATTACATAAAATAACTATTTTAAACAATTAATTACAGTTTTTAACGGGGCTAAAAATAAACTTACCTTTCTTCAAAGCACTTAAAAATAATAAACCTGTGGAAAAAATGTTTTAATTTTACTTAATTCACCACTTACCTTGTTAAAAGTACGCCTTGCGCCTGCTTTTTCCCCGCACAGCTGCTAGGGACTTACCCGCACGGAGAAACCTGTAAAAAAAAAAGCTGAAGTTCGCTGCGTACGCGCTGCCTCTCCCGCGCACGCGGTTGACCCACGAACCCCTTCCTTCACGAGACCGGAAGTTCCGGTTTCCCGTGCATGCGCAGTGCATGCGCGAAACCGGCACTTCTGGTGGCCCTACGGGTGAGTACACAGCGCGTACTCACCCGTGGGGACCCGAATTTCTGGGCCATTGTGTCCAATTCTGGGCACCACAGTTTAGGAAGGGCATGAAGGCTTTGGAGAGGGTACAGAAGATATTTATGAGAATGGTTCCAGGGATCAGGGAATACAGCTACAGGGACAGACTAGAGAAACTGGTGTTGTTCTCCTTAGAGCAGAGAAAGCGAAGAGAAAATTTGATAGAGGTGTTTAAAATCATGAGAGAGTAAGTAAAGAGAAACTGTTTCCAATGGCTGAAGGGTCGATAACCAGAGGGCGCAGATTGAAGGTGATTGTCAAAAGAACCAGAGGGGACATGAAGGGAAACCTTTTTACACAACGATACACTTCCTGATCGGGCGGTGGATACAGATTCAATAGTAACCTCAAAAGGGAATTGGATAAATACTTGAAGGAGAAAAAATTGCAGGGATATGGGGAAAGAGCGAGGGTGTGGGACTAACTGGATTGCTCTTCGAAAGAGCCGGCGCAGACTCGATGGGCCGACTGGCTTCCTTCTGTGCAGTACTAGTCTATGATTCTCTACTTGTGATTGAGAGCATGAAAGGTTGAGGGCGAAAAGGCTGTGAGTTCTCTACTTACCATCGTCCGGCTCGTTGTAGAACTCTGTGAATAGAAAAAAACTTGTATTAACACTGGCTGCAGGGTCACTTGGGAACATCACAACAGACGCTCGCCTAGCTCCCATCCCCAGCCTCGGAAGCTCACGACCTCCTCCACCTGTCCCAGTCTCCCCCAGCACCCCGGCTCACAACCTCCTCCACCTCAATGTTTGTGGGATCCTGCTATACAGAGAATGGCTGCTGCCTTTGAATGCTCAATGACAGTGACGGAGCAGACTGTTTAATCTGTCCAGCTTCATCCTTCATCTCATGGCAGCTCTGACTCTTTGACCCCTTGTTCTCTCAACTCTCTTCAAGGTGTCAGCTGTGGCTCAGTGGGGAGCACGCTCACCTCTGAGTCAGAAGGATGTGAGTTCGAGCCTCACTCCAGGGACTTGAGCCCATAATTCAGGCTGACACTCCAGTGTGGTACTGAGGGATTACTGCACTGACAGAGGAGCTGTACTGAGGGATTACTGCACTGACAGAGGAGCTGTACTGAGGGAGCGCTGCACTGTCGGAGGGGCAGTACTGAGGGAGCGCTGCACTGTCGGAGGGGCAGTACTGAGGGATCGCTGCACTGTCGGAGGGACAGTACTGAGGGAGCGTTGCACTGTCAGAGGGACAGTACTGAGGGAGCGCTGCACTGTCGGAGAGGCAGTACTGAGGGAGCGCTGCACTGTCGGAGGGGCAGTACTGAGGGAGTGCTGCACTGTCGGAAGGGCAGTACTGAGGGAGCGCTGCACTGTCGGAGGGGCAGTACTGAGGGAGTGCTGCACTGTCGGAGGGGCAGTACTGAGGGAGCGCTGCACTGTCGGAGGGACAGTACTGAGGGAGTGCTGCACTGTCGGAGGGGCAGTACTGAGGGAGCGCTGTACTGTCGGAGGGGCAGTACTGAGGGAGTGCTGCACTGTCGGAGGGGCAGTACTGAGGGAGCGCTGCACTGTCGGAGGGGCAGTACTGAGGGAGCGCTGCACTGTCGGAGGGGCAGTACTGAGGGAGTGCTGCACTGTCGGAGAGGCAGTACTGAGGGATCGCTGCACTGTCAGAGGGACAGTACGGAGGGAGCGCTGTACTGTCGGAGGGGCAGTACTGAGGGAGTGCTGCACTGTCGGAGGGGCAGTACTGAGGGAGCGCTGTACTGTCGGAGGGACAGTACTGAGGGAGTGCTGCACTGTCGGAGGGGCAGTACTGAGGGAGCGCTGCACTGTCGGAGAGGCAGTACTGAGGGATCGCTGCACTGTCGGAGGGACAGTACTGAGGGAGCGCTGTACTGTCGGAGGGGCAGTACTGAGGGAGCGCTGCACTGTCGGAGGGACAGTATTGAGGGAGTGCTGCACTGTCGGAGGGACAGTACTGAGGGAGCGCTGCACTGACAGAGGGACAGTACTGAGGGAGTGCTGCACTATCGGAGGGACAGTACTGAGGGAGTGCTGCACTGTCGGAGGAACAGTACTGAGGGAGTGCTGCACTGTCGGAGGGATTGTACTGAGGGAGCGCTGCATTGTCGGTGGGGCAGTACTGAGTGAGCGCTGCATTGTCGGTGGGGCAGTACTGAGGGAGCACTGCATTGTCAGAGGGACAGTACGGAGGGAGCGCTGTACTGTCGGAGGGGCAGTACTGAGGGAGTGCTGCACTGTCGGAGGGGCAGTACTGAGGGAGCGCTGTACTGTCGGAGGGACAGTACTGAGGGAGTGCTGCACTGTCGGAGGGCAGTACTGAGGGAGCGCTGCACTGTCGGAGAGGCAGTACTGAGGGATCGCTGCACTGTCGGAGGGACAGTACTGAGGGAGCGCTGTACTGTCGGAGGGGCAGTACTGAGGGAGCGCTGCACTGTCGGAGGGACAGTATTGAGGGAGTGCTGCACTGTCGGAGGGACAGTACTGAGGGAGCGCTGCACTGACAGAGGGACAGTACTGAGGGAGTGCTGCACTATCGGAGGGACAGTACTGAGGGAGTGCTGCACTGTCGGAGGAACAGTACTGAGGGAGTGCTGCACTGTCGGAGGGATTGTACTGAGGGAGCGCTGCATTGTCGGTGGGGCAGTACTGAGTGAGCGCTGCATTGTCGGTGGGGCAGTACTGAGGGAGCACTGCATTGTCGGATGGGCAGTACTGAGGGAATGCTGCACTGTTCGAGGGGCAGTATTGAGGGAGTGCTGCACTGTCGGAGGGGCAGTACTGAGGGAGCGCTGCACTGACAGAGGGACAGTACTGAGGGAGCGCTGCACTGTCGGAGGGGCAGTACTGAGGGAGTGCTGCACTGTCGGAGGGACAGTACTGAGGGAGCGCTGCACTGTCGGAGGGGCAGTACTGAGGGAGTGCTGCACTATCGGAGGGACAGTACTGAGGGAGTGCTGCACTGTCGGAGGAACAGTACTGAGGGAGTGCTGCACTGTCGGAGGGATTGTACTGAGGGAGCGCTGCATTGTCGGTGGGGCAGTACTGAGGGAGCACTGCATTGTCAGATGGGCAGTACTGAGGGAGCGCTACACTGTCGAAGGGGCAGTACTGAGGGACCACTGCACTGTCGGAGGTGTAGTACTGAGGGAATGCTGCACTGTTCGAGGGGCAGTACTGAGGGAGCGCTGCATTGCTGGAGGGGCAGTACTGAGGGAGCGCAACACTGTCGGAGGGGCAGTACTGAGGGAGCGCTGCACTGTTGGAGGGGTAGTACTGAAGGAGTGCTGCATTGCCAGAGGGGCAGTACTGAGGGAGATCCGCACTGTCGGAGGGGCAGTACTAAGGGAGCACTGCACTGTCAGAGGGGTAGTACTGCTATACTGTTGGAGGGGTAGTACTGAGGGAATGCTGCACTGTCGATGGTGCAGTACTGAGGGAGCGCTGCACTGTCGGAGGGGCAGTACTGAGGGAGCACCGCACTGTCGGAGGGGTAGTACTGCTGTACTGTTGGAGGGGTAGAACTGAGGGAATGCTGCACTGTCGGAGGGGCAGTACTGAGGGAGCGCTGCACTGTCGAATGGGCAGTACTGAGGGAGCGCTGCACTGTCGGAGGGATTGTACTGAGGGAGCGCTGCATTGTCGGTGGGGCAGTACTGAGGGAGTGCTGCATTGTCGGATGGGCAGTACTGAAGGAGCGCTGCACTGTCGAAGGGGCAGTACTGAGGGACCACTGCACTGTCGGAGGGGTAGTACTGAGGGAATGCTGCACTGTTCGAGGGGCAGTATTGAGGGAGTGCTGCACTGTCGGAGGGGCAGTACTGAGGGAGCGCTGCACTGACAGAGGGACAGTACTGAGGGAGCGCTGCACTGTCGGAGGGGCAGTACTGAGGGAGTGCTGCACTGTCGGAGGGACAGTACTGAGGGAGCGCTGCACTGTCGGAGGGGCAGTACTGAGGGAGTGCTGCACTATCGGAGGGACAGTACTGAGGGAGTGCTGCACTGTCGGAGGAACAGTACTGAGGGAGTGCTGCACTGTCGGAGGGATTGTACTGAGGGAGCGCTGCATTGTCGGTGGGGCAGTACTGAGGGAGCACTGCATTGTCAGATGGGCAGTACTGAGGGAGCGCTACACTGTCGAAGGGGCAGTACTGAGGGACCACTGCACTGTCGGAGGTGTAGTACTGAGGGAATGCTGCACTGTTCGAGGGGCAGTACTGAGGGAGCGCTGCATTGCTGGAGGGGCAGTACTGAGGGAGCGCAACACTGTCGGAGGGGCAGTACTGAGGGAGCGCTGCACTGTTGGAGGGGTAGTACTGAAGGAGTGCTGCATTGCCAGAGGGGCAGTACTGAGGGAGATCCGCACTGTCGGAGGGGCAGTACTAAGGGAGCACTGCACTGTCAGAGGGGTAGTACTGCTATACTGTTGGAGGGGTAGTACTGAGGGAATGCTGCACTGTCGATGGTGCAGTACTGAGGGAGCGCTGCACTGTCAGAGGGGCAGTACTGAGGGAGCACCGCACTGTCGGAGGGGTAGTACTGCTGTACTGTTGGAGGGGTAGAACTGAGGGAATGCTGCACTGTCGGAGGGGCAGTACTGAGGGAGCGCTGCACTGTCGAATGGGCAGTACTGAGGGAGCGCTGCACTGTCGGAGGGATTGTACTGAGGGAGCGCTGCATTGTCGGTGGGGCAGTACTGAGGGAGTGCTGCATTGTCGGATGGGCAGTACTGAAGGAGCGCTGCACTGTCGAAGGGGCAGTACTGAGGGACCACTGCACTGTCGGAGGGGCAGTACTGAGGGAATGCTACACTGTTCGAGGGGCAGTACTGAGGGAGCGCTGCATTGCCGGAGGGGCAGTACTGAGGGAGCGCAACACTGTCGGAGGGGCAGTACTGAGGGAGCGCTGCACTGTTGGTGGGGTAGTACTGAAGGAGTGCTGCATTGCCAGAGGGGCAGTACTGAAAGAGATCCGCACTGTCGGAGGGGCAGTACTAAGGGAACACTGCACTGTCAGAGGGGTAGTACTGCTATACTGTTGGAGAGGTAGTACTGAGGGAATGCTGCACTGTCGATGGTGCAGTACTGAGGGAGCGCTGCACTGTCGGAGGGGCAGTACTGAGGGAGCACCGCACTGTCAGAGGGGTAGTACTGCTGTACTGTTGGAGAGGTAGTACTGAGGGAATGCTGCACTGTCGGAGGGGCAGTACTGAGGGAGCGCTGCACTGTCGGAGGGGCAGTACTGAGGGAGCACCGCACTGTCGGAGGGGTAGTACTGCTGTACTGTTGGAGGGGTAGAACTGAGGGAATGCTGCACTGTCGGAGGGGCAGTACTGAGGGAGCGCTGCACTGTCGAATGGGCAGTACTGAGGGAGCGCTGTGTGAACAGGATTTCCCTGGGTTGTCCTTTAACTAGTTTACCATTCTTCTGGATTGCCCTATAAAGGGAAGGGCGCGCAACAACAACAACAACAACTTGTATTTATATAGCGTCGTTAGCATAGTAAAATGGCCCAAGGTGTTTAACAGTAGTGTTATAAAACATAATTTGACACCGAGCCACATAAGCAGATGACCAAAAGCCTGGTCAAAGAGGTAGGTTTTAAGGAGCATCTTAAAGGGGAAGAGAGAGGTAGAGAGGCGGCGAGGTTTAGGGAGATAATTCCAGAGGTTAGAGCATTGGCAGCTGAAGGCACGGCCACCAATGCGGTGTGGCGAGGTGTTGGAGGAGGATGGAGTGGTCAACTGTGTCAAAGGCTGCAGACAGATGGCGAAGGACGAGGAGGGATAGCTTACCTTTGTCACAGTCACATCGGATGTCATTTGTAACTTTGGTAAGAGCTGTTTCGGCACTGTGGCAAGGGCGGAAACCTGATTGGCAAGGCACTTAATGCCGGTGGAGCGTGAACTATTGATAAGAAATCCAACGAGTAACCTGTCCAACTTCAGCAAATTTGTTTTGTTTCCCCCCCCCCCCAAGGACCATTAACCTCTGCACTCTGTTGTTCTTCGGAGAGCAGCGACAGCTCTGCGGCCTAAACTGCACTCTCGCAGCCGGCCGAGAGAAGCATGTGAGGAACGCGCGATCCAGTGATGTGTGCTGCTAACGCACTCTGGGAGCGCGTCACTGGCTTCGCATACTGAATGGCCTGGCCACTCTGCCCTTAGTACTGAAAACACCTCAATCACAGTGGAGCCCTACAAAAGCACTCATTCCCCACAACCATCCCACGGTCTCCTGAGTAGGCAGCTGGATGGAGTCTGGTTGGACCGATGGCCGAGCCATCGGTAACCCTTAATGTCCCCGAGCCGGAGATACATTACCCATCTTGATCAACGATGGCCGACTGGACAGTAAGAGAAGGAGGAGGAGGCTGTAAAACTTCATCCTGTGGGTTGACGCGAAGGCCCTGAACGACTCGGATTCTACAGTGCGGGTGCCCGGTTTATATAGGAAAACTGGGATCAGATCCGGGTCTGCTTATCAGCGTTTCTGCCCCTGCGATCAATTTAGATGGTGCTGATAACCAAAGAATGAGCTGCTTGATTTGCAGGGCAATTACTGCCAGTGTGAACTATTGATAAATCCAAAAGAGTGACGTGTCCAACTTCAGCAACCTGTGTGCCTATATGTTTTGTTTCCCCCCCGCAGGACCATTAACCTCTGCACTGCTGATGTTCTTCGGAGAGCAGCGGCCTAAACTCGCAAAGCTCGCAGCCCGCCAAGAAAAGCGTGTGAGGAACGCGTTATCCAGTGATGTGTGCTGCTAACGCACTCTGGGAGCGTGTCGCTAGCTTCGCAAACTGGCCACGAAAGTGCTTTGTGTGATGGTAATGATTTACAGAATTCTTTTGAGATACTTTCCACCCTGGAGTTGATAACCTGCATATCTGTACGTCCAACAGATTAAAAGTCTTTCAGTTAGCTGTTGGCCTTGGCTCATGTTGGCAGCACTCTCACCTCCGCAGTGGGACTCCCACAACCGTCAGACACAGAGACTGAGCCCCATAATCCAGGCCGACACTTCAGTGCAGTACTGAGGGAGCACTGCACTGTCGGAGGGGCAGTACTGAGGGAGCGCTGCACTATCGGAGGGGCAGTACTGAGGGAGCGCCGCACTGTCGGAGGGGCAGTACTGAGGGAGCGCTGCATTGTCGGAGGGGCAGTACTGAGGGAGCGCTGCACTGTCGGAGGGGCAGTACTGAGGGAGCGCCACACTGTCGGAGGGGCAGTACTGAGGGAGCGCTGCACTGTCGGAGGTTCAGTACTGAGGGAGCACTGCACTGTCGAGGGGCAGTACTGAGCGAGCGCCGCACTGTCGGAGGGGCAGTACTGAGGGAGCGCTGCACTGTCGGAGGGGCAGTACTGAGGGAGCGCTGCATTGTCGGAGGGGCAGTACTGAGGGAGAGCTGCACTGTTGGAGGGGCAGTACTGAGGGAGCCCTGCACTGTCGGAGGGGCAGTACTGAGGGAGCGCTGCAATGTTGGAGGGGCAGTACTGAGGGAGTGCTGCACTGTTGGAGGGGCAGTACTGAGGCAGCGCTGTACTGTCGGAGAGGCAGTACTGAGGGAGCGCTGCACTGTCAGAGGGACAGTACTGAGGGAGCGCTGCACTGTCGGAGGTTCAGTACTGAGGGAGCACTGCACTGTCGAGGGGCAGTACTGAGCGAGCGCCGCACTGTCGGAGGGGCAGTACTGAGGGAGCGCTGCACTGTCGGAGGGGCAGTACTGAGGTAGCGCTGCACTGTCGGAGGTTCAGTACTGAGGGAGCACTGCACTGTCGAGGGGCAGTACTGAGCGAGCGCCGCACTGTCGGAGGGGCAGTACTGAGGGAGCGCTGCACTGTCGGAGGGGCAGTACTGAGGGAGCGCTGCATTGTCGGAGGGGCAGTACTGAGGGAGAGCTGCACTGTTGGAGGGGCAGTACTGAGGGAGCCCTGCACTGTCGGAGGGGCAGTACTGAGGGAGCGCTGCAATGTTGGAGGGGCAGTACTGAGGGAGTGCTGCACTGTTGGAGGGGCAGTACTGAGGCAGCGCTGTACTGTCGGAGAGGCAGTACTGAGGGAGCGCTGCACTGTCAGAGGGACAGTACTGAGGGAGCGCTGCACTGTCGGAGGGTCAGTACTGAGGGAGCGCCTCATTGTCGGAGGGGCAGTACTGAGGGAGCACTGTACTGTCGGAGGGGCAGTACTGAGGGAGCACTGTACTGTCGGAGGGGCAGTACTGGGTGAGTGATGCACTGTCGGAGGGGCAGTACTGAGGGAGCACTGTACTGTCGGGGGGCAGTACTGAGGGAGCGCTGCACTGTCGGAGTGGCAGAACTGGGTGAGTGATGCAATGTCGGAGGGGCTCTAGTGAGGGTGTGCTGCACTGTCGGAGATCATCCACTTTGGGCCTAAAAAGGGATATAACAGAGTACTTTCTAAATGGTAAAAAGTTGGACACAGTGGAGGTCCAAAGCAACTTGTACATAGATCATTAAAATGTCATGGACAGTTACAGAAATTAATCAAAAAGGCTAATGGAATGCTCTTCTATATATCTAGAGGACTAGAATACAAGAGGGTAGAAGTTAAGCTACAGCTTTGCAAAGTCCTGGTTAGACCACATTCAGGGTTCTGACGAAAGGTCATCGACCTGAAACGTTAACTCTCTTTCTCTCTCCACGGATGCTGCCTGGCCTGCTGAGTTTTTCCAGCGTTTTCTGTTGTTATTTCGGAGTACTGTGTTCAGTTCTGGGCACCACACCTTAGAAAGGATATAGTGTCCTTGGAGGGAGTGCAGTGTAGGTCAGAGGCTAGGTATTCTGCGGCGAGTGTCTCACTTCCTGACTCCCCAAAGCCTTTCCACCATCTACAAGGCACAAGTAAGGCGTGTGATGGAATACTCTCCACTTGCCTGGATGAGTTGCAGCTCCAACAACACTCCAGAAGCTCGACACCATCCAGGACAAAGCAGCCCGCTTGATTGGCACCCCATCCACCACCTTAAACATTCACTCCCTCCACCACCGGCGCACCGTGGCTGCAGTGTGTGCACCATCTACAAGATGCACTGCAGCAACTCACCAAGGCTTCTTCGGCAGCAACTCCCAAACCCGTGACCTCTTCCACCTGGAAGGACAGGGGCAGCAGGCGCATGGGAACACCACCACCTCCAAGTTCCCCTCCAAGTCACACACCATCCTGACTTAGAAGTGTATCGGCCGATCCTTCATCGTCACTGGGTCGAAATCCTGGAACTCCCTCCCTAACAGCACCGTGGGTGCACCTTCACCACACGGACTGCAGCAGTTCAAGAAGGCAGCTCACCACCACCTTCTCAAGGGCAATTAGGAATGGGCAATAAATGCTGGCCTTGCCAGAGACACCCACATCCCATAAACGAATATTTTTTTTTACCAGAATGATACCTGGACTCCAAGGGGTAGAAATTAGGTCGCGCCCCATTTGGGGCGCAAATATCGTCCGGACGCAAATATTAGCGCCTGGCGCTAATTATCGGCACTGACGGGAAACTTCACTTTTACCGCCCCGGGAGGTGAGTGGAGCGCTAAAGCAGGCGCTGCACACCTCTCTTAAGGCGCAAAGGCCGAGCAGTGAGGCGCTAACTCGGAGCGCTGGCGAAGCTCATGTAATGTCAGTCAGCAATGGAACACACACACAATGGCACGGGCCAGTTCTTAAAGGGGATGGTTAATCTTGCTTTCCATCCACATCCTGTTCATTGCTGCCTTGAATCTCGGCCTGGAGAGACTTGCACATCAAATGTGCTGGAAAGAACAATGGAGAGCACCAGGCAAAGAGCTCAGAGTGCAGCTCCCACGGACTCTGCTAAATCGATACAAGGAATGGCAAATCAAAATGAACCTGCAAAGTGCTGCTCAGTACCCAAAACTCCTTCACACAACGTTGAATCTCTCCAGAAGTCTCTCCCTCTCTCTCTCAGAATGCGTAGTTCAAAAATGCCACCAACAATAAAAGACAGGAAGAGGCCCCCTTTAAATAGCGCCCCCCCCAGCCCCACAGCGATTGATAGCGTTCCAGTCTTCTGGTCGTTGGAAGCGCCAGGCGGTAAGGCAGGGGGCGCCACTCAATTTCCGCTACGGGGCGCCCCAAGGGCGTTGCACCATGGAATGACGTCACAATCTGCGCGCGCAGGTGGTCGCAGCGGTAAGTTTTAGCGTCGCCGCACAATCTCAAGTTAAGTTCTCGAGCGGCGCAAACATCGCTGCGCCCGGGCGTTAGCGGCTTTGCGCCCCATTAGCGCCCTCTTAAGGCGCTAATGGGTGGCGCAACCAAGTAAATTTTTACCCCCAAGGGTTAAATTACAAGGAGAGATTACACAAACTAGGGTTGTATTCACTGGCATTTAGATGGTTAAGGGGTGATTTGATTGAAGTTTTCAAGATATTAAGGGGAACTGATAGGGTAGATAGAGAGCAACTCTTTCTGCAGGTTGAGGAGTCTGGAACTAAGGGGTATAGTTTAAAAATTAGAGCCAGACCTTTCAGGAGTGAAGTTAGAAAACACGTCTACACACAAAGGGGGAAAAATTCAGTATCGCCTCGTTTGGGGCGCAATTATCGGCCGGGCGCAAAGATTAGTGCCTGGCGCTAATTATCGCCTCCGACTGCAAACTTGACTTTTATCGCCCCTGGAGGTGATTGGAGCGCTAAATCAGGCACTACACATCTGTCTTAAGGCACAAAGGCCGAGGAGCGAGGCGCTACCTCAGAGCGCTGGCGAAGCTCATGTAATGTCAGTCAGCAATGGAACACACACACAATGGCACGGCCAGTTCTTAAAGGGGAGGGTCAATCTTGCTTTCCATCCATATCCTACTCATTGCAGCCTTGAATCTCGGCCTGGAGAGACCTGTACATCAAATCTGCTGGAAAGAACAATGGAGAGGCCCAGGGAAAGAGCTCAGAGTGCAGCCCCCACAGACTCTTCTAAATCGATACAAAGAAGGGCAAATCAAAATGAACCTGCAAAGTGCTGCTCAGTACCCAAAACTCCTTCACACAGCGTTGAATCTCTCCAGAAGTCTCTCTCTCTCTCTCTCTCAGAATGCGTGGTGCAAAAATGTCACCAACAAAAAAAGGCAGGAAGCGGTCGCCTTTAAATAGCGCTCCCCCAGTCCCTTCCTGACTGCAAAACGCTCCCCTCAACCTGTCGTTGCTAGCGGCAGGCGGTAAGGCAGGGGGCGCCACTTAATATCCGCCCCGGGGCGCTACCGGGGCGTTGCACACTCGACTGACGTCACGATCTGCCGGCGCAGGAGATCGTGGCGGTAGTGTTTAGCGCCGCCACAAAATGTGTAGTTAATTTCGCGAGTGGCGCAAACATTGCCGCGCCCGGGCGCTAGTTGCTCTGTGCCCCATTAGCGCCCTCTTAAGGCGCTAACGGGAGGCGCAACCGACTGAATTTTTCCCCCAAAGGGTGGTAGAAGTTTGGAACTCTCTTCCGCAAGCGGCAATTGATGCTCGATCAATTGTTAATTTTAAATCTGAGATTGATAGCTTTCTGTTAACCAAAGGTATTCAGGGATATGCGGCAAAAGTGGGTACATGGAGTTAGGTCACAGATCAACTTGATCTCATTGAATGGCGGAACAGACTCGGGTGGCGAAATGGCCTACTCCTGTTCCTATGTTCCTGTGACTACACTGTCCCCACTTAGCAAGGTACAGGGGACTCTAATGCTCAGGCTTAGGGACCCTCTAAAAATATTCCCACTTGCCAGCAAGGTATTTTCCACCAGCTCCACCAATGTCCAGTGACTTTCCATATGCTTGATTAAAGCAAAGTGGTGATTAATAGCCCAGCTCCGCGAGAGAAAGGGACACTTTGTCCCTTTGATAATCTCGCTGATAACAGTAAAACACAATGCGTCACATGCTTTTAAGTCAGGTCGTTTGTCTGTTCCTCCCTTGTGCCAAAGTAGAACCGGCCCAAGACCAAACGTGGCACCTTTAGTGCCCACATTCGAACGTGGCACTTGGCACAGCAGAGGGTGACAGCGAGAGTGGAAGAAAGGACACAGAAAAGCAGAGGAAATGGGCCCCAAACTTAGAATTGCATACACATAGGCCCATGGGAGATAGTGGGATGGATCTTTCTCTGCGGCAGCCGAAAGGGAACAAGAGCCACGAGCATTCGCCCGATAAAGCCACATTGCTTTCTCAGCTAGCACCCCTGGACCAGCGTGTGAGTCACTGAATGCAGATTCTGAGAGGCCTACACCTTACAGCTGGGGTTCGTCTGAGGCCCCCCTCTCATGTTATAAATTTCTTACTCAGCTGTGCTCTGCTCGATAAGGTGTCGCTGCAGATTTGAATGAATTAGCTTCGTGTTTTGCCTCTGTGATTTTTATAGGTTACATTTAATTATGAAATTAAATAAAACCCGTGGGTAATCGATTTTCAATGTGAATGTCTCCTGCTCTGTTAAATTCTTAGGGGGAAAAATTCAGTTGGTTGTGCCTCCCGTTAGCGCCTTAATGGGGCGCAAAGCATCTAGCGCCCAGGCGCAGCGAAGTTTGCGACGCTCGCGAAATTAACTAGACATTTTGCGGCGGCGCTAAACACTACCGCCACGATCTCCTGCGCCGGCAGATCATGACGTCACTCGAGTGCGCAACGCCCCGGTATCGCCCCAGAGCGGATATTGAGTGGCGCCCCCTGCCTTACCGCCTGACGCTAGCAACGACAGGTTGAGGGGAGCGTTCTGCAGTCATGAAGGGAAAGGGGGAGCGCTATTTAAAGGTGACCGCTTCCTGCCTTTTATTGTTGGCGCCATTTTTGAACTACGCATTCTGAGAGAGAGAGGGAGAGACTTCTGGAGAGATTCAACGTTGTGTGAAGGAGTTTTGGGGACTGAGCAGCACTTTGCAGGTTCATTTTGATTTGCCATTCCTTGTATCGATTTAGCAGAGACTGTGGGGGCTGCATTCTGAGCTCTTGGCCTGGTACTCTCCATTGTTCTTTCCAGCACATTTGATGTGCAAGTCTCTCCAGGCCGAGATTCAAGGCTGCAATGAGCAGGATGTGGATGGAAAGCAAGATAAACCCTCCCCTTTAAGAACTGGCCGGCGCCAGTGTGTCTGTGTTCCATTGCTGACTGACATCACATGAGCTTCGCCAGCGCTCTGAGGTAGCGCCTCGCTCCTCGGCCTTTGCGCCTTAAGACAGGTGTGAAGCGCCTGATATAGCGCTCCAATCACCTCCAGGGGCGATAAAAGTCAAGTTTGCAGTCGGAGGCGATAATTAGCGCCAGGCGCTAATCTTTGCGCCCGGCCGGTGATTGCGCCCCAAATGGGGCGATACTGAATTTCTCCCCCTTACTGTTTCACTTGGTCCCGTGTTACGGGCAGAAAATCACCCTGGAATGCGAATTATTTCGGTCTACTTGTTTTCAGGGAAACTAAATCTTACAAGGTTTGCAAGATTGTAGACAGAGAGGGAGGAATTTTTGGAAGGGGAAGAGTGTTCTTTCAAATTAATATCTGTTTAATTTCAAAGAACGTACAGAGTTGATGTGGTTGGAAATTGACAAGTGATCAATTCGAAATTAAACAGCTTCATTGAAATTGACAAATTGAACCGAAATATCCACTGAGAGCACGATTGTCGCACAGTTTATGGCTGTTCTGTTTCTGTGCGCCTGGTCACTGTGTGAGAATCAGGAGTCCTCCTGACTGGTTGTAAACCTTCTGGTTTGTTCTCCTGTATTTCAGGGATGCAGTTCGACCCACTTACAGTGCACGACGGCAGTGTGGAGCAGACCCCTTTGACGGACCCCTTGAAACCTTCTCGCACCCCGATGGGACTGAACGTGCAGAGTGCTCAGGTACAAGGAGACTTTTTATTTATTCATTCATGGGATGTGGGCGTCACTGGCAAGACCAGCATTTATTGCCCATCCCTAATTTCCCTCGAGAAGGTGGTGGTGAGCTGCCTTCTTGAACCGCTGCAGTCCGTGTGGTGAAGGCGCTCCCACAGCGCTGTTAGGGAGGGAGTGCCGGGATTTTGACCCAGCGACGATGAAGGAACGGCGATATATTTCCAAGTCAGGATGGTGTGTGACTTGGAGGGGAATTTGCAGGTGGTGGTGTTCCCATGCGCCTGCTGCCCTTGTCCTTCTAGGTGGAAGAGGTCGCGGGGTTTGGGAGGTGCTGTCGAAGAAGCCTTGGCGAGTTGCTACAGTGCATCTGATAGATGGTATACACTGTAGAAGCGGTACACTGGTGGTGGAGGGACTGAGGGGAAAAATTCGGTTGCTTTGCGCCTCCCGTTAGGGTGCTAATGGGGCGCAAAGCAACTGGCGCCCGGGCGCAAAGCAACTAGCACCCAGGTGCGGCGATGTTTGCGCCGCTCGCGAAATTGACCAGAGTTTTTGCGGCGGCGCTAAACACTACCGCAACGATCTCCTGCGCCCGCAGATCCTGACGTCAGTTGACGTGCAACGCCCCGGTGGCGCCCCGGACCGGATATTGAATGGCGCTATTTAAAGGCACCCTCTTCCTGCCTTTTTTTGTGGGAGTCATTTTTGCACCACTCATTCTGATAGAGAGAGAGAGAGAGATTTTGAGAGAGAGAGAGAGAGAGACTTCTGGAGAAGTGGCTTTGGCTACTGAGCAGCACTTTGCAGGTTCTTTTATATTTGACCTTCATTGCTTCAATTGTCAAGAGACTGTGGGGGCTGCACTGATTCGGGGCGTCGTCCTGCGCCTGCAGAATCAGAGGCATCAGAGACGCAGAGAGAGAGTGGCAATCATGGCCAGAGGGAGGAGGGCCAACAGGCCTCTGCACAGGATACCTTACCCTCCCAGGGTATTCCGGGAACAATTCTCCTACATTAATTTGTCTGAGGAGCAGTGTTTGCGCCGGCTGCGCTTCAGCAAGGAGGTGGTCACTGAGCTCTACCACCTGCTGCAGCCAGATCTGCAGCCTCAACTGAGGACCAGGACGTCTCTGTCGGTGGCAGTGAAGGTCGCAGTGGCTCTGAATTTTTATGCCACCGGCTCCTTTCTAGCAGCTACTCGGGACATTGCCAATATCTCCCAGTTCGCAGTCCATTGCTGTATCCGGGAGGTGACAAATGCCCTCTATAAAAGGAGACGCCAGTACATCTCTTTCCCTATGACTCTGGCCAAACAGCATGAATGCACATTTGGCTTTGCAAGGATAGCGGGCTTCCCCATGGTGCAGGGCGCCATTGACTGCACGCATGTGGCATTGCGGGCACCGCATGAGAATGCAGAGGTTTTCCGCAACCGCAAGGGGTTCCACTCCTTAAATGTCCAGTTGGTCTGTGACCACAGACAGCTGATACTCGCTGTCAATGCCCGCTATCCTGGCAGCAGCCACGATGCTTTCATCCTGCGCCAGACAGGTGTGCCAGAACTTTTCCAGGCACCGCATCTGCCAAGTGGTTGGCTCCTCGGGGACAAGGGTTATCCACTCTGCACCTGGCTGATGACACCGCTCCGTACCCCAACACCCCTGCTGAGCTGCGGTACAATGAGAGCCATATCACCACCAGGATTGAGCAGACGATCGGCTTGCTCAAGCAACGTTTCCGCTATCTGGACCACTCAGGAGGAGCCCTGCAGTACTCTCCTGAGCGAGTCTCCCTCTTCATAGTTGTGTGCTGCATGCTTCACAACCTGGCAATCCTCAGGACCCAGCCAATGCCACCAGGCCTTGGAGCACCACCGGAGAGAGGAGGAGAGGAGGAGGAGGAAGAGGAGGAGGATGATCAGCACCAGCACCAAGGTGGGAGGGAGGCCCACAATGTTGAAACTGCAAGGGCCGTCCGTCAACGGCTGATAACAAGCCGCTTCTAGGCCCCTACTCAGAAGATGGCTTCTGTCATGGAGAACATGTCATGGAAAGCAACCCGCAACCCCTATAGCCGGCCAAGGCAGCAATGATTCCAAAGGCCAAACATGTACATTTTGAATACAACAACTTTTTTATTTTACAAACACTGTGTGTGTCATTTATTCATGACAAACTAATCGAAACAAACACAACAAATCATTAATTAACATAGCTGGTTCTCACCAGCTGGAGATAAAGTCCAAAACACTAAACAAAAGTTATCAGACGAATCTCGGCCTTTAATAAAAACATTCCCAACATTTCTTGAGACCTCCTACTTTTTGCCCTTCGAGGGTGATCTCCATCCCTTGCGCACTTCACCCCTTCCCACCCTACTGCTCCTCTGTAATGGGGCCCCAGTGGCTGCAGCAAGGCTGGTGGAAGGCTGCTGAATGTCAGATGCTGAGACTACAGATGCCTTTGAAGGACGGCCTCGACCAGCTCTGGGCCTGGAGGGCCTGGCTGCAGACTGCACCAACTCTGCATGGGCGGCAGCAGTCTGGGCTACAGGTGGTGGCAAGTGCAATGGGGAAGTGCCAGTGGTGGGAGCAGGAATGCTGTCCTCCTGAGAGAGGACAGCACCTCCCTGCTCGACCGACACACTGGCACTCCCACGGGGCAGCACCTCAGCATCCAGAGCAATCTGCTCGAGCACAGATTGCTGGCCTGCTGTGGCGCGGTGAGAGCCTCGGGGCAATGTGGCCGAACCAGCGACGATGGCAGCAGTCAGTGCTTGCGTTGCCTCAATCTGAGACTACATGAGAGCAGTCAGAGATTGATCACAGCAGCCAGTGACTGAATTGCTGCACTAAGCAGTTGCATTGCATCTGCCTGTGCTGCAGCGGAGTGCTCCACACTCCTTGCCAGTGCATCAATGCTTTCGGGCACCCTTCCCACTGCACCCATGAGCTGAGTGTGCATGTTCGCCGCATGGGTGTTCATTTCAGCGATGAGCCGCTCCTCCTCTGCATCCAGTGCAGCAGGACTCGCTGGCCTACTCTCCCTCCGGGGAGAAGGCCCCCGAGCTTCCCTACCCCCATCGCGTTGCTGCAGCCCGCTGGACTCCCGGAGCTTCACCCTCATCAGACCCTTCCCCCCTGCTCCCCTCCAGGGAAGACGTGTTCCCAGTGTGGGCATGGGCTTCCTCGGGAGATGCTAGCGCTGAGGCTCCGGCTTCCTCTTCCTCCTCGCCTGCAGCTTCAGTCCCACTGACTTAATACTAGCTTTAATTTCTTTTGTTAGCCATGGTTGGATCACTTTTCCTTTTGGCTTTTTATGCCCTAGAGGAATATATGTTTGCTGCAAATTATGCATTATTTCCTTGAATGTTAGCCACTGTATGTCCACCTTCATACCTTTCAGTGTAGTCTCCCAATCTACCATGGCCAACTTATCCCTCATACCCTTGTAGTCTCCTCTGTTTAGATTGAAGACCTTAGTTTCAGATTGGACTACATCACTCTCAAACTTAACATAAAATTCAATCATATTATGGTCACTTGTCCCTAAAGGCCCCTTTACCACAAGATTATTGATTAGCCCTTTCTCATTACACAGTACCAGAGCCAGAATAGCCTGTTCCCTGGTTGGTTCCTCCACATACTGATCCAGGAAACCATCTCGCATGCATTCCAAGAATTCGTCCTCCACACCATTGGTGGTAATTTGATTTGCCCAGTCAATATGTAGATTAAAGTCCCCCATGATTACTGTATTGCCCTTGTTACATGCACTTCTAATCTCTTGATTGATACTGTGCCCTACATTACCACTACTGTTTGGTGGCCTATACACAACTCCCACCAATGTTTTCCGCCCTTTGCTGTTTCTTAGCTCCACCCAAACTGATTCCAGGTCTTGCTGCATGCGGGCACGGACTGCTTCATTATCTGGGGAGTTGCAAATGGATCTGAACACTGTGCAATCATGAGCAAACATCCCCACTTCTAACCTTATGATGGAGGGAAGGTCATTGATGAAGCAGCTGAAGATGGTTGGGCCTAGGACACTGCCCTGAGGAACTCCTGCAGCGATGTCCTGGGGCTGAAATGATTAGCCTCCAACAACCACAACCATCTTCCTTTGTGCTAGGTATGACTCCAGCCAGTGAAGAGCTTTCCCCCGATTTCCATTGACTTCAGTTTTACTAGGGTTCCTTGATACCACACTCGGTCAAATGCTGCCTTGATGTCAAGGGCAGTCACTCTCACCTCACCTCTGGCATTCAACTCTTTTGTCCACGTTTAGACCAAGGCTGTAATGAGGTCGGGAGCCGAGTGGTCCTGGCGGAACGCAAACTGGGCATCGGTGAGCAGATTATTGGTGAGTAAGTGCCGCTTGTTAGCACTGTCGACGACACCTTCCATCACTTTGCTGATGATTGAGAGTGGATTGATGGAGCCAATTCGATTTGTCCTGCTTTTTGTGAACAGGACATGCCTGGGCAGTTTTCCACATTGTCGTATAGATGCCAGCGTTGTAGCTGTACTGGAACAGCTCAGCTTGAGGCGCGGCTAGTTCTGGAGCACAAGTCTTCAGCAGGACAGCCGGATGTTGCCTGGGCCCATAGCCTTTGCTGTATCCAGTGCACTTAGCCGTTTCTTGATATCACGTGAAGTGAATCGAATTGGCTGAAGAATGGCTTCTGTGATGGTGGAGACCTCAGGAGGAGGTCGAGATGAATCATGCACTCGGCGCTTCTGGCTGAAGATGCTTGCAAACGCTTCAGCCTTGTCTTTTGCACTCATGTGCTGGGCTCCGCCATCATTGAGGATGGGGTTGTTCATGGAACCTCCTCCTCCCGTTAGTTATTTAGTTGTCCACCACCATTCACAACTGGATGTGGCAGGACTGCAGAGCTTTGATCTGATCCGTTGATTGTGGGATTGCTTAGCCCTGTCTATAGCATGCTGCTTCTGCTGTTTAGCAGGCATGTAGTCCTGTGTTGTAGCTTCCCCAGGTTGGCGCCTCATTTTTAGGTACACCTGGTGCTGCTCCTGGCATGCTCTTCTCCACTCCTCATTGAACCAGGGTTGATGGTAATGGTAGAGTGAGGAATATGCCGGGCCATGAGGTTACAGATTGTGGTGGAATACAGGTCTTCTGCAGCGCCTCATGGATAACCAGTTTCGAGCTGCTCGATCTGTTCTGAATCTATCCCATTTAGCACGGTGGTAGTGCTACACGACACGATGGAGGGTGTGCTCAGTGTGAAGACGGGACTTTGTCTCCACAATGACTGTGCGGTGGTCACTCTTACCAATACTGTCATGAACAGCTGTATCTGCGACAGGTAGATTGGTGAGGACGAGGTCAAGTAGGTTTTTCCCTTGTGTTGGTTTTCTCAACACCTGCTGCAAGCTCAGTCTGGCAGCTACTTCATTCAGGGCTCAGTCAGTATTGGTGCTGACCGAGCCACTCTTGGTGAAGGAGTATAACCAGCTTGACCCCAGCACAGATTGACAGAGCACTGGTCTAAGCAGGACTCCCTGACCCACTGGAGCTCGTTGACCGACCGGGTTACCGAGAGCCGAGAGGGAAGAATCCCTGCCCTGAGTGACAACTGGCATTGGCCACCAGGACACCTGGGACAGATCTTCCCCCTTGCTCTTCGAATCTTACAGCACAGGAGGAGGCCATTCGGCCCGTTGTGCCTGTGTTGGCTCTTTGAAATAGTTGTCCAATTTAGTCCCACCCACAGCTTTTTCCCCATAACCCTGCAGATTAGTCCTCTTCAAGTATATGCCCAAACATTGCCTTTTGAAAGCTCCTATGGAATCTGATACAACCACCCTTTCAGGTAGTGCGTTCCAGATTTGAACAACCCTCTGTGTGAAGAAATTTCACCTCATTTCCCCTCTAGTGCCTTAGCCAATTATTTTAAATCTGTCTCCACTGGTTACCGACCCACTTGCAAGAGAAAACAGTTTCTTGCTCTATCAAAACCCCTCATCGTTTTGAAAACCTCTGTTAGGTCTCCCCTTAACCTTCTCTGTTCTAAGGAAAACAACCCCAGCTTCTCGAGTCCCTCCACATAACTGAAGTCCCTCATCCTTGGTACCATTCTGGTAAATCTCCCCCTTAACCTTCTCTGCTCTAAGGAGAACAACCCCAGCTTCTCCAGTCTCTCCACGTAACTGAAGTCCCTCATCCCTGGTATCATTCTGGTAAATCTCCCCCTTAACCTTCTCTGCTCTAAGGAGAACAACCCCAGCTTCTCGAGTCCCTCCACATAACTGAAGTCCCTCATCCCTGGTCCCATTCTGGTAAAGCTCCTCTGCACCCTCTCCAGGGCCTCGACATCCTTCCTCAAGTGTGGTGCCCAGAATTGGACACAATACTCTCGCTGAGTACTCTTCCTCCAATACTGCCCGTGGCATCTTTCCCACCCACCGAAGGGTGTCAGGAGGTCAGTCCCTTGCCATGGGGTCTCTGCTGGGATCTTGCTGGAGTGACCGTGTCTGTGGCTAGTGGTGAGCCCCGAAGATGTTGATGGTGGGGATGCCAGGGATGGTGGTTCCATCGAATCTCGGGGAGCGGTGAAGGTCAGGGTCCGATTGGTACAGTTCAATCGGGCAACGGTTATAACATGATATCTGGCATTGGCCCATTGGGCATATAGGCTTCCTCAGCCCACAGGAGTGATCCGAGGAAGTGCGATCTCCCCCTGAGGTGTGAGTCTCCTCATCTCTCCGGGCTGCATTTCTCTATATTTCTGATTCCCAGTGTTTGCCTCCACCCTCCAAGGGAACTCAGATGGGTCCATACGTGATCAGGAGAGACCCAGGCTCAATCCCAGGCCTGTGTCAAACTAATCCCACTGCCCCGCTCTCTCCCCATAGCCCTGTATCAATCGCAAACTAATCCCACTGCCCCGCTCCCTCCCCATAGCCCAGTATCAATCCCTAACTAATCCCACTGCCCCACTCTCTCCCCATAGCCCTGTATCAATCCCCAAACTAATCCCATTGCCTCGCTCTCTCCCCATAGCCCTGTATCAATCGCAAACTAATCCCACTGCCCCGCTCTCTCCCAATAGCCCTGTATCAATCCCAAACTAATCCCACTGCCCCGCTCTCTCCCCATAGCCCTGTATCAATTCCAAACTAATCCCACTGCCCCGCTCTCTCCCCATAGCCCTGTATCAATCCCAAACTAATCCCACTGCCCCGCTCTCTCCCCATAGCCCTGTATCAATCCCAAACTAATCCCACTGCCCCGCTCTCTCCCCATAGCCCTGCATCAATCGCAAACTAATCCCACTGCCCCACTCTCTCCCCATAGCCCTGTATCAATCCCAAACTAGTCCCACTGCCCCAGTATGAGAATTTGAATTGAGATTTTAAAAATAAGTCACCATGAAGCTTTCGGATTGTCATAAACCCAACTGGTCCATTGATGTCTTTTCGGGAAGGAAAGCTACCCTCCTTACCCGGTCTGGGTATATATGTGACTTCAATCCTGCACCAACGTTGTTGCCTCTGAAATGGCCTAGCAAGTCACTCAGTTGTATCAAAATGCTACAAAGAATAAGAAGAATAAAACCATTCGGCTTCAACCGAGGCATTGAATTTGGACACAACCCAGACCAGTCGAGCCTGCAAAGTCCTCACTAACATCTGGGGATTCTGCCAATGTTGGGAGAGCTCAAGTAACAGCCTGACCTAGTCATACTCACAGAATCGTCATCACCATCCCTGGATATGACCTCTCCCACCGGCAGGACAGACCCACCAGAGGTGGTGACACAGTGGTATACAGTCGGAAGGGAGTGGCCCTGGGAGTCCTCAATATTGACTCCGGACCCCATGAAGACTCATGGCACCAGGTCAAGCATGGGCAAGGAAACCTCCTGCTGATTACCACCTACCGCCCACCCTCAGCTGATGAATCAGTACTCTTCCATGATGAGCTCCACTTGGAACAAGCACAGAGGGTAGCAGTGTGATCCCCGCTCTCTCCCTCGGTTCCCAGGGTAGGAGGGTGGTGGAGAGCCAGCCCTGGCTCTGGGATCCTGCTGTGTCATCCCCCCTCCCTCCCTCAGTATGGGGTGGGGGGGGTGGTGAGAGCCACTCCTATGTCTGGGATCTTGCTGTGCGATCCCTGCGCCTTTCCTCAGTCCCCCAGTGGGGGGAGAGCCAGCACTGGGTCTGGGATCTTGCTGTGCGATCCACGCTCCCTCCCTCAGTCCCCGGGGGGGGGGAGAGCCCGCACCGGGTTTGGGATTCTGCTGTGCAATCTATGCTCCCTCCCTCAGTCCCCCGGAGCGGGGGGAGAGCCAGCACTGGGTCTGGGATCTTGCTGTGTGATCCACGCTCCCTCCCTCAGTACCGGGGTGGGGTGGGGAGAGAGCCAGCCCTATGTCTGGGATCTTGCTGTGCGATCCCTGCTCCTTTCCTCAGTCCCCCGGGGGCGGGGGGGGGGTGCTGGGAGAGCCAGCACTGGGTCTGGGATCTTGCTGTGTGATCCATGCTCCCTCCCTCAGTCCCCGGGGGGGGGGAAGGCCAGCCCTGGGTCTGGGATCCTGCTGTGTCATCCCCCCTCCCTCCCTCAGTCCCGGGGAGTGGGGGGAGGGGGGAGAGCCAGCACTGGGTATGGGATCTTGCTGTGCGATCCACGCTCCCTCCCTCAGTCCTCGGGGGTGGTGGGGAGGAGAGGCAGCACTGGGTCTGGGATCTTGCTGTGCGATCTACGCTCCCTCCCTCAGTTCCCGGGGGAGGGCCAGCACTGGGTCTGGGATCCTGCTGTGTGATCCACGCTCCCTCCCTGAGTCCCCAGGGTGGGGGGGAGAGCCAGCACTGGGTCTGGGCTCTTGCTGTGTGATCCACGCTCCCTCCCTCAGTCCCCGGGGTGGGCAGGAGAGCCAGCACTGGGTCTGGGATCTTGCTGTGTGATCCACTCTCCCTCCCTCAGTCCCCGGGGGGGGGTGGGGGGAAGAGCCAGGTTGGGTCTGGGATCCTGCTATGCAATCACCGCTGCTTCCCTCAGTCCCCGGTGTGGGGGGAGAGCCAACCCTGGGTCTGGGATCTTCTTGTGTAATCCCCGCTTCCTCCCTCAGTACCCGGGAGGAGGTGGGGTGAGAGCCAGCCCTGGGTCTGGGATCTTGCTGTGTGATCCCCGCTCCCTCCCTCAGTACCCAGGGGTGTGGGGGGAGAGCCAGCACTGGGTCTGGGATCTTGCTGTGTGATCCACTCTCCCTCCCTCAGTCCCCGGGTGGGATGAGAGCCAGCACTGGGTCTGGGATCTTGCTATGTGATCCATGCTCCCACCCTCAGTCCCCAGGGTGGGGAGAGAGCCAGTCCTGGGTCTGGGATCTTGCTGTGTGATCCCCGCATCCCTCCCTCAGTCCCCGGGGGTGTGGGGGGAGCCAGCTCTGGGTTTGGGATCTTGCTGTGCATTCCACGCTCCCTCCCTCGGTACCCGGGGTGTGGGGGAGAGCCAGCCATGGGTTTGGGATCTTGCTGTGCGATCCCGTTCCCTCCCTGAATCCCCAGGGTGGGGGTGGAGCCAGCCCTGGGACTGGGATCTTGCTGTGCAATCCCGTTCCCTCCCTGAATCCCCAGGGTGGAGGTGGAGCCAGCCCTGGGACTGGGATCTTGCTGTGCGATTCCCGCTCCCTCCCTCATTCACCAGGGTGGGGGCGGAGACAGCCCTATGTCTGGGATCTTGCCGTGCGATCCCCACTCCCTCCCTTAGTCTCCGGGGAGTGGGGGTTGAGCCAGCCCTAGGACTGGAATCCTGCTGTGCGAGCTCTGCTCTTCCACGTTTGATGTGCTGAGGCTCGGTAGGAGTCTGTGGGCTGTGGGCTTTGCAGCCGGAGATCGGCAGCTTTACTGTTACTCGAAGAAAGGTCAATGAAAGCAGGCGGCAGCAGGGGAGTAGTGTGTGTGGAGAGAGGCGAGAGAGACAGACAGATATAGCGAGAGACAGACAGACAGAGAGAGAGACAGAAAGCGTGGCAGAGACAGAGAGAGACAGACAGACATAGCGAGAAAGAGAGAGACAGAGAGAGAGACACACACATAGTGAGAGACAGAAGGATACATAGTGAGAGACAGACAGAGAGAGAGAAAGAGAGACAGAGACAGACAGAGAGGGAGCGACAGAGAGAGAGAGACAGACAGACAGACATAGTGAGAGACAGAGAGAGAGAGAGACACACACAGTGAGAGAGAGACAGACATAGCGAGAGACAGAGAGAGATGCAGAGAGAGAGAGTGAGAGACAGACATAGCGAGAGACAGTGAGAGAGAGAGAAAGAAAGAGAGAAATAGAGAGACAGAGACAGACAGAGAGAAAGAGAGATACAGAGAGAGAGACCGAGGCAGAGAGAGAGACAGAGACACACACACAGACAGAGAGGGCGAGAAAGGGAGAGAGACAGACAGAGAGAGAGAGAGAGACAGAGATAGCGAGAGACGGAGAGAGAGAGAGACACACACATAGTGAGAGACAGAGGGATACATAGCGACAGACAGACAGACAGAGAGAAATAGAGAGACAGAGACAGACAGAGAGGGAGTGACAGAGAGAGAGACAGAGCGAGAGAGACAGACACAGAGAGAGACATAGCGAGAGAGAGAGAGACAGACACAGCAAGAGACAGAGAGAGAAAAATAGAGAGGGAGCGACAGAGAGGGAGCGACAGAAGACAGACAGAGAGAGAGACAGACATAGCGAGAGACAGAGAGAGATGCAGAGAGAGAGAGTGAGAGACAGACATAGCGAGAGACAGTGAGAGAGAGAGAGAAAGAAAGAGAGAAATAGAGAGACAGAGAGAGAGAAAGAGAGAGATACAGAGAGAGAGAGACCGAGGCATGGAGAGAGACAGAGGCACACACACAGACAGAGGGCGAGAAAGGGAGAGAGACAGACAGACATAGAGAGAGAGACAGACATAGAGAGAGACAGACATAGCGAGAGACAGAGAGAGAGAGAGACAGACATAGCGAGAGACAGAGAGAGACAGACAGACATAGAGAGAGACAGAGAGAGACAGACAGACATAACGAGAGACAGAGAGAGAGACAGACAGATATAGCGAGAGACAGAGAGAGACAGACATAGCGAGAGACAGAGAGAGAGACCGAAGCAGGGAGAGAGACAGAGACACACACACAGACAGAGAGGGCGAGAAAGGGAGAGAGACAGACAGAGGAAGAGAGACAGTCTCTCTTGCTCTTATTCACTCTGTCTCTGTCTCTCTCTCTGTCTCTGTCTCTCAGCCTCTGTCTCTCACAGTCGAGAGGCTCCTGTTAAATCCAGTGTTGAATTGTGCTCTGAGGAGACCGAGGCTGAGCTCAGGCTCCCACCGTCCGCCTTCTGTCACCAGGCAGGGACCCCGGCCTCGCTCTCCACGGGCTGCAGCCTGGAAAAAGGCACATCCGGCAGTGGGGGTAGGTGGGCGGGGGGAGCGGATCAGAGAGGCAGGTAAACATGTAGCGTGAAGGGAGCCAATGGTGGAAGAGTAGAGGACAGCGTAGAGAGATAGCGAGCGAAACCAGCACTCACTTCATTGAGCCAGGCTCCATCAACAAGTACTCTTGGTCCATTTCCCACCATCGGAGATTTCGAACAGCAAACGGAAGGGACAATGTTCAGCAGGAAACGCAGCTCCAATACAACAGCACCCAGTGGGTGAGTCTCTGGGACACTTTCCCTGCCCCAGACAGACAGGGATTGGGGAGACAGGTACCTAATTATAGGCTGTACACATCGAGGAGTTCAGGGAGTGTTATATTTTACACAGGGTAACAGATAGCTGGGAGAGAGTCACATCAAGGGGTTCGGGGGTTATGTTATATGCAGGATAGCAGATAGCTGGGAGAGAGTCACATCGAGGGGTTCGGGGGTTATATTATAAGCAGATAACAGATAGCTGGGAGAGAGTCACATCGAGGGGTTCGGGGGTTATATTATATACAGGATAACAGATAGCGGGCAGAGAGTCACATCAAGGGGTTCGGGGCTTATGTACAGGGTAACAGATAGCTGGGAGAAAGTCACATAGAGAGAAAGAATTGATTAAATTCTAATTCCTGATATCAATTTTTTAAATCTTGCTTACCATTCTTTTTCTCAGTGTCGACAAATTTTTTACATGTTCAGCAAACACCCGGTGAGTGAATTGTCTTTTCACCCTGTCTGTCCACTTATTCTACCCTGTCTCAGTCTCTCTCACTCTCTCTCTGTCTCTCTGTCTCTCTCCTCTCCCTCTCTCTTTCTCGCTGTCTCTCTTTCTTTCTGTTTCTCTGTCTCTTTCTTTTTATTCTGTCTCTCTCTCTCAGTCCTTCTCTCTCTCAGTCCCTCTCTGTCTCAGACCCACTCTCTGTCTCTCTCTGTCGCAGTCTCTCTCCCACTTTTTCTCTCCCTCTCTGCCTCCCTCGCCCACTGTCTCTCTCTCTCTCTCTGTCTCTCTTCCAATCTTTCTCTCACCGTCTCTTTCTCTGTCTCTCTTTCTCCCTCTCTCTGTCTCTCTCTTTCTCTCTTTCTGTCTCTCTCTCTTTCTGTCTCTGTCTCTTTCTTTCTCGTTCTGTCTCTGTTTCTCTTTCTCTGCCTCTCTCTCTCAGTTTCCCTCTCGCTGTCTCTCTCTGTCGCCCTCTCTCTTTCATTATTCACTCCCTCTGCATCCTTCTCCCACTGTCTCTCCCTCTCTCTGTCTCTCTCCCCCATTCTCTCTTTGTCTATCTATGAACCTCACTAACTGTCACGCATTAGCTGTGCAACCCCGAAGTTGCGACTATGGTTCAGTGTGTGACAGGCCTAGGGTACCACACTAACCTTTCTATCTTCACTGACACAGAGATTCGCAGTCACTGGAAGAGATTGGCATCGACATCCCATCAGGAGAGAGCCCCGACTGCAACCAGAAGGTGAGACTCTGATATAACCCACACCCCAGTAACACACAGATATACCCCACACCCCTCACTGTAACACTCTGATAGACCCCACACCACACACTGTAACACTCCGATTTACTCCACACCCTTCACTGTAACACTCTGATATACCGCACACCCCTCGCTGTAACACTCTGATATACCCCACACCCCTCACTGTAACACTCGGATATACCTCACACCCCTCACTGTAACACTCTGATAGACCCCACACCCCTCACTGTAACACCCTGATATACCCAACATCCCCCACTGTACCACCCTGATATACCCCACACCTGTCACTGTAACACACTGATATACCCCACACCCCTCACTGTAACACACTGATATACCCCACACCCCTCACTGTAACACTCTGATATACACCACACCTTTCACTGTAACACACTGATATACCCCACACCCCTCTCTCTATCTGATATACACCACACCACTCACTGTAACACTCTGATATACCCCACACCCCTCACTGTAACAATCTGATATACCCCACACCCCTCACTGTAACACACTGATATACCCCACACCCCCCACTGTAACACTCTGATATACCGCACACCCCTCACTGTAACACTCTGATATAGCCCACACACCTCACTGTAACACTCTGACCCCACACCCCTCACTGTACCACAATGATATACCCACACCCCTCACTGTAACACACTGATATACCCCACACCCCTCACTGTAATACTGTGATATACACCACACCCCTCACTGTAACACACTGATATACCCCACACCCCTCACCGTAACACTCTGATATACCCCACACCCCTCACTGTAACACACTGATATACCCCACACCACACATTGGAACACTCTGATATACCCCACACACCCCTCACTGTAACACTCTGATATACCCCACACCCC
Source organism: Squalus acanthias (assembly GCA_030390025.1). NCBI lineage: Eukaryota > Metazoa > Chordata > Chondrichthyes > Squaliformes > Squalidae > Squalus > Squalus acanthias. The sequence goes on from JASTWF010000059.1 coordinate 1,926,855, forward strand.
CGTAACACTCTGACCCTACACCCTTCACTGTAACACTCTGATATACCCGACACCTGTCACTGTAACACACTGATATACCCCACACCCCTCACTGTAACACTCTAATATACCCCACACCCCTCACTGTAACACTGATATACCCACACACCCATAACACTCTGATATACCCAACATCCCTCACTGTACCACCCTGATATACCCCACACCCCTCACTGTAACACACTGATATACCCCACACCCCTCACTGTAACACTCTGATATACCAAACACCCCTCACTGTAACACCCTGATATACCCCACACGCCTCACTGTAACACTCTGATATACCCCATACCCCTCACTGTAACACCCTGATATACCCACACCCCTCACTGTAACACACTGATATAACCCACACCCCCGTAACACTCTGATATACCCAACATCCCTCACTGTACCACCCTGATATACCCCACACCTGTCACTGTAACAATCTGACCCCACACCCCTCACTGTAGCACTCTGATATACCCCACACCCCTCACTGTAACACACTGATATATCCCACACCCCTCACTGTAACACTCTGATATACCCCACACCTTTCACTGTAACACACTGATATACCCCACACCCCTCTCTCTCTCTCTGATATACACCACACCACTCACTGTAACACTCTGATATAACCCACACCACTCACTGTAACACTCTGATATACCCCACATCCCTCACTGTAACAATCTGATATACACCACACCCCTCACTGTAACACACTGATATACCCCACACCCCTCACTGTAACACTCTGATATACCCCACACCCCTCACTGTAACACTCTGATATACCCCACACCCCTCACTGTAACACTCTGATATACCCCACACCCCTCACTGTAACATACTGATATACCCCACACCCCTCTCTCTCTCTCTGATATACACCACACCACTCACTGTAACACTCTGATATAACCCACACCACTCACTGTAACACTCTGATATACCCCACACCCCTCACTGTAACAATCTGATATACACCACACCCCTCACTGTAACACACTGATATACCCCACACCCCTCACTGTAACACTCTGATATACCCCACACCCCTCACTGTAACACTCTGATATACCCCACACCCCTCACTGTAACACTCTGATATACCCCACACCCCTCACTGTAACATACTGATATACCCCACATCCCTCACTGTAACACTCTAATATACCCCACACCCCTCACTGTAACACACTGATATAGCCCACGCCACACACTGTAACACTCTGATATACCACACTTCCCTCACTGTAACACTCTGATATACCCCACAGCCCTCACTGTAACACTCTGATATACCCCACACCACTCACTGTAACACTCTGATATACCCCACACCACTCACTGTAAAACTCTGATATAGCCCACACCTCTCTCTGTAACACACTGATATACCCCACACACCTCACTGTAACACCCTCATATACCCCACACCCCTCACTGTAACACTCTGATATACCCCACACCCCTCACTGTAACACTGATATACCCACACACCCGTAACACTCTGATATACCCAACATCCCTCACTGTACCACCCTGATATACCCCACACCCCTCACCGTAACACTCTGATATACCCCACACCCCTCACTGTAACACTCTGATATACCCCACACCACTCACTGTAACACTCTGATATAACCCACACCACTCACTGTAACACTCTGATATACCCCACACCCCTCACTGTAACAATCTGATATACACCACACCCCTCACTGTAACACACTGATATACCCCACACCCCTCACTGTAACACTCTGATATACCCCACACCCCTCACTGTAACACTCTGATATACCCCACACACCTCACTGTAACACTCTGATATACCCCACACCCCTCACTGTAACACTCTGATATACCCCACACCCCTCACTGTAACATACTAATATACCCCACATCCCTCACTGTAACACTCTGATATACCCCACACCCCTCACTGTAACACACTGATATAGCCCACGCCACACACTGTAACACTCTGATATACCACACTTCCCTCACTGTAACACTCTGATATACCCCACAGCCCTCACTGTAACACTCTGATATACCCCACACCACTCACTGTAACACTCTGATATACCCCACACCACTCACTGTAAAACTCTGATATAGCCCACACCCCTCACTGTAACACACTGATATACCCCACACCCCTCACTGTAACACCCTCATATACCCCACACCCCTCACTGTAACACTCTGATATACCCCACACCCCTCACTGTAACACTGATATACCCACACACCCGTAACACTCTGATATACCCAACATCCCTCACTGTACCACCCTGATATACCCCACACCCCTCACTGTAAAACACTGATATACCCCACACCCCTCACTGTAACACACTGATATACCACACACCCCTCACTGTAACATTCTTATATACCACAAACCCCTCACTGTAACACTCTGATATACCCCACACCCCTCACTGTAACACTCTGATATATCCCACATCCCTCACTGTAACACTCTGATATACCCCACACCCCTCACTGTAACATACTGATATACCCCACATCCCTCACTGTAACACTCTGATATACCCCACACCCCTCACTGTAACACTCTGATATACCCCACACCCCTCACTGTAACATACTGATATACCCCACATCCCTCACTGTAACACTCTGATATACCACACTTCCCTCACTGTAACACTCTGATATACCCCACACCACTCACTGTAACACTCTGATATAGCCCACACCCCTCACAGTAACACACTGATATACCCCACACCCCTCACTGTAACACCCTCATATACCCCACACCCCTCACTGTAACACTCTGATATACCCCACACCCCTCACTGTAACACTGATATACCCACACACCCGTAACACTCTGATATACCCAACATCCCTCACTGTACCACCCTGATATACCCCACACCCCTCACTGTAAAACACTGATATACCCCACACCCCTCACTGTAACACACTGATATACCACACACCCCTCACTGTAACATTCTTATATACCACAAACCCCTCACTGTAACACTCTGATATACCCCACACCCCTCACTGTAACACTCTGATATATCCCACATCCCTCACTGTAACACTCTGATATACCCCACACCCCTCACTGTAACATACTGATATACCCCACATCCCTCACTGTAACACTCTGATATACCCCACACCCCTCACTGTAACACTCTGATATACCCCACACCCCTCACTGTAACATACTGATATACCCCACATCCCTCACTGTAACACTCTGATATACCACACTTCCCTCACTGTAACACTCTGATATACCCCACACCACTCACTGTAACACTCTGATATAGCCCACACCCCTCACAGTAACACACTGATATACCCCACACCCCTCACTGTAACACCCTCATATACCCCACACCCCTCACTGTAACACTCTGATATACCCCACACCCCTCACTGTAACAGACTGATATACCCCACACCCCTCACTGTAACACCCTGATATACCCCACACCCCTCACTGTAACACCCTGATATACCCCACAGGCCTCACTTTAACACTCTGATATACCCCACACCCCTCACTGTAACACCCTGATATACCCCACACCCCTCACTGTGACACTCTGATATACCCCACACCCCTCACTGTAACACCCTGATATACCCCACACCCCTCACTGTGACACTCTGATATACCCCACACCCCTCACTGTAACACCCTGATATACCCCACACGCCTCAATGTAACACTCTGATATACCCCTCACTGTAACACTCTGATATACCCCACAACCCTCACTGTAACACCCTTATATACACCACATCACTCACCGTAGCACCCTGATATACCCCACATGCCTCACTGTAACACTCTGATATACCCCACACCCCTCACTGTAACACCCTGATATACCCCACGCCTTTCACTGTAACACACTGATATACCCCACACCCCTCTCCCTCTCTGATATACCCCACACCACTCACTGTAACACTCTGATATAACCCACACCACTCACTGTAACACTCTGATATACCCCACATCCCTCACTGTAACAATCTGATATACACCACAACCCTCACTGTAACACACTGATATACCCCACACCCCTCACTGTAACACTCTGACATATCCCACACCCCTCACTGTAACACTCTGATATACCCCACACCCCTCACTGTAACACTCTGATATACCCCACACCCCTCACTGTAACATACTGATATACCCCACACCCCTCTCTCTCTCTGATATACACCACACCACTCACTGTAACACTCTGATATAACCCACACCACTCACTGTAACACTCTGATATACCCCACACCCCTCACTGTAACAATCTGATATACACCACACCCCTCACTGTAACACACTGATATACCCCACACCCCTCACTGTAACACTCTGATATACCCCACACCCCTCACTGTAACATACTGATATACCCCACATCCCTCACTGTAACACTCTGATATACCCCACACCCCTCACTGTAACACACTGATATAGCCCACGCCACACACTGTAACACTCTGATATACCACACTTCCCTCACTGTAACACTCTGATATACCCCACAGCCCTCACTGTAACACTCTGATATACCCCACACCACTCACTGTAACACTCTGATATACCCCACACCACTCACTGTAAAACTCTGATATAGCCCACACCCCTCACTGTAACACACTGATATACCCCACACACCTCACTGTAACACCCTCATATACCCCACACCCCTCACTGTAACACTCTGATATACCCCACACCCCTCACTGTAACACTGATATACCCACACACCCGTAACACTCTGATATACCCAACATCCCTCACTGTACCACCCTGATATACCCCACACCCCTCACCGTAACACTCTGATATACCCCACACCCCTCACTGTAACACACTGATATACCCCACACCACTCACTGTAACACTCTGATATAACCCACACCACTCACTGTAACAATCTGATTTACACCACACCCCTCACTGTAACACACTGATATACCCCACACCCCTCACTGTAACACTCTGATATACCCCACACCCCTCACTGTAACACTCTGATATACCCCACACCCCTCACTGTAACACTCTGATATACCCCACACCCCTCACTGTAACACTCTGATATACCCCACACCCCTCACTGTAACATACTGATATACCCCACATCCCTCACTGTAACACTCTGATATACCCCACACCCCTCACTGTAACACACTGATATAGCCCACGCCACACACTGTAACACTCTGATATACCACACTTCCCTCACTGTAACACTCTGATATACCCCACAGCCCTCACTGTAACACTCTGATATACCCCACACCACTCACTGTAACACTCTGATATACCCCACACCACTCACTGTAAAACTCTGATATAGCCCACACCCCTCACTGTAACACACTGATATACCCCACACCCCTCACTGTAACACCCTCATATACCCCACACCCCTCACTGTAACACTCTGATATACCCCACACCCCTCACTGTAACACTGATATACCCACACACCCGTAACACTCTGATATACCCAACATCCCTCACTGTACCACCCTGATATACCCCACACCCCTCACTGTAACACACTGATATACCCCACACCCCTCACTGTAACACACTGATATACCACACACCCCTCACTGTAACATTCTTATATACCACAAACCCCTCACTGTAACACTCTGATATACCCCACACCCCTCACTGTAACACTCTGATATACCCCACACCCCTCACTGTAACATACTGATATACCCCACACCCCTCACTGTAACACTCTGATATACCCCACACCCCTCACTGTAACATACTGATATACCCCACATCCCTCACTGTAACACTCTGATATACCCCACACCCCTCACTGTAACACTCTGATATACCACACTTCCCTCACTGTAACACTCTGATATACCCCACACCACTCACTGTAACACTCTGATATAGCCCACACCCCTCACTGTAACACACTGATATACCCCACACCCCTCACTGTAACACCCTCATATACCCCACACCCCTCACTGTAACACTCTGATATACCCCACACCCCTCACTGTAACAGACTGATATACCCCACACCCCTCACTGTAACACCCTGATATACCCTACACCCCTCACTGTAACACCCTGATATACCCCACAGGCCTCACTTTAACACTCTGATATACCCCACACCCCTCACTGTAACACCCTGATATACCCCACACCCCTCACTGTGACACTCTGATATACCCCACACCCCTCACTGTAACACCCTGATATACCCCACACGCCTCAATGTAACACTCTGATATACCCCTCACTGTAACACTCTGATATACCCCACAACCCTCACTGTAACACCCTTATATACACCACATCACTCACCGTAGCACCCTGATATACCCCACACGCCTCACTGTAACACTCTGATATACCCCACACCTCTCACTGTAACACCCTGATATACCCCACACCTTTCACTGTAACACACTGATATTCCCA
>JASTWF010000059.1:1948386-1952709 GCA_030390025.1 Squalus acanthias
TGTCTCTCTGTCTGTCTCACTGTCTCACTCTCTCTGTACATGTCTTCCTCTCTCCGCATCTCTGTCTCTGTCTCTCTCTCTCTCTCGGTCTCTCTCTCTGTCTCTCTCTCTCTCTCTCTCTCTCTGTCTCTCTCTCTGTCTCTCTCTCTCTGTCTCTCTCTCTCTGTCTCTCTCTCTCTCTGTCTCTCTCTCTCTGTCTCGGTCTCTCTCTGTCTCTCTGTCTCTCCCTCTGTCTCTCTCTCTCTGTCTCTCCCTCTGTCTCTCTCTTTGTCTCTCTCTCTGTCTCTCTGTCTCACTCTCTCTGTACCCCTCTCTCTGTCTCTGTCTCTGTCTCTGTCTCTCTCTCCATCTCCCTCTCCGTCACTGCCTCTCCCTTTCTGTCTGTTATCTAGCTGAAGGAGTATCACATTGATTGTATGTTTCTGTGTCTCTGTCTCTGGAGGTTTTGGGAAGCGGCCCTCCTTACCCCCACATCGTCCGGCCTCAGTTTGGGGCATACTGGATGGAAGGAACGTCCCGTGCTGTCCTGCACTGTGCGGAGGAGGATACGGAGGAACCGGGGTCTGTGTCTTCCCCCAGGCTGAGCTTCGAGAGCGACCCGAATGCTACACTGTACCGGCAACATTTCCTGGGAACGGTAGGGAGCTCTCCTGATCCAAAACATGGCTGCCAGCCCGGAAAGGGCAACCCGAGTATAACAGGGGTTCACTGTGCCTCAGGACCATCGATCCCCCCCCCCCCGAGTATAACAGTGGTTCACTGTGCCTCAGGACCATCGATCACCCTCCCCCGAGTATAACAGGGGTTCACTGTGCCTCAGCACCATCGATCCCCCCCTCCCCCGAGTATAACAGTGGTTCACTGTGCCTCAGGACCATCGATCACCCTCCCCCGAGTATAACAGGGGTTCACTGTGCCTCAGCACCATCGATCCCCCCCTCCCCCGAGTATAACAGGGGCTCACTGTGCCTCAGGACCATCGATCACCCTCCCCCGAGTATAACAGGGGTTCACTGTGCCTCAGCACCATCGATCCCCCCCTCCCCCCGAGTATAACAGGGGTTCCACTGTGCCTCAGGACCATCGATCACCCCCCCCGAGTATAACAGGGGCTCACTGTGCCTCAGGACCATCGATCCCCCCCCCCCGAGTATAACAGGGGTTCACTGTGCCTCAGGACCATCGATCCCCTCCTCCCCCCGAGTATAACAGGGTTCCACTGTGCCTCAGGACCATCGATCACCCTCCCCCGAGTATAACAGGGGCTCACTGTGCCTCAGGACCATCGATCCCCCCCGCCGAGTATAACAGGGGTTCACTGTGCCTCAGGACCATCGATCCCCCTCCCCCCGAGTATAACAGGGGTTCACTGTGCCTCAGGACCATCGATCACACCCCCCGAGTATAACAGGGGTTCACTGTGCCTCAGGACCATCGATCACCTCCCCCCGAGTATAACAGGGGTTCACTGTGCCTCAGGACCATCGATCACCTCCCCCCCAAGTATAACAGGGGTTCACTGTGCCTCAGGACCATCGATCACACCCCCCGAGTATAACAGGGGTTCACTGTGCCTCAGGACCATCGATCCCCCCCCCGAGTATAACAGGGGTTCACTGTGCCTCAGGACCATCGATCACCCCCCCCGAGTATAACAGGGGTTCACTGTGCCTCAGGACCATCGATCCCTCCCCCCGAGTATAACAGGGGTTCACTGTGCCTCAGCACCATCGATCCCCCCCTCCCCCCGAGTATAACAGGGGCTCACTGTGCCTCAGGACCATCGATCCCCCTCCCCCCGAGTATAACAGGGGTTCACTGTGCCTCAGGACCATCGATCCCTCCCCCGAGTATAACAGGGGCTCACTGTGCCTCAGGACCATCGATCACCCCCCCCGAGTATAACAGGGGTTCACTGTGCCTCAGGACCATCGATCACACCCACCCCCCGAGTATAACAGGGGTTCACTGTGCCTCAGGACCATCGATCACCCCCCCCCCCGAGTATAACAGGGGTTCACTGTGCCTCAGGACCATCGATCACCCTCCCCCCCCGAGTATAACAGGGGTTCACTGTGCCTCAGGACCATCGATCACCCCCCCCCCCCCGAGTATAACAGGGGTTCACTGTGCCTCAGGACCATCGATCACCCTCCCCCCCCGAGTATAACAGGGGTTCACTGTGCCTCAGGACCATCGATCACCCTCCTCCCCCCGAGTATAACAGGGGTTCACTGTGCCTCAGGACCATCGATCCCCTCCCCCCGAGTATAACAGGGGTTCACTGTGCCTCAGGACCATCGATCACCTCCCCCCGAGTATAACAGGGGTTCACTGTGCCTCAGGACCATCGATCACCCTCCCCCCCAAGTATAACAGGGGTTCACTGTGCCTCAGGACCATCGATCACCTCCCCCCGAGTATAACAGGGGTTCACTGTGCCTCAGGACCATCGATCACCCTCCCCCCCAAGTATAACAGGGGTTCACTGTGCCTCAGGACCATCGATCACCCCCCCCCCCCGAGTATAACAGGGGCTCAGTGTGGCTCAGGACCATCGATCACCTCCCCCCCCCGAGTATAACAGGGGTTCACTGTGCCTCAGGACCATCGATCACCCCCCCCCCGAGTCTGTCTCTCTCTCTCTCTGTCTCTCTCTCTCTCTGTCTCTCTCTCTGTCTCTCTCTCTCTCTCTCTCTGTCTCTCTCTCTCCCTCTGTCTCTCTCTCGGTCTCTCTCTCGCCCCCTTTTCCTCAATCTGCCAGGTTATTTGTCCCTATTCTTGATTTCAGGAACACTATAATTTTTATGCCTCTGACGTGTCTCTGGGAAAAATGTTGATGTCGGTCAAACATGAGCTGAATGACGGCCAGGAAACCGTGAGGATACTTCTCAGGTCAGTGAACTTTAAACCCCCGGTGCAGCACCTCCGACAGTGCAGCGCTCCCTCAGTACTGCCGCTCCGACAGTGCAGCGCTCCCTCAGCACTGCTCCTCCGACAGTGCAGCACTCCCTCAGTACCGCCCCTCCGACAGTGCAGCGCTCCCTCAGTACTGCCCCTCCGACAGTTCAGCACTCCCTCAGTACTGTCCCTCCGACAGTTCAGCACTCCCTCAGTACTGCCCCTCCGACAGTGCAGCGCTCCCTCAGTACTGCCCCTCCGACAGTGCGGCGCTCCCTCAGTACTGCCCCTCCGACAGTGCAGCGCTCCCTCAGTACTGTCCCTCCGACAGTGCAGCGCTCCCTCAGTACTGACCCTCCGACAGTGCGGCGCTCCCTCAGTACTGCCCCTCCGACAGTGCAGCGCTCCCTCAGTACTGCCCCTCCGACAGTGCAGTGCTGCCTCAGTACTGCCCCTCTGACAGTGCAGCGCTCCCTCAGTACTGCCCCTCCGACAGTGCAGCGCTCCCTCAGTACTGCCCCTCCGACAGTGCAGCGCTCCCTCAGTACTGCCCCTCCGACAGTGCGGCGCTCGCTCAGTACTGTCCCTCCGACAGTGCGGCGCTCGCTCAGTACTGTCCCTCCGACAGTGCAGCGCTCCCTCAGTACTGCCCCTCCGACAGTGCAGCGCTCCCTCAGTACTGCCCCTCCGACAGTGCGGAGCTTCCTCAGTACTGCCCCTCCGACAGTGCAGCGCTCCCTCAGTACTGTCCCTCCGACAGTGCAGCGCTCCCTCAGTACTGCCCCCTGACAGTGCAGCACTCCCTCAGTACTGCCCCTCCGACAGTGCAGCACTCCCTCAGTACTGCCCCTCCGACAGTGCATCACTCTCTCAGTACTGCCCCTCTGACAGTGCAGCGCTCCCTCAGTACTGGCACTGTGAGTATTGGAATAGATTGGGGCTCAAAGAATTAGTTTCTAACATACTTTTTTCTCTCTTCCCTGAAGGACAAAATTGCGAACATACAATGAGACAATTTCGATTTTGTCGCTGACAGAATTCCCAAACACCATTCAGATGGCAATGGTACGTCAGGTTGGAAGATTACTGTGTATAAATTGCGGGTACACTCATGGTAATGTAAAGGGAGGTCTGTATTGTATGTACCCCGGGTGTGCTCAATGCTGGCACTGGATATAATGTGTGGAAATAGTGTCAGTGTAATGTAGAGGGAGCTGTTTATTGTATGTTGCTTGTTGCTGACACTGGGTATAAAGTGGGAGTGCACTTTCAGTGTAATGTAGAGGGAGCTGTTTATTGTGTGTTGCTTGTTGCTGACACTGGGTATAAAGTGGGGGTGCACTTTCAGTGTAATGTAACATTCCTTGATTTCCCATGTGTTCTCTTCCAGCTGGTTAACGAGGACATTACTGTCGATCGATT
>JASTWF010000590.1:0-294227 GCA_030390025.1 Squalus acanthias
GGGAATTACTGCATCATTCTACTGGGGGATTACAACATGTTAATACTGGGGTATTACTGCCTGTTAACACTGGGGTGTTACTGCGTGTTAACCCTGGGGTATTACTGCCTGTTAACACTGGAGGATTACTGCGTGTTAACCCTGGGGTATTACTGCCTGTTAACACTGGGGTGTTACTGCGTGTTAACCCTGGGGTATTACTGCCTGTTAACACTGGGGGATTACTGCGTATTAACACTGGGGTATAACTGCGTGTTAACACTGGAGGATTAAAGCCTCTTAACACTGGGGGATTAATGCCTCTTAACACTGGGGAATTACTGCATCTTGACACTGGGGCATTACGGCATGATAACACTGGGGGATTACTGCGTGTTAACCCTGGGGTATCACTGGCTGTTAACACTGGGGTGTTACTGCATGTTAACCCTGGGGTATTACTGCCTGTTAACACTGGGGGATTACTGCGTATTAACACTGGGGTATAACTGCGTGTTAACACTGGAGGATTAAAGCCTCTTAACACTGGGGGATTAATGCCTGTTAACACTGGAGTATGACTGCCTGTTAACACTGGGGGATTGCTGCGTGTTAACTCTGGGGGATTAATGCCTCTTAACACTGGGGAATTACTGCATCTTGACACTGCGGCATTACTGCATGATAACACTGGGGGATTACTGCATGTTAACACTGGGGATTTACTGCGTGTTATCACTGAGGTATTACTGCGTGTTAAAACTGTGGGATTAAAACCTGTTAACACTGTGGGATTACTGCATCTTAAAACTGGGGGATTACTACATGTTAACACTGGAGGATTACTGCATGTTAACACTGGGGTATTACTGCGTCTTAACACTGGGGTATTATTGTGTGTTAACATTGGGGGATTACTGCATGTTAACACTGGGGTATTACTGCGTCTTAAAACTGGGGTATTACTGCATGTTAACACTGGGGGAGTACTGCGTGTTAGCTCTGGGTGATTACTGCCTGTTAACACTGGGGATTACTGCGTCTTAACACTGGGGTATTACTGTGTATTAACATTGGGGGATTACTGCCTGTTAACACTGGGGTATTACTGCATCTTAACACTGGGGTATTACTATATGTTAACATTGGGGGAGTACTGCATGTTAAAACTGTGGTATTACTGCATCTTAACACTGGGGGAGTATTGCATGTTAACACTGGGGTATTATTGAGTGTTAACACTGGGTTATTACTGCGTGTTAACACTGGGGTATTACAGCGTGATAACACTGGGGTATTACTGCGTGTTAACACTGGGGCATTACTGCATCTTAACACTGGGGGATTACTGTGTTTTAACACTGGGGGATTACTGCGTCTTAACACTGGGAGATTATTGCGTGTAAACACTGGGGGATTACTGCGTGTTAACACTGGGGGATTACTGCGTGTTAACACTGTGGTATTACTGCGTGTTAACACTGGGGTATTACTGCATGTTAACACTGGAGGATTACTGCCTGTTAAAACTGGGGGATTACTGCATGTTAACACTGGGGGATGACTGCGTGTTAACACTGGGGGATTACTGCATGGTTACACTGGAGGATTAATGCGTGTTAACACTGGGGGAGTACTGCGTGTTAAAACTGGGGAATTACTGCATGTTAACATTGGTGTATTACTGCCTGTTAACATTGGGGTATTACTGCGTGTTAACACTGGGGTATTACTGCCTGTTAACACTGGGGTATTATTGAGTGTTAACACTGGGATATTACTGCGTGTTAACACTGGGGTATTACTGCGTGTTAACACTGGGGTATTACTGCGTGTTAACACTGGGGCATTACTGCATCTTAACACTGGGGTATTACTGCGTGTTAACACTGGGGTATTACTGCGTGTTACCACTGGGGCATTACTGCATCTTAACACTGGGGGATTACTGCGTTTTAACACTGGGGCATTACTGCATCTTAACACTGGGGTATTACTGCATGTTAACACTGGGGGATTACTGCGTCTTAACACTGGGGAATTACTGCATCTTAACACTGGGGTATTACTGCGTGTTAACACTGGTGTATTATTGCGTGTTAACATTGCGGTATGACTGCGTGTTAAAACTGGGAGATTACTGCGTGTTAACACTGGGGAATTACTGCGTGTTAACACTGGGGTATAACTGCCTGTTAACACTGGGGAATTACTGCGTGATAACACTGGGGTATTACTGCATGTTAACACTGGGGGATTACTGCGTCTTAACACTGGGGAATTACTGCATCTTAACACTGGGGAATTACTGCATCTTAACACTGGGGGATTACTGTATGTTAACACTGGGGACTTACTACGTGTTAACACTGGGGAATTACTGCGTGTTAACATTGGTGTATGACTGTCTGTTAACACTGGGGTATTACTGCCTGTTAACACTGGGGATGACTGCGTCTTAACACTGGGGTAATACTGTGTGTTAACATTGGGGGAGTACTGCATGTTAACACTGGGGTATTACTGCATGTTAACACTGTGTATTACTGCCTGTTAACACTGGGGAATTACTGCGTCTTAACACTCTAGTATTACTGTATGTTAACATTGGGGGAGTACTGTATGTTAACACTGGGGCATAACTGCATCTTAACACTGGGGAATTACTGTATCTGAACACTGCGGGATTACTGCATGTTAACACTGGGGTATTACTGTGTGTTAAAACTGTGGGATTAAAACCTGTTAACACTGTGGGATTACTGCATCTTAAAACTGGGGGATTACTGCATGTTAACACTGGAGGATTACCGCATGTTAACACTGGGGTATTACTGCGTCTTAACACTGGGGCATTATTGTGTGTTAACATTGGGGGATTACTGCATGTTAACACTGGGGTATTACTGAGTCTTAAAACTGGGGTATTACTGCATGTTAACACTGGGGGAGTACTGCGTGTTAGCTCTGGGTGATTACTGCCTGTTAACACTGGGGATTACTGCGTCTTAACACTGGGGTATTACTGTGTATTAACATTGGGAGATTACTGCCTGTTAACACTGGGGTATTACTGCGTCTTAACACTGGGGTATTACTGTATGTTAACATTGGGGGGGTACTGCATGTTAAAACTAGGGTATTACTGCATCTTAACACTGGGGGAATACTGCATGTTAACACTGGGGTATTACTGCGTGTTAACACTGGGAGATTACTGCGTGTTAACACTGGGGGATTACTGCGTGTTAACACTGGGGTATTACTGCGTGTTAACACTGGGGTATTACTGCATGTTAACACTGGAGGATTACTGCCTGTTAAAACTGGGGATTACTGCATGTTAACACTGGGGGATGACTGCGTGTTAACACTGGGGGATTACTGCATGGTTACACTGGAGGATTAATGCGTGTTAACACTGGGGAATTACTGCGTGTTAACATTGGTGTATTACTGCCTGTTAACATTGGGGTATTACTGCGTGTTAACACTGGGGTATTACTGCCTGTTAACACTGGGGTATTATTGAGTGTTAACACTGGGGTATTACTGCGTGTTAACACTGGGGTATTACTGCGTGTTAACACTGGGGTATTACTGCGTGTTAGCACTGGGGCATTACTGCATCTTAACACTGGGGGATTACTGCGTTTTAACACTGGGGGATTACTGCGTCTTAACACTGGGGGGTTATTGCGTGCAAACACTGTGGGATTTCTGCATGTTAACACTGGGGTATTACTGCGTGTTAACACTGGTGTATTATTGCGTGTTAACATTGCGGTATGACTGCGTGTTAAAACTGGGAGATTACTGCGTGTTAACACTGGGGTATAACTGCCTGTTAACACTGGGGAATTACTGCGTGATAACACTGGGGTATTACTGCGTGTTAACACTGGGGGATTACTGCGTGATAACACTGGGGTATTACTGCGTGTTAACACTGGGGTATTACTGCGACTTAACACTGGGGTATTACTGCATTTTCTCACTGTGGTAGTACTGCATGTTAACACTGGGGGATTACTGCGTCTTAACACTGGGGAATTACTGCATCTTAACACTGGGGTATTACTGCCTGTTAACACTGGGGAATTACTGCCTCTTAACACTGGGGAATTACTGCATCTTAACACTGGGGTAATACTGTGTGTTAACATTGGGGGAGTACTGCATGTTAACACTGGGGTATTACTGCATGTTAACACTGTGTATTACTGCCTGTTAACACTGGGGAATTACTGCGTCTTAACACTCTAGTATTACTGTATGTTAACATTGGGGGAGTACTGTATGTTAACACTGGGGCATAACTGCATCTTAACACTGGGGAATTACTGTATCTGAACACTGGGGTATTACTGCCTGTTAACACTGGGGTATTACTGCCTGTTAACACTGGGGAATTACTGCGTGTTAACACTGGGGTATTACTGCGTCTTAACACTGGGGTATTACTGCCTGTTAACACTGGGGAATTACTGCGTGTTAACACTGGGGTATTACTGCATCTTAACACTGGGGTATTACTGCCTGTTAACACTGGGGATGACTGCATCTTAACACTGGGGTAATACTGTGTGTTAACATTGGGGGAGTACTGCATGTTAACACTGGGGTATTACTGTATGTTAACACTGTGGATTACTGCCTGTTAACACTGGGGAATTACTGCGTCTTAACACTGGGGTATTACTGTATGTTAACATTGGGGAATTACTGTATCTGAACACTGCGGGATTACTGCATGTTAACACTGGGGTATTACTGTGTGTTAACATTGGGGATAACTGCATGTTAACACTGGGGTATTACTGCATCTTAAAACTGGGGCATCACTGCATGTTAACACTGGGGTATTACTGCATGTTAACACTGGGGTATTACTGCATGTTAACACTGGAGTATTACTGCGTCTTAACATTGTCGTATTATTGTGTGTTAACATTGGGGGATTACTGCATCTTAACACTGGGGTATGACTGTGTGTTAACATTGGGGGATTATTGCCTGTTAACACTGGGGTATTACCGCATGTTAACACAGGCTGATTACTGCCTGTTAACACTGGGGATTACTGCGTCTTAACACTGGGGTATTACTGTGTGTTAACATTGCGTGAGTAATGCATGTTAACACTGGGGTATTACTGCATGTTAACACTGGGGATTACTGCCTGTTAACACTGGCGGATTACTGCATGTTAACACTGGGGATTACTGCGTTTTAACATTGAGGTATTATTGTGTGTTAACATTGGGGGAGTACTGCATGTTAACACTGGGGTATTACTGCATGTTAACACTGGGGATTACTGCCTGTTAACACTGGGGTATTACTGCGTCTTAACACTGGGGTATTACTGTATGTTAACATTGCGGTATTACTGCATCTTAACACTGGGGTATTACTGTGTGTTAACATTGGGGGATTACTGCATGTTAACACTGGGGTATTACTGCATCTTAAAACTGGGGTATTACTGCATGTTAACACTGGGAAATTACTGCATGTTAACACTGGGGTATTACTGCATCTTAACACTGGGGTATTATTGTGTGTTAACATTGGGGGATTACTGCATGTTAACACTGGGGTATTACTGCATCTTAAAACTGGGGTATTACTGCATGTTAACACTGGGGGATTACTGCATGTTAACACTGGGGTATTACTGCGACTTAACACTGGGGTATTACTGCATTTTCTCACTGGGGTAGTACTGCATGTTAACACTGGGGGATTACTGCGTCTTAACACTGGGGTATTACTGCCTGTTAACACTGGGGAATTACTGCATCTTAACACTGGGGGATTACTGTATGTTAACACTGGGGACTTACTACGTGTTAACACTGGGGAATTACTGCGTGTTAATATTGGTGTATGACTGCCTGTTAACACTGGGGTATTACTGCCTGTTAACACTGGGGAATTACTGCGTCTTAACACTGGGGTATTACTGTATGTTAACATTGGGGGAGTACTGCATGTTAACACTGGGGCATTACTGCATCTTAACACTGGGGAATTACTGTATCTGAACACTGCGGGATAACTGCATGTTAACACTGGGGTATTACTGCATCTTAAAACTGGGGCATCACTGCATGTTAACACTGGGGTATTACTGCATGTTAACACTGGAGTATTACTGCGTCTTAACATTGTCGTATTATTGTGTGTTAACATTGGGGGATTACTGCATCTTAACACTGGGGTATGACTGTGTGTTAACATTGGGGGATTATTGCCTGTTAACACTGGGGTATTACCGCATGTTAACACAGGCTGATTACTGCCTGTTAACACTGGGGATTACTGCGTCTTAACACTGGGGTATTACTGTGTGTTAACATTGCGTGAGTAATGCATGTTAACACTGGGGTATTACTGCATGTTAACACTGGGGATTACTGCCTGTTAACACTGGCGGATTACTGCATGTTGACACTGGGGTATTACTGCATGTTAACACTGGGGTATTACTGCGTCTTAACACTGGGGTATTATTGTGTGTTAACATTGGGGGATTACTGCATGTTAACACTGGGGTATTACTGCATCTTAAAACTGGGGTATTACTGCATGTTAACACTGGGGGATTACTGCATGTTAACACTGGGGTATTACTGCGTCTTAACACTGGGGTATTACTGCGTGTTAACACTGGGGTATTACTGCGACATAACACTGGGGTATTACTGCGACATAACACTGGGGTATTACTGCATGTTAACACTGGGGAATTACTGCATGTTAACACTGGGGTATTACTGCATCTTAACACTGGGGTATTATTGTGTGTTAACATTGGGGGATTACTGCATGTTAACACTGGGGTATTACTGCATCTTAAAACTGGGGTATTATTGTGTGTTAACATTGGGGGATTACTGCATGTTAACACTGGGGTATTACTGCATGTTAACACTGGGGTATTACTGCATCTTAACACTGGGGTATTATTGTGTGTTAACATTGGGGGATTACTGCATGTTAACACTGGGGTATTACTGCGACTTAACACTGTGGTATTACTGCATTTTCTCACTGGGGTAGTACTGCATGTTAACACTGGGGGATTACTGCATGTTAACACTGGGGGATTACTGCGTCTTAACACTGGGGTATTACTGCCTGTTAACACTGTGGAATTACTGCCTCTTAACACTGGGGAATTACTGCATCTTAACACTGGGGGATTACTGTATGTTAACACTGGGGACTTACTACGTGTTAACACTGGGGAATTACTGCGTGTTAATATTGGTGTATGACTGCCTGTTAACACTGGGGTATTACTGCCTGTTAACACTGGGGATGACTGCGTCTTAACACTGGGGTAATACTGTGTGTTAACATTGGGGGAGTACTGCATGTTAACACTGGGGTATTACTGTATGTTAACACTGTGGATTACTGCCTGTTAACACTGGGGAATTACTGCGTCTTAACACTGGGGTATTACTGTATGTTAACATTGGGGGAGTACTGCATGTTAACACTGGGGCATTACTGCATCTTAACACTGGGGAATTACTGTATCTGAACACTGCGGGATTACTGCACGTTAACACTGGGGTATTACTGTGTGTTAACATTGGGGATAACTGCATGTTAACACTGGGGTATTACTGCATCTTAAAACTGGGGCATCACTGCATGTTAACACTGGGGTATTACTGCATGTTAACACTGGAGTATTACTGCGTCTTAACATTGTCGTATTATTGTGTGTTAACATTGGGGGATTACTGCATCTTAACACTGGGGTATGACTGTGTGTTAACATTGGGGGATTATTGCCTGTTAACACTGGGGTATTACCGCATGTTAACACAGGCTGATTACTGCCTGTTAACACTGGGGATTACTGCGTCTTAACACTGGGGTATTACTGTGTGTTAACATTGCGTGAGTAATGCATGTTAACACTGGGGTATTACTGCATGTTAACACTGGGGATTACTGCCTGTTAACACTGGCGGATTACTGCATGTTAACACTGGGGATTACTGCGTCTTAACATTGAGGTATTACTGTGTGTTAACATTGGGGGAGTACTGCATGTTAACACTGGGGTATTACTGCATGTTAACACTGGGGATTACTGCCTGTTAACACTGGGGTATTACTGCGTCTTAACACTGGGGTATTACTGTATGTTAACATTGCGGTATTACTGCATCTTAACACTGGGGTATTATTGTGTGTTAACATTGGGGGATTACTGCATGTTAACACTGGGGTATTACTGCATCTTAAAACTGGGGTATTACTGCCTGTTAACACTGGGGGATTACTGCATGTTAACACTGGGGTATTACTGCGACTTAACACTGGGGTATTACTGCATTTTCTCACTGGGGTAGTACTGCATGTTAACACTGGGGGATTACTGCGTCTTAACACTGGGGTATTACTGCCTGTTAACACTGTGGAATTACTGCCTCTTAACACTGGGGAATTACTGCATCTTAACACTGGGGGATTACTGTATGTTAACACTGGGGACTTACTACGTGTTAACACTGGGGAATTACTGCGTGTTAATATTGGTGTATGACTGCCTGTTAACACTGGGGTATTACTGCCTGTTAACACTGGGGATGACTGCGTCTTAACACTGGGGTAATACTGTGTGTTAACATTGGGGG
Organism: Squalus acanthias; assembly: GCA_030390025.1. Taxonomy (NCBI): domain Eukaryota; kingdom Metazoa; phylum Chordata; class Chondrichthyes; order Squaliformes; family Squalidae; genus Squalus; species Squalus acanthias. Next base: position 8,646 of record JASTWF010000590.1, read on the forward strand.
AGTACTGCATGTTAACACTGGGGTATTACTGTATGTTAACACTGTGGATTACTGCCTGTTAACACTGGGGAATTACTGCGTCTTAACACTGGGGTATTACTGTATGTTAACATTGGGGGAGTACTGCATGTTAACACTGGGGCATTACTGCATCTTAACACTGGGGAATTACTGTATCTGAACACTGCGGGATTACTGCATGTTAACACTGGGGTATTACTGCATCTTAAAACTGGGGCATCACTGCATGTTAACACTGGGGTATTACTGCATGTTAACACTGGAGTATTACTGCGTCTTAACATTGTCGTATTATTGTGTGTTAACATTGGGGGATTACTGCATCTTAACACTGGGGTATGACTGTGTGTTAACATTGGGGGATTATTGCCTGTTAACACTGGGGTATTACCGCATGTTAACACAGGCTGATTACTGCCTGTTAACACTGGGGATTACTGCATCTTAACACTGGGGTATTACTGTGTGTTAACATTGCGTGAGTAATGCATGTTAACACTGGGGTATTACTGCATGTTAACACTGGGGATTACTGCCTGTTAACACTGGCGGATTACTGCATGTTAACACTGGGGATTACTGCGTCTTAACATTGAGGTATTACTGTGTGTTAACATTGGGGGAGTACTGCATGTTAACACTAGGGTATTACTGCATGTTAACACTGGGGATTACTGCCTGTTAACACTGGGGTATTACTGCGTCTTAACACTGGGGTATTACTGTATGTTAACATTGCGGTATTACTGCATCTTAACACTGGGGTATTATTGTGTGTTAACATTGGGGGATTACTGCATGTTAACACTGGGGTATTACTGCATCTTAAAACTGGGGTATTACTGCATGTTAACACTGGGGGATTACTGCATGTTAACACTGGGGTATTACTGCGACTTAACACTGGGGTATTACTGCATTTTCTCACTGGGGTAGTACTGCATGTTAACACTGGGGGATTACTGCGTCTTAACACTGGGGTATTACTGCCTGTTAACACTGGGGAATTACTGCCTCTTAACACTGGGGAATTACTGCATCTTAACACTGGGGGATTACTGTATGTTAACACTGGGGACTTACTACGTGTTAACACTGGGGAATTGCTGCGTGTTAATATTGGTGTATGACTGCCTGTTAACACTGGGTTATTACTGCCTGTTAACACTGGGGATGACTGCGTCTTAACACTGGGGTAATACTGTGTGTTAACATTGGGGGAGTACTGCATGTTAACACTGGGGTATTACTGTATGTTAACACTGTGGATTACTGCCTGTTAACACTGGGGAATTACTGCGTCTTAACACTGGGGTATTACTGTATGTTAACATTGGGGGAGTACTGCATGTTAACACTGGGGCATTACTGCATCTTAACACTGGGGAATTACTGTATCTGAACACTGCGGGATTACTGCATGTTAACACTGGGGTATTACTGTGTGTTAACATTGGGGATAACTGCATGTTAACACTGGGGCATTACTGCATCTTAACACTGGGGAATTACTGTATCTGAACACTGCGGGATTACTGCATGTTAACACTGGGGTATTACTGTGTGTTAACACTGGGGTATTACTGCATGTTAACACTGGAGTATTACTGCGTCTTAACATTGTCGTATTATTGTGTGTTAACATTGGGGGATTACTGCATCTTAACACTGGGGTATGACTGTGTGTTAACATTGGGGGATTATTGCCTGTTAACACTGGGGTATTACCGCATGTTAACACAGGCTGATTACTGCCTGTTAACACTGGGGATTACTGCGTCTTAACACTGGGGTATTACTGTGTGTTAACATTGCGTGAGTAATGCATGTTAACACTGGGGTATTACTGCATGTTAACACTGGGGATTACTGCCTGTTAACACTGGCGGATTACTGCATGTTGTCACTGGGGTATTACTGCATGTTAACACTGGGGATTACTGCGTCTTAACATTGAGGTATTACTGTGTGTTAACATTGGGGGAGTACTGCATGTTAACACTGGGGTATTACTGCCTGTTAACACTGGGGTATTACTGCGTCTTAACACTGGGGTATTACTGTATGTTAACATTGCGGTATTACTGCATCTTTACACTGGGGTATTACTGTGTGTTAACATTGGGGGATTACTGCATGTTAACACTGGGGTATTACTGCATCTTAAAACTGGGGTATTACTGCATGTTAACACTGGGGTATTACTGCGTCTTAACACTGGGGTATTATTGTGTGTTAACATTGGGGGATTACTGCATGTTAACACTGGGGTATTACTGCGTCTTAACACTGGGGTATTACTGTATGTTAACACTGGGGACTTACTACGTGTTAACACTGGGGAATTACTGCGTGTTAATATTGGTGTATGACTGCCTGTTAACACTGGGGTATTACTGCCTGTTAACACTGGGGATGACTGCGTCTTAACACTGGGGTAATACTGTGTGTTAACATTGGGGGAGTACTGCATGTTAACACTGGGGTATTACTGTATGTTAACACTGTGGATTACTGCCTGTTAACACTGGGGAATTACTGCGTCTTAACACTGGGGTATTACTGTATGTTAACATTGGGGGAGTACTGCATGTTAACACTGGGGCATTACTGCATCTTAACACTGGGGAATTACTGTATCTGAACACTGCGGGATTACTGCATGTTAACACTGGGGTATTACTGCATCTTAAAACTGGGGCATCACTGCATGTTAACACTGGGGTATTACTGCATGTTAACACTGGAGTATTACTGCGTCTTAACATTGTCGTATTATTGTGTGTTAACATTGGGGGATTACTGCATCTTAACACTGGGGTATGACTGTGTGTTAACATTGGGGGATTATTGCCTGTTAACACTGGGGTATTACCGCATGTTAACACAGGCTGATTACTGCCTGTTAACACTGGGGATTACTGCATCTTAACACTGGGGTATTACTGTGTGTTAACATTGCGTGAGTAATGCATGTTAACACTGGGGTATTACTGCATGTTAACACTGGGGATTACTGCCTGTTAACACTGGCGGATTACTGCATGTTAACACTGGGGATTACTGCGTCTTAACATTGAGGTATTACTGTGTGTTAACATTGGGGGAGTACTGCATGTTAACACTAGGGTATTACTGCATGTTAACACTGGGGATTACTGCCTGTTAACACTGGGGTATTACTGCGTCTTAACACTGGGGTATTACTGTATGTTAACATTGCGGTATTACTGCATCTTAACACTGGGGTATTATTGTGTGTTAACATTGGGGGATTACTGCATGTTAACACTGGGGTATTACTGCATCTTAAAACTGGGGTATTACTGCATGTTAACACTGGGGGATTACTGCATGTTAACACTGGGGTATTACTGCGACTTAACACTGGGGTATTACTGCATTTTCTCACTGGGGTAGTACTGCATGTTAACACTGGGGGATTACTGCGTCTTAACACTGGGGTATTACTGCCTGTTAACACTGGGGAATTACTGCCTCTTAACACTGGGGAATTACTGCATCTTAACACTGGGGGATTACTGTATGTTAACACTGGGGACTTACTACGTGTTAACACTGGGGAATTGCTGCGTGTTAATATTGGTGTATGACTGCCTGTTAACACTGGGTTATTACTGCCTGTTAACACTGGGGATGACTGCGTCTTAACACTGGGGTAATACTGTGTGTTAACATTGGAGGAGTACTGCATGTTAACACTGGGGTATTACTGTATGTTAACACTGTGGATTACTGCCTGTTAACACTGGGGAATTACTGCGTCTTAACACTGGGGTATTACTGTATGTTAACATTGGGGGAGTACTGCATGTTAACACTGGGGCATTACTGCATCTTAACACTGGGGAATTACTGTATCTGAACACTGCGGGATTACTGCACGTTAACACTGGGGTATTACTGTGTGTTAACATTGGGGATAACTGCATGTTAACACTGGGGTATTACTGCATCTTAAAACTGGGGCATCACTGCATGTTAACACTGGGGTATTACTGCATGTTAACACTGGAGTATTACTGCGTCTTAACATTGTCGTATTATTGTGTGTTAACATTGGGGGATTACTGCATCTTAACACTGGGGTATGACTGTGTGTTAACATTGGGGGATTATTGCCTGTTAACACTGGGGTATTACCGCATGTTAACACAGGCTGATTACTGCCTGTTAACACTGGGGATTACTGCGTCTTAACACTGGGGTATTACTGTGTGTTAACATTGCGTGAGTAATGCATGTTAACACTGGGGTATTACTGCATGTTAACACTGGGGATTACTGCCTGTTAACACTGGCGGATTACTGCATGTTAACACTGGGGATTACTGCGTCTTAACATTGAGGTATTACTGTGTGTTAACATTGGGGGAGTACTGCATGTTAACACTGGGGTATTACTGCATGTTAACACTGGGGATTACTGCCTGTTAACACTGGGGTATTACTGCGTCTTAACACTGGGGTATTACTGTATGTTAACATTGCGGTATTACTGCATCTTAACACTGGGGTATTATTGTGTGTTAACATTGGGGGATTACTGCATGTTAACACTGGGGTATTACTGCATCTTAAAACTGGGGTATTACTGCCTGTTAACACTGGGGGATTACTGCATGTTAACACTGGGGTATTACTGCGACTTAACACTGGGGTATTACTGCATTTTCTCACTGGGGTAGTACTGCATGTTAACACTGGGGGATTACTGCGTCTTAACACTGGGGTATTACTGCCTGTTAACACTGTGGAATTACTGCCTCTTAACACTGGGGAATTACTGCATCTTAACACTGGGGGATTACTGTATGTTAACACTGGGGACTTACTACGTGTTAACACTGGGGAATTACTGCGTGTTAATATTGGTGTATGACTGCCTGTTAACACTGGGGTATTACTGCCTGTTAACACTGGGGATGACTGCGTCTTAACACTGGGGTAATACTGTGTGTTAACATTGGGGGAGTACTGCATGTTAACACTGGGGTATTACTGTATGTTAACACTGTGGATTACTGCCTGTTAACACTGGGGAATTACTGCGTCTTAACACTGGGGTATTACTGTATGTTAACATTGGGGGAGTACTGCATGTTAACACTGGGGCATTACTGCATCTTAACACTGGGGAATTACTGTATCTGAACACTGCGGGATTACTGCATATTAACACTGGGGTATTACTGCATCTTAAAACTGGGGCATCACTGCATGTTAACACTGGGGTATTACTGCATGTTAACACTGGAGTATTACTGCGTCTTAACATTGTCGTATTATTGTGTGTTAACATTGGGGGATTACTGCATCTTAACACTGGGGTATGACTGTGTGTTAACATTGGGGGATTATTGCCTGTTAACACTGGGGTATTACCGCATGTTAACACAGGCTGATTACTGCCTGTTAACACTGGGGATTACTGCATCTTAACACTGGGGTATTACTGTGTGTTAACATTGCGTGAGTAATGCATGTTAACACTGGGGTATTACTGCATGTTAACACTGGGGATTACTGCCTGTTAACACTGGCGGATTACTGCATGTTAACACTGGGGATTACTGCGTCTTAACATTGAGGTATTACTGTGTGTTAACATTGGGGGAGTACTGCATGTTAACACTAGGGTATTACTGCATGTTAACACTGGGGATTACTGCCTGTTAACACTGGGGTATTACTGCGTCTTAACACTGGGGTATTACTGTATGTTAACATTGCGGTATTACTGCATCTTAACACTGGGGTATTATTGTGTGTTAACATTGGGGGATTACTGCATGTTAACACTGGGGTATTACTGCATCTTAAAACTGGGGTATTACTGCATGTTAACACTGGGGGATTACTGCATGTTAACACTGGGGTATTACTGCGACTTAACACTGGGGTATTACTGCATTTTCTCACTGGGGTAGTACTGCATGTTAACACTGGGGGATTACTGCGTCTTAACACTGGGGTATTACTGCCTGTTAACACTGGGGAATTACTGCCTCTTAACACTGGGGAATTACTGCATCTTAACACTGGGGGATTACTGTATGTTAACACTGGGGACTTACTACGTGTTAACACTGGGGAATTGCTGCGTGTTAATATTGGTGTATGACTGCCTGTTAACACTGGGTTATTACTGCCTGTTAACACTGGGGATGACTGCGTCTTAACACTGGGGTAATACTGTGTGTTAACATTGGGGGAGTACTGCATGTTAACACTGGGGTATTACTGTATGTTAACACTGTGGATTACTGCCTGTTAACACTGGGGAATTACTGCGTCTTAACACTGGGGTATTACTGTATGTTAACATTGGGGGAGTACTGCATGTTAACACTGGGGCATTACTGCATCTTAACACTGGGGAATTACTGTATCTGAACACTGCGGGATTACTGCATGTTAACACTGGGGTATTACTGTGTGTTAACATTGGGGATAACTGCATGTTAACACTGGGGCATTACTGCATCTTAACACTGGGGAATTACTGTATCTGAACACTGCGGGATTACTGCATGTTAACACTGGGGTATTACTGTGTGTTAACACTGGGGTATTACTGCATGTTAACACTGGAGTATTACTGCGTCTTAACATTGTCGTATTATTGTGTGTTAACATTGGGGGATTACTGCATCTTAACACTGGGGTATGACTGTGTGTTAACATTGGGGGATTATTGCCTGTTAACACTGGGGTATTACCGCATGTTAACACAGGCTGATTACTGCCTGTTAACACTGGGGATTACTGCGTCTTAACACTGGGGTATTACTGTGTGTTAACATTGCGTGAGTAATGCATGTTAACACTGGGGTATTACTGCATGTTAACACTGGGGATTACTGCCTGTTAACACTGGCGGATTACTGCATGTTGTCACTGGGGTATTACTGCATGTTAACACTGGGGATTACTGCGTCTTAACATTGAGGTATTACTGTGTGTTAACATTGGGGGAGTACTGCATGTTAACACTGGGGTATTACTGCCTGTTAACACTGGGGTATTACTGCGTCTTAACACTGGGGTATTACTGTATGTTAACATTGCGGTATTACTGCATCTTAACACTGGGGTATTACTGTGTGTTAACATTGGGGGATTACTGCATGTTAACACTGGGGTATTACTGCATCTTAAAACTGGGGTATTACTGCATGTTAACACTGGGGTATTACTGCGTCTTAACACTGGGGTATTATTGTGTGTTAACATTGGGGGATTACTGCATGTTAACACTGGGGTATTACTGCGTCTTAACACTGGGGTATTACTGTATGTTAACACTGGGGACTTACTACGTGTTAACACTGGGGAATTACTGCGTGTTAATATTGGTGTATGACTGCCTGTTAACACTGGGGTATTACTGCCTGTTAACACTGGGGATGACTGCGTCTTAACACTGGGGTAATACTGTGTGTTAACATTGGGGGAGTACTGCATGTTAACACTGGGGTATTACTGTATGTTAACACTGTGGATTACTGCCTGTTAACACTGGGGAATTACTGCGTCTTAACACTGGGGTATTACTGTATGTTAACATTGGGGGAGTACTGCATGTTAACACTGGGGCATTACTGCATCTTAACACTGGGGAATTACTGTATCTGAACACTGCGGGATTACTGCATGTTAACACTGGGGTATTACTGCATCTTAAAACTGGGGCATCACTGCATGTTAACACTGGGGTATTACTGCATGTTAACACTGGAGTATTACTGCGTCTTAACATTGTCGTATTATTGTGTGTTAACATTGGGGGATTACTGCATCTTAACACTGGGGTATGACTGTGTGTTAACATTGGGGGATTATTGCCTGTTAACACTGGGGTATTACCGCATGTTAACACAGGCTGATTACTGCCTGTTAACACTGGGGATTACTGCATCTTAACACTGGGGTATTACTGTGTGTTAACATTGCGTGAGTAATGCATGTTAACACTGGGGTATTACTGCATGTTAACACTGGGGATTACTGCCTGTTAACACTGGCGGATTACTGCATGTTAACACTGGGGATTACTGCGTCTTAACATTGAGGTATTACTGTGTGTTAACATTGGGGGAGTACTGCATGTTAACACTAGGGTATTACTGCATGTTAACACTGGGGATTACTGCCTGTTAACACTGGGGTATTACTGCGTCTTAACACTGGGGTATTACTGTATGTTAACATTGCGGTATTACTGCATCTTAACACTGGGGTATTATTGTGTGTTAACATTGGGGGATTACTGCATGTTAACACTGGGGTATTACTGCATCTTAAAACTGGGGTATTACTGCATGTTAACACTGGGGGATTACTGCATGTTAACACTGGGGTATTACTGCGACTTAACACTGGGGTATTACTGCATTTTCTCACTGGGGTAGTACTGCATGTTAACACTGGGGGATTACTGCGTCTTAACACTGGGGTATTACTGCCTGTTAACACTGGGGAATTACTGCCTCTTAACACTGGGGAATTACTGCATCTTAACACTGGGGGATTACTGTATGTTAACACTGGGGACTTACTACGTGTTAACACTGGGGAATTGCTGCGTGTTAATATTGGTGTATGACTGCCTGTTAACACTGGGTTATTACTGCCTGTTAACACTGGGGATGACTGCGTCTTAACACTGGGGTAATACTGTGTGTTAACATTGGGGGAGTACTGCATGTTAACACTGGGGTATTACTGTATGTTAACACTGTGGATTACTGCCTGTTAACACTGGGGAATTACTGCGTCTTAACACTGGGGTATTACTGTATGTTAACATTGGGGGAGTACTGCATGTTAACACTGGGGCATTACTGCATCTTAACACTGGGGAATTACTGTATCTGAACACTGCGGGATTACTGCATGTTAACACTGGGGTATTACTGTGTGTTAACATTGGGGATAACTGCATGTTAACACTGGGGTATTACTGCATCTTAAAACTGGGGCATCACTGCATGTTAACACTGGGGTATTACTGCATGTTAACACTGGGGTATTACTGCATGTTAACACTGGAGTATTACTGCGTCTTAACATTGTCGTATTATTGTGTGTTAACATTGGGGGATTACTGCATCTTAACACTGGGGTATGACTGTGTGTTAACATTGGGGGATTATTGCCTGTTAACACTGGGGTATTACCGCATGTTAACACAGGCTGATTACTGCCTGTTAACACTGGGGATTACTGCGTCTTAACACTGGGGTATTACTGTGTGTTAACATTGCGTGAGTAATGCATGTTAACACTGGGGTATTACTGCATGTTAACACTGGGGATTACTGCCTGTTAACACTGGCGGATTACTGCATGTTGTCACTGGGGTATTACTGCATGTTAACACTGGGGATTACTGCGTCTTAACATTGAGGTATTACTGTGTGTTAACATTGGGGGAGTACTGCATGTTAACACTGGGGTATTACTGCCTGTTAACACTGGGGTATTACTGCGTCTTAACACTGGGGTATTACTGTATGTTAACATTGCGGTATTACTGCATCTTAACACTGGGGTATTACTGTGTGTTAACATTGGGGGATTACTGCATGTTAACACTGGGGTATTACTGCATCTTAAAACTGGGGTATTACTGCATGTTAACACTGGGGTATTACTGCGTCTTAACACTGGGGTATTATTGTGTGTTAACATTGGGGGATTACTGCATGTTAACACTGGGGTATTACTGCATCTTAAAACTGGGGTATTACTGCATGTTAACACTGGGGGATTACTGCATGTTAACACTGGGGTATTACTGCGTCTTAACACTGGGGTATTACTGCGTGTTAACACTGGGGTATTACTGCGACATAACACTGGGGTATTACTGCGACATAACACTGGGGTATTACTGCATTTTCTCACTGGGGTAGTATTGCATGTTAACACTGGGGGATTACTGCGTCTTAGCACTGGGGTATTACTGCCTGTTAAATCTCTGGGATTACTGCCTGTTAACACTGTTGCATGACTGCATGTTAACACTGGAGTATTACTGCATGTTAACACTGGGGAATTACTGCATGTTAACACTGGGGTATTACTGCCTGTTAACACTGGGGAATTACTGCATCTTAACACTGGGGTATTATTGTGTGTTAACATTGGGGATTACTGCATGTTAACACTGGGGTATTACTGCGTCTTAAAACTGGGGTATTACTGCATGTTAACACTGGGGGAGTACTGCATGTTAGCACTGGGTGATTACTGCCTGTTAACACTGGATTATTACTGCGTGTTAGCACTGGGTGATTGCTGCCTGTTAACACTGGGGATTACTGCGTCTTAACACTGGGATATTACTGTGTGTTAATATTGGGAGGGCACTGCATGTTAACACTGGGGTATTACTGCATGTTAACACTGGGGAGTACTGCATGTTAACACTGGGGTATTACTGCATCTTAACACTGGGGGAGTACTGCGTGTTAACACTGGGAGATTACTGCGTGTTAACACTGGCGTATTACTGCATGTTAACACTGGAGGATTACTGCCTGTTAACACTGGGGTATTACTGCAAGTTAACACTGGGTGAGTACTGCGTGTTAACACTGGGGGATCACTGCGTGTTAACACTGGGGGATTACTGCATGTTAACACTGGGGAATTACTGCATGTTAACACTGGGGAATTACTGCGTGTTAATACTGCGGTATTACTACGTGTTAACACTGGGGAATTACTGGCTGTTAACATTGGGATATTACTACGTGTTAACACTGGAATATTACTGCCTGTTAACACTGGGGTATTACTGCCTGTTAAACTGGGTATTACTGCCTGTTAAATCTCTGGGATTACTGCCTGTTAACACTGTTGCATGACTGCATGTTAACTCTGGGGAATTACTGCATCTTAACACTGCGGCATTACTGCAAGTTAACACTGGGGGATTACTGAATGTTAACACTGGGGGATTACTGTATGTTAACACGGGGTATTTCTGTGTGTTAACACTGGAGTATTACTGCGTCATAGCACTGGAGCATTATTGAGTGTTAACACTGGGCTATTACTGCGTTTTAACACTGGGGTATTACTGCGTGTTAACACTGGGGTATTACTGCGACTTAACACTGGGGTATTACTGCCTGTTAAAACTGGGTATTACTGCCTGTTAAATCTCTGGGATTACTGCCTGTTAACACTGTTGCATGACTGCATGTTAACTCTGGGGAATTACTGCATCTTAACACTGCGGCATTACTGCAAGTTAACACTGGGGGATTACTGAATGTTAACACTGGGGGATTACTGTATGTTAACACTGGGGATTTCCTACGTGTTAACACTGGGGAATTACAGCGTGTTAACACTGGGGTATTACTGCCTGTTAACACTGGGATATTACTGCGTGTTAACACTGGGGCATTACTGCATCTTAACACTGGGGGATTACTGCGTCTTAACACTGGGGGATTGCTGCGTGTTAACACTGTGGGATTTCTGACTTTTAACACTGGGATATTACTGCGTGTTAACACTGGTGTATTATTTCGTGTTAACATTGTGGTATAACTGCGTGTTAACACTGGGGTATTACTGCGTGTTAACACTGGGGTATTACTGCGACTTAACACTGGGGTATTACTGCATTTTCTCACTGGGGTAGTACTGCATGTTAACACTGGGGTTTCACTGCGTCTTAAGCCTGGGGTATTACTGCCTGTTAAATCTCTGGGATTACTGCCTGTTAACACTGTTGCATGACTGCGTGTTAACACTGGGGAATTACTGTATCTGAACACTGGGGGATTACTGCATGTTAACACTGGGGATTTACTGCGTGTTATCACTGAGGTAATACTTGCGTGTTAACACTGCGGGATTAAAACCTGTTAACACTGTGGTATTACTGCATGTTAACACTGGGGGAGTACTGCGTGTTAAAACCGGGGGATTACTGCATGTTAACACTGGGGGATTACTGCCTGTTAAAACTGGGGTATTACTGCATGTTAACACTGTGGGATTACTGCCTGTTAACACTGGGGTATTACTGCCTGTTAACACTGGGGAATTACTGCATTTTAGCACTGCGGGATTACTGCATGTTAACACTGTGGGATTACTGGATGTTAACACTGGGGGATTACTGCCTGTTAACACTGGGGATTTACTGCGTGTTATCACTGAGGTAATACTTGCGTGTTAACACTGCGGGATTAAAACCTGTTAACACTGTGGTATTACTGCATGTTAACACTGGGGGAGTACTGCGTGTTAAAACCGGGGGATTACTGCATGTTAACACTGGGGGATTACTGCCTGTTAAAACTGGGGTATTACTGCATGTTAACACTGTGGGATTACTGCCTGTTAACACTGGGGTATTACTGCCTGTTAACACTGGGGAATTACTGCATTTTAGCACTGCGGGATTACTGCATGTTAACACTGTGGGATTACTGGATGTTAACACTGGGGGATTACTGCATGTTAACACTGTGGGATTACTGCCTGTTAACACTGGGGTATTACTGCCTGTTAACACTGGGGAATTACTGTATGTTAACACTGTGGATTTACTGCGTGTTATCACTGAGGTAATACTTGCGTGTTAACACTTTGGGATTAAAACCTGTTAACACTGTGGTATTACTGCATGTTAACACTGGGGGAGTGCTGCGTGTTTAAACCGGGGGATTACTGCATGTTAACACTGGGGGATGACTGGATGTTAACACTGGAGGATTACTGCCTGTTAACACTGGGGTATTACTGCCTGTTAACACTGGGGATTATTGCCTGTTAACACTGGGGTATTACTGCATATTAACACTGGGTGATTACTGCCTGTTAACACTGGGGATTACTTTGTTTTAACACTGGGGTATTACTGTGTGTTAACATTGGGGGAGTACTGCATGTTAACATTGGGGTATTACTGCATGTTAACACTGGAGATTACTGCCTGTTAACACTGGGGTATTACTGTGTGTTAACATTGGGGGCTTACTGCATGTTAACACTGGGGTATTACTGCATCTTAAAACTGGGGTATTACTGCATGTTAACACTGGGGTATTACTGCGTCTTAACACTGGGGTATTACGGTGTGTTAACATTGGGGGATTACTGCATGTTAACACTGGGGTATTACTGCATCTTAAAACTGGGGTATTACTGCATGTTAACACTGAGGGATTACTGTGTGTTAACACTGGCATATTACTGCCTGTTAACACTGGGGATTATTGCGTGTTAACACTGAGTTAATACTGTGTGTTAACACTGGGGTATTACTGAGTGTTAACACTGGGATATTACTGCATGTTAACACTGGAGGATTTCTGCTTGTTAACACTGGGGTATTACTGCGTGTTAACACTGGGGAATTACTGTATCTGAACACTGGGGGATTACTGCATGTTAACACTGGGGATTTACTGCGTGTTATCACTGAGGTAATACTTGCGTGTTAACACTGCGGGATTAAAACCAGTTAACACTGTGGTATTACTGCATGTTAACACTGGGGGAGTACTGCGTGTTAAAACCGGGGGATTACTGCATGTTAACACTGGGGGATGACTGCATGTTAACACTGGGGGATTACTGTGTGTTAACACTGGGGTATTACTGCCTGTTAACACTGGGGATTATTGCCTGTTAACACTGGGGTAATACTGCATATTAACACTGGGTAATTACTGCCTGTTTTACACTGGGGATTACTTCATCTTAACACTGGGGTATTACCGTGTGTTAAGATTGGGGGAGTACTGCATGTTAACACTGGGGAATTACTGCCTGTTAACACTGGGGGATTACTGCATGTTAAGACTGGGGTATTACTGCGTCTTAACACTGGGGTATTACTGTGTGTTAACATTGGAGGATTACTGCATGTTAACACTGGGGTATTAATGCGTCTTAAAACTGGGATATTACTTCATGTTAACACTGGGGGAGTACTGCGTGTTTGCACTGGGTGATTGCTGCCTGTTAACACTGGGGATTACTGCGTCTTAACATTGGGGTATTACTGCGTCTTAACACTGGGGTATTACTGTATGTTAACATTGGGGGAGTACTGCATGTTAACACTGGGGTATTACTGCATCTTAACACTGGGGTATTACTGCATGTTAACACTGGGGGAGTACTGCGTGTTAAAACTGGGAGATTACTGCGTGTTAACACTGGGCGATTACTGCGTGTTAACACTGGGGTATTACTGCATCTTTACACTGGGGTAATCCCGCGTGTTAACACTGGGGGATCACTGCGTGTTAACACTGGGGGATTACTGCATGTTAACACTGTGGGATTACTGCCTGTTAACACTGGGGTATTACTGCCTGTTAACACTGGGGAATTACTGCATGTTAACACTGCGGAATTACTGCCTGTTAACACTGGGGAATTACTGCGTGTTATCACTGAGGTAATACTTTCGTGTTAACACTTTGGGATTAAAACCTGTTAAGACTGTGGTATTACTGCATGTTAACACTGGGGGAGTACTGCGTGTTAAAACCGGGGGATTACTGCATGTTAACACTGGGGGATGACTGGATGTTAACACTGGGGGATTACTGCCTGTTAACACTGTGGTATTACTGTGTGTTAACATTGGGGGATTATTGCCTGTTAACACTGGGGTATTACTGCATATTAACACTGGGTGATTACTGCCTGTTAACACTGGGGATTACTTTGTTTTAACACTGGGGTATTACTGTGTGTTAACATTGGGGGAGTACTGCATGTTAACATTGGGGTTTACTGCATGTTAACACTGGGGATTACTGCCTGTTAACACTGGGGTATTACTGTGTGTTAACATTGGGGGATTACTGCATGTTAACACTGGGGTATTACTGCATCTTAAAACTGGGGTATTACTGCATGTTAACACTGGGGTATTACTGCGTCTTAACACTGGGGTATTACTGTGTGTCAACATTGGGGGATTACTGCATGTTAACACTGGGGTATTACTGCATCTTAAAACTGGGGTATTACTGCATGTTAACACTGAGGGATTACTGTGTGTTAACACTGGCATATTACTGCCTGTTAACACTGGGGATTATTGCGTGTTAACACTGAGTTAATACTGTGTGTTAACACTGGGGTATTACTGAGTGTTAACACTGGGATATTACTGCATGTTAACACTGGAGGATTTCTGCATGTTAACACTGGGGAATTACTGTATCTGAACACTGGGGGATTACTGCATGTTAACACTGGGGATTTACTGTGTGTTATCACTGAGGTAATACTTGCGTGTTAACACTGCGGGATTAAAACCTGTTAACACTGTGGTATTACTGCATGTTAACACTGGGGGAGTACTGCGTGTTAAAACCGGGGGATTACTGCATGTTAACACTGGGGGATGACTGCATGTTAACACTGGGGGATTACTGCGTGTTAACACTGTGGGATTTCTGCATTTTAACACTGGGATATTACTGCGTGTTAACACTGGTGTATTATTTCGTGTTAACATTGTGGTATAACTGCATGTTAACACTGGGGTATTACTGCATGTTAACACAGGAGTATTACTGCGTCTTAGCACTGGGGCATTACTGAGTGTTAACACTGGGATATTACTGCGTGTTAACACTGGGGTATTACTGCAACTTAACACTTGGGTATTACTGCATTTTCTCACTGGGGTAGTACTGCATGTTAACACTGGGGGTTCACTGCGTCTTAAGCCTGGGGTATTACTGCCTGTTAACTCTGGGGTATTACTGCCTGTTAACACTGTGGCAAGACTGCATGTTAACACTGGGGTATTACTGCATGTTAGCACTGGTGAATTACTGCATGTTAGCACTGCGGGATTACTGCATGTTAACACTGTTGGATTACTGGATGTTAACACTGGGGGATTACTGCATGTTAACACTGTGGGATTACTGCCTGTTAACACTGGGGTATTACTGCCTGTTAACACTGGGGAATTACTGCATGTTAACACTTCGGAATTACTGCCTGTTAACACTGGGGAATTACTGTATGTTAACACTGGGGATTTACTGCGTGTTATCACTGAGGTAATACTTGCGTGTTAACACTGCGGGATTAAAACCTGTTAACACTGTGGTATTACTGCATGTTAACACTGGGGGAGTACTGCGTGTTAAAACCGGGGGATTACTGCATGTTAACACTGGGGGATGACTGGATGTTAACACTGGGGGATTACTGCCTGTTAACACTGGGGTATTACTGCCTGTTAACACTGGGGATTATTGCCTGTTAACACTGGGGTATTACTGCATATTAACACTGGGTGATTACTGCCTGTTAACACTGGGGATTACTTTGTTTTAACACTGGGGTATTACTGTGTGTTAACATTGGGGGAGTACTGCATGTTAACATTGGGGGATTACTGCCTGTTAACACTGGGGTATTACTGTGTGTTAACATTGGGGGATTACTGCATGTTAACACTGGGGTATTACTACATCTCAAAACTGGGGTATTACTGCATGTTAACACTGGGGTATTACTGCATCTTAACACTGGGGTATTACTGTATGTTAACATTGGGGGATTACTGGATGTTAACACTGGGGTATTACTGCATCTTAAAACTGGGGTATTACTGCATGTTAACACTGAGGGATTACTGTGTGTTAACACTGGCATATTACTGCCTGTTAACACTGGGGATTATTGCGTGTTAACACTGAGTTAATACTGTGTGTTAACACTGGGGTATTACTGAGTGTTAACACTGGGATATTACTGCATGTTAACACTGGAGGATTTCTGCATGTTAACACTGGGGTATTACTGCGTGTTAACACTGGGGAATTACTGTATCTGAACACTGGGGGATTACTGCATGTTAACACTGGGGATTTACTGCGTGTTATCACTGAGGTAATACTTGCGTGTTAACACTGCGGGATTAAAACCTGTTAACACTGTGGTATTACTGCATGTTAACACTGGGGGAGTACTGCATGTTAAAACCGGGGGATTACTGCATGTTAACACTGGGGGATGACTGCATGTTAACACTGGGGGATTACTGTGTGTTAACACTGGGGTATTACTGCCTGTTAACACTGGGGATTATTGCCTGTTAACACTGGGGTATTACTGCATATTAATACTGGGGTAATTACTGCCTGTTTTACACTGGGGATTACTTCATCTTAACACTGGGGTATTACCGTGTGTTAACATTGGGGGAGTACTGCATGTTAACACTGGGGAATTACTGCCTGTTAACACTGGGGGATTACTGCATGTTAAGACTGGGTTATTACTGCGTCTTCACACTGGGGTATTACTGTGTGTTAACATTGGAGGATTACTGCATGTTAACACTGGGGTATTAATGCGTCTTAAAACTGGGATATTACTGCATGTTAACACTGGGGGAGTACTGCGTGTTTGCACTGGGTGATTGCTGCCTGTTAACACTGGGGATTACTGCGTCTTAACATTGGGGTATTACTGCGTCTTAACACTGGGGTATTACTGCATCTTAACACTGGGGTATTACTGCATGTTAACACTGGGGGAGTACTGCATGTTAAAACTGGGAGATTACTGCGTGTTAACACTGGGCGATTACTGCGTGTTAACACTGGGGTATTACTGCATCTTTACACTGGGGTAATCCTGCGTGTTAACACTGGGGGATCACTGCGTGTTAACACTGGGGGATTACTGCATGTTAACAAGGTGTATTACGGCATGCTAACACTGGGGTATTACTGCATATTAACACTGGGGGAGTACTGCGTGTTAACACTGGGGGAATCACTGCGTGTTAACACTGGGGGATTACTGCATGTTAACACTGGAGGATTACTGCGTGTTAACACTGGGGTATTACTGCGTGTTAACACTGGGGGATTACTACGTGTTAACACTGGGGAATTACTGCGTGTTAACACTGCGGTATTACTACGTGTTAACACTGGGGAATTACTACGTGTTAACACTGGGGTATTACTGCGTGTTAACACTGGGGGATTACTACGTGTTAACACTGGGGTATTACTACGTGTTAACAATGGGGAATTACTGCCTGTTAACACTGGGGTATTACTGCGTGTTAACACTGAGTTAATACTGTGTGTTAACACTGGGGTATTACTGAGTGTTAACACTGGGGTATTACTGCGTGTTAACACTGGGGTATTACTGCATCTTAACACTGGGGTATTACTGCATCTTAAGACTGGGGTATTACTGCATGTTAACACTGGGGGAATACTGCGTGTTAAAACTGGGAGATTACTGCGTGTTAACACTGGACGATTACTGCGTGTTAACACTGGGGTATTACTGCATCCTAACACTGGGGTATTACTGCATGGTAACACTGGAGGATTACTGCGTGTTAACACTGGGGGATTACTGCATGTTAACAAGGCGTATTACGGCAAGCTAACACTGGGGTATTACTGCATATTAACACTGGGGGAGTACTGCGTGTTAATACTTGGGTATTACTGCATATTAACCCTGGGGGAGTACTGCGTGTTAACACTGGGGTATTACTGCATCTTAACACTGGGGTATTACTGCATGTTAACACTGGAAGATTACTGCCTGTTAACACTGGGGTATTACTGCATGTTAACCCTGGGGGATTACTGCGTATTAACACTGGGGAATTACTGCATGTTAACACTGGGGAATTACTGCATGTTAACATTGGTGTATTACTGCCTGTTAACATTGGGGTATTACTGCCTGTTAACCCTGAGTTATTACTGTGTGTTAACACTGGGGTATTACTGAGTGTTAACACTGGGCTATTACTGCGTGTTAACTCTGGGGGATTACTGCATGTTAACACTGGAGGATTTCTGCATGTTAATACTGGGGTATTACTGCGTGTTAACACTGGGGAATTACTGTATCTGAACACTGGGGGATTACTGCATGTTAACACTGGGGGATTACTGCATGTTAACACTGTGGATTAACTGTGTGTTCTCAATGAGGTAATACTTGCATGTTAACACTGTGGGATTAAAAGCTGTTAACACTGTGGTATTACTGCATGCTAACACTGGGGGAGTACTGCGTGTTAAAACTGGGGGGAAACTGCATGTTAACACTGGGGTTTACTGCATATTAACACTGGGGGAGTACTGTGTGTTAACACTGGGGTATTACTGCCTGTTAACACTGGGGATTATTCCCTGTTAACACAGGGGTATTACTGTGTATTAACACTGGGTGATTACTGCCTGTTAACACTGGGGATTACTGTGTCTTAACACTGGAGTATTACTGTGTGTTAACATTGGGGGAGTACTGCATGTTAACACTGGGGTATTACTGCTTGTTAACACTGTGGATTACTGCCTGTTAACACTGGGTATTACTGCGTCTTAACACTGTGGTATTACTGTATGTTAACATTGGGGGAGTACTGCATGTTTACACTGGGGTATTACTGCATCTTAACACTGGGGTATTACTGTGTGTTAACATTGGGGGATTACTGCATGTTAACACTGGGGTATTACTGCATCTTAAAACTGGGGTATTACTGCATGTTAACACTGGGGGATTACTGCGTGTTAATACTGGGGTATTACTGCGTCTTAACACTGGGGTATTACTGAGTGTTAACATTGGGGGATTACTGCATGTTAACACTGGGGTATTACTGCGTCTTAAAACTGGGGTATTACTGCATGTTAACACTGGGGGAGTACTGCGTGTTAGCACTGTGTGATTACTGCCTGTTAACACTGGTGATTACTGTGTCTTAACACTGGGGTATTACTGTGTGTTAACATTGGGGGAGTACTGCATGTTAACACTGGTGTATTACTGCATGTTAACACTGGGGATTACTGCCTGTTAACACTGGGGTATTACTGCATCTGAACACTGGGGTATTACTGTATGTTAACATTGGGGGAGTACTGCATGTTAAAACTGGGAGATTACTGCGTGTTAACACTGGGGGATTACTGCGTGTTAACACTGGGGTATTACTGCATCTTAACACTGGGGGAGTACTGCGTGTTAACACTGGCGTATTATGCCATGCTAACACTGGGGTATTACTGCATGTTAACAATGGGGTATTACTGCATGTTAACACTGGGGGAGTACTGCGTGTTAACACTGGGGGATCACTGCGTGTTAACACTGGGGGATTACTGTATGTTAACACTGGAGGATTACTGCCTGTTAACACTGGGGTATTACTGCGTGTTAACACTGGGGGATTACTGCGTGTTAACACTGGGGAATTACTGCGTGTTAATCATAGAAGATAGGAGCAGGAGTAGGCCATTCGGCCCCTCTAGCCTGCTCCGCCATTCAATGCGATCATGGCTGATCATCCAAATTCAGTACCCTGTCCCTGCTTTCTCCCCATATCCCTTGATCCCTTTAGCCTTAAGAAATATATCCAAATCCTTCTTGAATCTATTTAATGAATTGGCCTCTACTGCCTTCTGTGGCAGAGAATTCCACAAGTTCACCACTCTCTGGGTGAAGAAATTCCTTCTCATTTCTGTCCTAAATGGCTTACCCCTTATCCTTAGACTGTGACCCCTGGTTCTGGACTCCCCGACCATCGGGAACATCCTTCCTGCATCTAGTCTGTCCTGTCCTGTCAGAATTTTATAAGTTTCAATGAGATCTCCTCTCATTCTTCTAAACTCCAGCGAGTATAAGCCCAATCGACCCAATCTCTCTTCATACGTCATTCCTGCCATCCCAGGTATCAGCCTGGTGAATCTTCGCTGAACTCCTTCCATGGCAAGAACATCCTTCCTCAGATAAGGCGACCAAAACTGCACACAGTACTCAAGGTGTGGTCTCACCAAGGCCCTGTACAACTGCAGCAAGACATCCTTGTTCCTGTACTCAAACCCTCTTGCTATGAAGGCCAACATACTATTTGCCTTCTTAACCGCCTGCTGCACCTGCATGCTTACCTTCAGCGACTGATGCACAAGGACACCCAGGTCTCGTTGCATTTCCCCTTCTCCTAATCTATTGCCATTCAGATAATAATCTGCCTTTCTGTTTTTGACACCAAAGTGGATAACCTTGCATTTATCCACGTTATATTGCATCTGCCATGCTTCTGCCCAATCACCCAACCTGTCCAAATCATCCTGGAGTTTCTCGGTATCCTCCTCGCAGCACACACTCCCACCCAGTTTTGTGTTGTCTGCAAACTTGGAGATATTACATCTAGTTCCCTTGTCTAGATCATTAATGTATATTGTGAATAGCTGGGGTCCAAGGACCGATCCCTACGGTACCCCACTAGTCACTGCCTGCCACTCGGAAAAAGACCCATTTATTGCAACTCTTTGCTTTCTGTCTGCCAACCAGTTCTCTATCCAAGTCAATACCTTGCCCCCAATCCCATGTGCCTTAACTTTACACGCTAATCTCTTATGCGGGACCTTATCAAAAGCCTTTTGGAAGTCCAAATACACCACATCCACTGGTTCTCCCTTATCTATTTTACCAGTTACATCCTCAAAAAATTCCAGTAGATTAGTCAAGCACGATTTACCTTTTGTAAATCCATGTTGACTTTGTCCGATCTGTCACTGTTTTTCAACTGCTCAGCTATTACATCTTTTATAATGGACTCTAGCATTTTCCCCACTACCAATGTCAGGCATACCGGTCTGTAATTCCCCGCTTTCTCTCTACCACCCTTTTTGAATAGTGGGGTAACATTAGCTACCCTCCAATCCATGGGTACTGTTCCAGATTCCATCGAATGTTGGAAGATGATCAGCAATGCATCTACTATTTCTAGGGACACTTCCTTAAGTACCCTAGGATGTAGATTATCAGGCCCTGGGGATTTATCGGCCTTCAATCCCTTCAATTTCCCTAACACCATTTCCCTACAAATACTGATTTCTTTCAGTTCCTCCCTTTCATCAGACCCTATGTTCCCCAACATCTCTGAGAGGTTATTTGTGTCCTCCTTTGTGAAGACAGAACCAAAATATGTATTTAATTGGTCTGACATTTCTTTGTTCCTCATTATAAGTTCCCCTGCTTCTGACTGCAAGGGACCTATGCTTGATTTCACTAATCTTTTTCTCTTCACATATCTATAAAAGCTTTTACAGTCAGTTTTTATGTTCCCTACAAGCTTACTCTCGTATTCTATTTTCCCCTTCTTAATTAATCCCTTTGTCCTCCTTTGTTGAATCTTAAACTGCTCCCAATCCACAGGGTTACTGCTTTTTCTGGCCAATTTATATGCTCTCTCCTTGGATCTTATGCTATCCCTAATTTCCCTTGTTAGCCATGGTTGAGTCACCCTTTTTGTTTTATTCTTATGCCAAACTGGGATGAACAAATTCTTTGAATGTTTGCCATTGCCTATCCACCGTCAACCCTTTGAGTGACATTCCCCAATCAATCCTACCCAACTCGCACCTCATACCATCGTAGTTTCCTTTATTTAAATTCAGGACCCTAGTCTCTGAGTCAACTACTTCACTCTCCATCCTAATGAAGAATTCTATCATATTATGATCGCTCCGACCCAAGGGGCCTCGCACAAAAAGATTGCTAATTAATCCTTTCTCATTGCATAATACCCAGTCTAAATGGCCTGATCTCTGGTTGGTTCCTCGACATATTGGTCCAGGAAACCAACCCGTAAACACTCCAGGAATTCCTCCTCCATAGTATTGTTACTAATTTGGTTAGCCCAATCTATATGCAGATTAAAGTCACCCATGATGACTGCTGTGCCCTTATTGCACGCTTCTCTAATTTCCCTTTTAATGCCATCCCCAACCTCCACATTACTGTTTGGAGGTCTATATATCACTCCCACTAACGTTTTCTGCCCCTTGTTATTTCTCAGTTCAACCCATACAGATTCCACATCATCAGAGCTAATATCCTTCCTTTCAATTGTGTTAATCCCCTCTTTAACCAGCAATGCTACCCCACTTCCCTTTCCTTTTTGCCTGTCTTTCCTGAATATTGAGTACCGCTGGATATTAAGTTCCCAGCCTTGGCCACCCTGGAGCCATGTTTCGGTAATCCCAATCAAATCATATTCGTTTACCTCTATTTGCGCAGCTAATTCGTCCACCTTGTTCTGAATGCTCCTTGCATTAAGACACAAAGGGGTAGAAATTAGGTCGCGCCCCATTTGGGGCGCAAATATCGTCTGGACGCAAATATTAGCGCCTGGCGCTAATTATCGGCACTGACTGGAAACTTCATTTTTACCGCCCCGGGAGGTGAGTGGAGCGCTAAAGCAGGCGCTACACACCTGTCTTAAGGCGCAAAGGCCAAGGAGTGAGGCGCTAACTCAGAGCGCTGGCGAAGCTCATGTAATGTCAGTCAGCAATGGAACACACACACAATGGCAGGGGCCAGTTCTTAAAGGGGATGGTTAATCTTGCTTTCCATCCACATCCTGTTCATTGCAGCCTTGAATCTCGGCCTGGAGAGACTTGCACATCAAATGTGCTGGAAAGAACAATGGAGAGTACCAGGCAAAGAGCTCAGAGTGCAGCTCCCACAGTCTCTGCTAAATCGATACAAGGAATGGCAAATCAAAATGAACCTGCAAAGTGCTGCTCAGTACCCAAAACTCCTTCACACAACGTTGAATCTCTCCAGAAGTCTCTCCCTCTCTCTCTCAGAATGCATAGTTCAAAAATGCCACCAACAATAAAAGACAGGAAGAGGCCCCCTTTAAATAGCGCCACCCCCAGCCCCACAGCGATTGATAGCGTTCCAGTCTTCTGGTCGTTGGATGCGCCAGGCGGTAAGGCAGGGGGCGCCACTCAATTTCCGCTCCGGGGCGCCACAAGGGCGTTGCACCATGGAATGACGTTACAATCTGCGCGCGCAGGTGGTCGCAGCGGTAAGTTTTAGCGCCGCCGCACAATCTCAAGTTAAGTTCTCGAGCGGCGCAAACATCGCTGCGCCTGGGCGTTAGCAGCTTTGCGCCCCATTAGCGCCCTCTTAAGGCGCTAACGGGAGGCGCAACCAACTGAATTTTTACCCCAAAGCCTTCAGGCTTGTTTTTTTAATGCTCTTAGACCTATTAGAATTAGTATTTACTGTGGCCATGTTTGATTTAAACCATTGTTTTCCCTGACTGCAACTTTTGTTTTTCTCCTTCCTATCTTTTGCTTTTATCCTTGTTTCCCTTTCCTCTGTCTCCCTGCTCAGGTTCCCACCCCCCTGCCATTTTAGTTTAAACCCTCCCCCAGAGCACTAGCAAACACTCCCCCTAGGACATCGGTCCCGGCCCTGCCCAGGTGTAGACCGTCCGGTTTGTACTGGTCCCACCTCCCCCAGAACCGGTTCCAATGCCCCAGGAATTTGAATCCCTCTCCCTTGCACCATTCCTCTAGCCACGTATTCATTTGAAATATCCTTCTATTTCTACTCTGACTAGCACATGGCACTGGTAGCAATCCTGAGATTACCACCTTTGAGGTCCTATTTTTTAATTTACCTCCTAACTCCCTATATTCTGCTTTTAGGACCTCATCCCGTTTTTTACCTATATCGTTGGTACCTATATGCACCACGACAACTGGCTGTTCACCCTCCCCTTCCAAAATGCTCTGTAGCCGCTCTGAGACATCCTTGACCCTTGCACCAGGGAGGCAACATACCATCCTGGAGTCTCGTTTGCTGCCGCAGAAACGCCTATCTATTCCCCTTACAATAGAATCCCCTATCACGATAGCTCTCCCACTCTTTTTCCTCCCATCCTGTGCAGCAGAACCACCTATGGTGCTAGGAAGTTGGCTGCTGCTGTCTTCCCCTGATAAGCCAACTCCCTCAACAATATCCAAAGCGGTATATCTGTTTGAGAGGGGGATGGCCACAGGGGACCCCTGCACTACCTGCCTGCACCTATTACTCTGCCTGGTGGTCACCCATTCCCTTCCTGCCTGTACACCCTTTACCTGCGGTGTGACCAACTCCCTAAACATGCTATCCACGATGTCCTCAGCATCACGAATGCTCCAGAATGCATCCATCCGCAGCTCCAGCGCCACAATGTGGTCAGTCAGTAGCTGCAGCTGGATACACCTCCCGCACACATGGTTGTCAGGGACACAGCAAGTGTCCCTGATTTCCCACACAGTGCAGGAACAGCATGTCACAGCACCGAGCTGTCCTGCCATGACTTACCCTTTAATTAATTAATTAATTAAAATTAAATTAAAATTAAATGGATCCCACCAATTACACTGGAATATACTCAAGGGCCCTTACTTAACACTGCGGTATTACTCAGTGTTAACACTGGGGAATTACTGCGTGTTAACATTGGTGTATTACTGCCTGTTAACATTGGGGTATTACTGCGTGTTAACACTGAGTTATTACTGTGTGTTAAAACTGGGGTATTATTGAGTGTTAACACTGGGATATTACAGCGTGTTAACACTGGGGGAATACTGCATGTTAACACTGGAGGATTTCTGCATGTTAACACTGAGATATTACTGCGTATTAACACTGGGGGATTTCTGCGTGTTAACACTGGAGGATTACTGCGTGTTAACACTCTGTATTATTGTGTGTTAACATTGCGGTATTACTGCGTGTTTAACACTGGGGTATTACTACCTGTTAACACTGGTGTATTAATGCGTCTTAGCTCTGGGGCATTACTGAGTGTTAACACTGGGCTATTACTGCGTGTTAACACTGGGGTATTATTGCATGTTAACACTGGGGCATTACTGCGACTTAACAATGGGGTATTACTGCATTTTCTCACTGTGGTAGTACTGCATGTTAACACTGGGGTATTACTGCCTGTTAAAACTGGGGTATTACTGCCTGTTAACTCTGGGGGATTACTGCCTGTTAACACTGTGGCATGACTGCATGTTAACACTGGGGTATTACTGCATGTTAACACTGGGGAATTACTGCATGTTAACACTGGGGGATTATTGCATGTTCACACTGGGGGATTACTGCTTGTTAACACTGCGGGATTACTGCATGTTAACACTGGGGGATTTCTGTATGTTAACACTGTGGATTTACTGCGTATTAACACTGAGGTATTACTGCTTGTTAACACGGGGGGATTACTGCGTGTTAACACTGAAGTATTAGTGCATGTTAACACTGGGGGATTACTGCGTGTTAACACTGGGGGATTACTGCTTGTTAACACTGGGGATTTACTGCGTGTTATCACTGAGGTATTACTGTATGTTAACACTGGGGAATTACAGCCTGTTCACACTGGGGTAATACTGCGTGATAACACTGGGGTATTACTGCCTGTTAACACTGGGGGATTACTGCATGTTAACTCTGGGGATTATTGCGTGTTAGCACTGGGGTATTACTGCGTGTTAACACTGCGGGATTAAAACCTGTTAACATTGTGGTATTACTGCATGTTAACACTGGGGATTACTGCATGTTAACACTGGGGAATTACTGCGTGTTAACAATGGGGTATTTCTGCCTGTTAACACTGCGGTATTACTGCCTGTTACCAATGGGGATTATTGCCTGTTAATACTGGGGGATTACTGCATGTTAACACTGGGGATTACTGCATGTTAAAATTGGGGGATTACTGCGTGTTAACACTGGGTGATTACTGCCTGTTAACACTGGGTGATTACTGCATGTTAACACTGGGGATTACTGCATGTTAAAACTGGGGGATTACTGCATGTTAACACTGGGTGATTACTGCCTGTTAACAAGGGGATTACTGCCTGTTAACACTGGGGTATTACTGCATTTTAACACTGGGGATTACTGCGTGATAACACTAGGGGTATTATTGCATGTTAACACTGGGGATTACTGCGTGTTAACACTGGGGTATTACTGCCTGTTAACACTGGGGTATTACTGCCTGTTAACACTGGGGAATTACTGCGTGTTAACACTCGGGAATTACTGCGCTTTAACACTGGGGGATTACTGCATCTTAATACTGGGGTATTACTGCATCTTAACACTGGGGAATTACTGCATCTTAACACTGGGGGATTCATTCGTGTTAACACTGGAGTATTAGTGCATGTTAACACGGGGGATTACTGTGTGTTAAAACTGGGGGATTACTGCTTGTTAACACTGGGGGATTACTGCTTGTTAACACTGGGGGATTACTGTATGTTAACACTGGGGTATTACTGCATGTTAACACTGGGGGATTACTGCGTGTTAACACTGAGGTATTACTGCTTCTTAACACTGGGGTAGTACTGCGTGTTAACACTGGAGTATTAGTGCGTGTTAATACTGGGGTATTACTGGCTGTAAACACTGGGGGATTACTCCCTGTTAGCACTGGTGATTATTGCCTGTTAACACTGGGGTATTACTGCGTCTAAGCACTGGGTGATTACTCCTGTTAACACTGGGGATTACTGCCTTTTAACACTGGGGAATACTGCCTGTTAACACTGCGGTATTACTGCTTGTGAACACTGGGGTATGACTGCCTATTAACACTGGGGGATTACTGCGTGTTAACACTGGGGTATTACTGCATGTTAACACTGGGGATTACTGCCTGTTAACACTGGGGATTACTGCCTGTTAACACTGGGGGATTATTGCATGTTAACACTGGGGGATTACTGCCTGCTAACACTGGGGTATTACTGCATGTTAACACTGGGTATTACTGCCTAGTAACACTGGGGGATTACTGCCTGTTAACACTGGGGTATTACTGCGTGTTAACACTGGGGAATTACTGCATTTTAACACTGGGGAATTAGGGCATCTTAACACTGGGATAATATTGCATGTTAACACTGGGGATTACTGCCTGTTAACACTGGGTATTACTGCCTGGTAACACTGGGGGATTACTGCCTGTTAACACTGCGGTATTACTGTATGATAACACTGCGGAATTACTGCATTTTAACACTGGGGAATTACGGCATTTTAACACTGGGGATTATTGCATGTTAACACTGGGGGATTACTGCCTGTTAACACTGGGGCATTACTGCATGATAACACTGGGGAATTACTGTTCTTAACACTGGGGAATCACTGCATCTTAACACTGGGGGATTACTGCATGTTAACACTGAGGGATTACTGCATGTTAACACTGGGGGATTACTGCGTGTTATCACTGAGGTATTACTGCATGTTAACACTGGGTGATTACTGCGTGTTAACACTGGGGAATTACTACGTGTAAACACTGGGGTATTACTGCATCTTAACACTGGGTGATTACTGCGTGTTAACACTGGGGTATTACTACGTGTAAACACTGGGGTATTACTGCATCTTAACACTGGGTGATTACTGCGTGTTAACACTGGGGAATTACTGCGTGTTAATACTGGGGATTACTGCGTCTTAACACTGGGGTATTACTGCGTGTTAACACTGGGGAATTACTGCGTGTTAATACTGGGGATTACTGCGTCTTAACACTGGGGTATTACTGCGTGTTAATACTGGGGATTACTGCGTCTTAACACTGGGGTATTACTGCGTGTTAATACTGGGGATTACTGCGTCTTAACACTGGGGTATTACTGCCTGTTAACACTGGGGATTACTGCTTGTTAACACTGGGGTATTACTGCCTGTTAACACTGGGGATTACTGCGTTTTAACACTGGGGGATTACTGCGTGTTAACACTGGGGTATTATTGGGTGTTAACACTGGGGAATTACTGCGTGTTAACACTGGGGGATTACTGCATGTTAACACTGGGGGATTACTGCTTCTTAACACTGGGGTATTATTGGGTGTTAACACTGGGGAATTACCGCATGTTAACACTGGGGAATTACTGCATTTTAACACTGGGGAAGTACGGCATCTTAACACTGGGATAATATTGCCTGTTAACACTGGCGTATTTCTGCATGTTAACACTGGGGTATTACTGCGTGTTAACCCTGGGGTATTATTGCGTGTTAACACTGGGTTTTTACTGCGTTTTATCACTGGGGGATTACTGCGTGTTAACACTGGGGTATTATTGGGTGTTAACACTGGGGATTACTGCGTTTTAACACTGGGGGATTACTGCGTGTTAACACTGGGGTATTATTGGGTGTTAACACTGGGGAATTACTGCGTGTTAACACTGGGGGATTACTGCATGTTAACACTGGGGTATTATTGCATCTTAACACTGGGGAATTACTGTGTGTTAACACTGGGGAATTACTGCATCTTAACACTGGGGAATTACTGCATCTTAACACTGGGGAATTACTGCATGTTAACACGGGGGATTAGTGTGTGTTAAAGCTGGGGGATTACTGCTTGTTAACACTGGGGGATTACTGCTTGTTAACACTGGGGGATTACTGTATGTTAACACTGGGGTATTACTGCATGTTAACACTGTGGTATTACTGCGTGTTAACACTGAGGTATTACTGCTTCTTAACACTGGGGTAGTACTGCGTGTTAACACTGGAGCATTAGTGCGTGTTAATACTGGGGTATTACTGGCTGTAAACACTGGGGGATTACTCCCTGTTAGCACTGGGGATTATTGCCTGTTAACACTGGGGTATTACTGCGTCTGAGCACTGGGTGATTACTCCTGTTAACACTGGGGATTACTGCCTTTTAACACTGGGGAATACTGCCTGTTAACACTGCGGTATTACTGCTTGTGAACACTGGGGTATGACTGCCTATTAACACTGGTGGATTACTGCGTGTTAACACTGGGGATTACTGCATGTTAACACTGGGGATTACTGCCTGTTAACACTGGGGATTACTGCCTGTTAACACTGGGGGATTATTGCATGTTAACACTGGGGAATACTGCCTGCTAACACTGGGGTATTACTGCATGTTAACACTGGGTATTACTGCCTAGTAACACTGGGGGATTACTGCCTGTTAACACTGGGGTATTACTGCATGTTAACACTGCAGGATTAAAACCAGTCAGCACTTGTGTATTACTGCCTAGTAACACTGGGGAATTACTGCATTTTAACACTGGGGAATTAGGGCATCTTAACACTGGGATAATATTGCATTTTAACACTGGGGAATTACGGCATCTTAACACTGGGGATTATTGCATGTTAACACTGGGGGATTACTGCCTGTTAACACTGGGGCATTACTGCATGTTAACACTGGGTATTACTGCCTGGTAACACTGGGGGATTACTGCCTGTTAACGCTGGCTATTACTGCATGTTATCACTGAGGTGTTACTGCATGTTAACACTGGGGAATTACTGCGTGTTAACACTGGGGTATTACTGCGTGTTAACACTGCAGGATTAAAACCAGTTAGCACTTGTGTATTACTGCCTGTTAACACTGGGGGATTACTGCGTATTAACAATGGGGTACTACTGCATGTTAACACTGGGGATTACTGCATGTTAACACTGGTGGATTACTGCATGTTAACATTTGGGGAGTACTGCATGTTAACAATGGGGATTACTGCATGTTAACACTGGGGGTTAATGTCTGTTAACACTGGGGATTACTGCCTGTTAACACTGGGGTATTACTGCATGTTAACACTGGGGGATTACTGCCTGTTAACACTGGGGAATTACTGCGTGTTAACACTCGGGGATTACTGCATGTTAACACTGGGGTATTATTGCGTGTTAACACTGGGGATTACTGCATGTTAACACTGGGGGATTACTGCCTGTTAACACTGGGGGATTACTGCGTATTAACAATGGGGTACTACTGCATGTTAACACTGGGGATTACTGCATGTTAACACTGGTGGATTACTGCATGTTAACATTTGGGGAGTACTGCATGTTAACAATGGGGATTACTGCATGTTAACACTGGGGGTTAATGTCTGTTAACACTGGGGATTACTGCCTGTTAACACTGGGGTATTACTGCATGTTAACACTGGGGGATTACTGCCTGTTAACACTGGGGAATTACTGCGTGTTAACACTCGGGGATTACTGCATGTTAACACTGGGGTATTATTGCGTGTTAACACTGGGGAATTACTGCGTGTTAAAACTGGGGGATTACTGTGTTTTAACACTGGGGGATTACTGCATGCTTACACTGGGGTATTATTGCGTGTTAACACTGGGGAATTACTGCGTGTTAACACTGGGGGATTAAATCCTGTAAAACTGGGGTATTACTGACTGTTAACACTGGGGGATTACTGCATGTTAACACTGGGGGATTGCTGCGTGTTAACACTGGGGGATTACTGTGTGTTCACACTGGTGTATTACTGCCTGTTTACACTGCGGATTATTGCCTGTTAACACTGGGGTATTACTGCCTGTTAACACTGGGGATTACTGCCTGTCAACACTGGGGTATTACTGCCTGTTAACACTGGGGGATTACTGCATGTTAACAGTGGGGATTACTGCATGTTAACACTGGGGGATTACTGCGTGTTAACACTTGGGATTACTGCCTGTTAACACTGCGGTATTACTGCATGTTAACACTGGGGGATTACTGCCTGTTAACACTGGGGAATTACTGCATGTTAAAACTGGGGGATTACTGTGTTTTAACACTGGGGGATTACTGCATGCTTACACTGGGGTATTATTGCGTGTTAACACTGGGGAATTACTGCGTGTAAACACTGGGGGATTAAATCCTGTAAAACTGGGGTATTACTGACTGCTTACACTGGAGAATTACTGCATGTTAACACTGCGGAATTACTGCGTATTAACACTGCGGGATTAAATCCTGTTAAAGCTGGGGTATTACTGCATGTTAACACTGGGGTATTATTGCGTTTTAACACTGGGGTATTACTGCGTGTTAACACGGGGGGATTATTGCGTTTTAACACTGGGGGATTACTGCCTGTTAACACTGGGGGATTACTGCATGCTTACAATGGGGTATTAGTGCGTGTTAACACTGGGGATTACTACATGTTAACACTGGGGGATTACTGTGTGTTAAAACTGGGGTATTACTGCATCTTAACACTGGGGATTACTACATGTTAACACTGGGGGATTACTGCTTGTTAACACTGGTGTATTACTGCCTGTTTACACTGCGGATTATTGCCTGTTAACACTGGGGTATTACTGCCTGTTAACACTGGGGATTACTGCCTGTCAACACTGGGGTATTACTGCCTGTTAACACTGGGGGATTACTGCATGTTAACACTGGGGATTGCTGCATGTTAACACTGGGGGATTACTGCGTGTTAACACTTGGGATTACTGCCTGTTAACACTGGGGGATTACTGCATGTTAACACTGGGGTATTACTGCATGTTAACACTGGGGGATTACTGCGTGTTAATACTGGGGTATTACTGCATGTTAACACTGGGGGATTACTGCATGTTAACACTGGGGTATTACTGCATGTTAATACTGGGGGATTACTGCATGTTCACACTGGGGGATTACTGTGTGTTAACACTGTGTGATTACTGCCTGTTAACACTGGGGTATTACTGCCTGTTAACACTAGGGTATGACGGCATGTTAACACTGGTGTATTACTGCATTTTAACACTGGGGTATTACTGCATGTTAACACTGGGGTATTACTGCATGTTCCCACTGGGGGATTACTGCATGTTAACACTGGGGTATGACTGCCTGTTAACACTGGAGGATTACTGCGTGTTAACACTGGGGAATTACTGCGTGTTAAAATTGGGGTATTATTGTGTTTTAACACTGGGGAATTACTGCGTGTTAACACTGGGGTATTATTGCGTGTTAACACTGGGGAATTACTGCCTGTTAACACTCTGGTATTACTGCGTATTAACACTGGGGTATTACTGCATGTTAACACAGGGGGATTACTGCGTGTTAACACTTTGGATTACTGCCTGTTAACACTGGGGTATTACTGCGTGGTAACACTGGGGTATTACTGCATGTTAACACTGGGGGATAACTGCGTGTTAACACTGAGAGATTATTGCGTGTTAACACTGGGGGATTACTGTGTGTTAACACTGTGTGATTACTGCGTGTTAACACTGAGAGATTATTGCCTGTTAACACTGGGAAATTACTGCGTGTTAACACTGGGGGACAACTGCGTTTTAACACTGGGGGATTACT
Source organism: Squalus acanthias (assembly GCA_030390025.1). Lineage (NCBI taxonomy): Eukaryota > Metazoa > Chordata > Chondrichthyes > Squaliformes > Squalidae > Squalus > Squalus acanthias. Next base: position 41,759 of record JASTWF010000590.1, read on the forward strand.
GCATGCTAACACTGGGGGATTATTGCTTGTTAACACTGGGGGATTACTGCATGTTAACACTGGGGTATTACTGCATGTTAACACTGGGGAGTACTGCATGTTAACACTGGGGGATTACTGCGTGTTAGCACTGGGGTATTACTGGCTGTAAACACGGGGGGATTACTCCCTTTTAGCACTGGGGATTATTGCCTGTTAACACTGGGGTATTACTGCATGTTAACACAGGGGGTTACTGCCTGTTAACACTGGGGATTACTGCCTGTTAACACTGGGGTATGACTGCCTGTTAAAACTGGTGGATTACTGCCTGTTAACACTGGGGAAATACTGCGTGTTAACACTGGGGGATTACTGCATGTTATCACTGGTGGATTATTGCGTGTTAACACTGGGGAATTACTGCGTGTTAACACTGGGGGATTATTGCATTTTAACACTGGGAGATTACTGCATGCTAACACTGGGGTATTATTGTGTGTTAACACTGGGGTATTATTGCGTGTTAACACTGGGGAATTACTGCGTGTTAAAACTGGGGGATTATTGCCTTTTAACACTCGGGGATTACTGCATGCTTACACTGGGGTATTATTGCGTGTTAACACTGGGGAATTACTGCGTGTTAACACTGGGGTATTACTGCGTGATAACATTGCGGGATTAAATCCTTTTAAAACTGGGGTATTACTGACTGTTAACACTGGGGGATTACTGCGTGTTAACACTGGGGTATTACTGCATCTTAACACTGGGGATTACTACATGTTAACACTGGGGGATTACTGCGTGTTAACACTAGGTGATTACTGCCTGTTAACACTGGGGATTACTGCCTGTCAACACTGGGGTATTACTGGCAGTTAACATTGGGTGATTACTGCATGTTAACACTGGGGATTACTGCCTGTTAACACTGGGGTATTACTGCCTGTTAACACTAGGGTATGACGGCATGTTAACACTGGGGTATTACTGTGTGTTAACACTGGGGGATTACTGCATGTTAACACTGGGGTATTACTGCATGTTAACACTGGGGATTACTGCCTGTTAACACTGGGGTATTACTGCCTGTTAACACTAGGGTATAACGGCATGTTAACACTGGGGTATTACTGTGTGTTAACACTGGGGTATTACTGCATGTTAACACTGGGGTATTACTGTGTGTTAACACTGGGGTATTACTGCATGTTAACACTGGGGGATTACTGCGTGTTAACACTTGGGATTACTGCCTGTTAACACTGGGGTATTACTGCCTGATAACACTAGGGTGTGACGGCATGTTAACACTGGGGTATTACTGTGTGTTAACACTGGGGGATTACTGCATGATAACACTGGGGTATTACTGCATGTTAACACTGGGGGATTACTGCGTGTTAAAACTGGGGTATTACTGTGTGTTAACACTGTGTGATTACTGCCTGTTAACACTGGGGTATTACTGCCTGTTAACACTAGGGTATGATGGCATGTTAACACTGGGGTATTACTGCCTGTTATCACTGGGGAATTACTGCGTGTTAACACTGGGGGATTACTGCATGTTAACACTGAGGTATTATTGCGTGTTAACACTGGGGAATTACTGCGTGTTAACACTGGGGGATTATTGCTTTTTAACACTGGGGTATTACTGCCTGTTATCACTGGGGAATTACTGCATGTTAACACTGGGGGATTACTGCATGTTAACACTGAGGTATTATTGCGTGTTAACCCTGGGGAATTACTGCAAGTTAACACTGGGGGATTACTGCGTGTTAACACTTTGGATTACTGCCTGTTAACACTGGGGTATTACTGCCTGTTAACACTAGGGTATGACGGCATGTTAACACTGGGGTACTACTGCGTGTTAACACTGGGGTATTACTGCATGTTAACACTGCGGGATTACTGCGTGTTAACACTGAGAGATTATTGCGTGGTAACACTGGGGAATTACTGCTTGTTAACACTGTGGGTCAACTGCGTTTTAACACTGGGGGATTACTGCATGCTAACACTGGGGGATTATTGCGTGTTAACACTGGGGGATTACTGCGTGTTAACACTGGGGGATTACTGCATGTTAACACTGGGGTATTACTGCATGTTAACACTGGGGGATAACTGCGTGTTAATACTGGGGTATTACTGTGTCTTAACACTGTGTGATTACTGCCTGTTAACACTGGGGTATTACTGCATGTTAACACTGGGGTATTACTGCATGTTAACACTGGGGTATTATTGCGTGTTAACACTGGGGAATTACTGCGTGTTAACACTGGGGGATTATTGCGTTTAAACACTGGGGGATTACTGCCTGTTAACACTGGGGGATTACTGCATCCTTACACTGGGGTATTATTGCATGTTAACACTGGGGAATTACTGCGTGTTAACACTGGGGTATTACTGCATCTTAACACTGGGGATTACTACATGTTAACACTGGGGGATTACTGCGTGTTAACACTGGGGTATTACTGCCTGTTTACACTGCGGATTATTGCCTGTTAACACTGGGGTATTACTGTGTGTTAGCACTGGGTGATTACTGCCTGTTAACACTGGGGATTACTGCCTGTCAACACTGGGGTATTACTGCCTGTTAACATTGGGTGATTATTGCTTGTTAACACTGGGGATTACTGCGTGTTAACACTGCGGATTACTGCGTGTTAACACTTGGGATTACTGCCTGTTAACACTAGGGTATGATGGCATGTTAACACTGGGGTATTACATTGTGTTAACACTGTGTGATTACTGCATGTTAACACTGGGGTATTACTGCATGTTAACACTGGGGGATTACTGCATGTTAAAACTGGGGTATTACTGTGTGTTAACACTGTGTGATTACTGCCTGTTAACACTGGGGTATTACTGCCTGTTAACACTAGGGTATGATGGCATGTTAACACTGGGGTATTACTGCGTGTTAACACTGGGGTATTACTGCATGTTAACACTGGGGTATTACTTGGTGTTAACTCTGGGGTATTACTGCCTGTTAACACTGGGGTATTACTGCCTGTTAAAACTGGGGTATTACTGCCTGTTAACACTGGAGGATTACTGCTTGTTAACACTGGGGAATTACTACGTGTTAACACTGGGGGATTAAAGCATGTTAACACTGGGGTATTATTGCATGTTAACACTGGGGAATTACTGCGTGTTAACACTGTGGTATTACTGCCTGTTAACACTGGGAGATTACTGCATGTTAACACTGGGGGATTACTGCATGTTAACAATGTGGTATTATTGCCTGTTAACACTGGGGAATTACTGCGTGTTAACACTGGGGGACAACTGCGTTTTAACACTGGGGGATTACTGCATGCTAACTCTGGGGTATTACTGCATGTTAGCACTGGGGGATTAATTTGTCTTAATACTGGGGTATTACAGCGTGTTAACACTGGGTGATTACTGCGTGTTAACACTGGGGTATTACTGGCTGTAAACACTGGGGGAATACTCCCTGTTAGCACTGGGGATTATTGCCTGTTAACACTGGGGTATTACTGCATGTTAACACTGGGGATTACTGCCTGTTAACACTGGGGTATGACTTCCTTTTAACAATGGGGGATTACTGCCTGTTAACACAGGGGAATTACTGCGTGTTAACACTTGGGATTACTGCCTGCTAACACTGGGGTATTTCTGCCTGTTAACACTGGGGGATTACTGCATGTTAACACTGGGGTATTACTGCATGTTAACACTGGGGGATTACTGCATGTTAACACTGGGGGATTACTGCATGTTAACACTGCGGGATTACTGTGTGTTAATACTGGGGTATAACTGCATTTTAACACTGGGGGATTACTGCATGTTAACACTGGGGGATTACTGCCTGTTAACACTGGGAGATTACTGCATGTTAACACTGGGGGATTACTGCATGTTAACAATGTGGTATTATTGCCTGTTAACACTGGGGAATTACTGCGTGTTAACACTGGGGGACAACTGCGTTTTAACACTGGGGGATTACTGCATGCTAACTCTGGGGTATTACTGCATGTTAGCACTGGGGGATTAATTTGTCTTAATACTGGGGTATTACAGCGTGTTAACACTGGGTGATTACTGCGTGTTAACACTGGGGTATTACTGGCTGTAAACACTGGGGGAATACTCCCTGTTAGCACTGGGGATTATTGCCTGTTAACACTGGGGTATTACTGCATGTTAACACTGGGGGATTACTGCCTGTTAACACAGGGGAATTACTGCGTGTTAACACTTGGGATTACTGCCTGCTAACACTGGGGTATTTCTGCCTGTTAACACTGGGGGATTACTGCGTGTTAACACTGGGGTATTACTGCATGTTAACACTGGGGGATTACTGCATGTTAACACTGGGGGATTACTGCATGTTAACACTGGGGGATTACTGCGTGTTAATACTGGGGTATAACTGCATTTTAACACTGGGGGATTACTGCATGTTAACACTGGGGTATTACTGCATGTTAATACTGGGGGATTACTGCATGTTAACACTGGGGGATTACTGTGTGTTAACACTGTGTGATTACTGCCTATTAAGACTGGGGTATTACTGCGTGTTAACACTAGGGTATGACGGCATGTTAACACTGGGGTATTACTGCATGTTAACACTGGGGTATTACTGCATGTTAACACTGGGGGATTACTGCGTGTTAACACTTTGGATTACTGCCTGTTGACACTGGGGTATTACTGCCTGTTAACACTAGGGTATGACGGCATGTTAACACTGGGGTATTACTGCGTGTTAACACTGGGGTATTACTGCATGTTAACACTGGGGTATTACTGCCTGTTTACACTGCGGATTATTGCCTGTTTACACTGGGGTATTACTGCGTGTTAGCACTGGGTGATTACTGCCTCTTAACACTGGTGATTACTGCCATTTAACACTGGGGTATTACTGCCTGTTAACACTGGGTGATTACTGCATGTTAACACTGAGGATTACTGCAAATTAACACTGGGGGACTACTGCGTGTTAACACTAGGGATTACTGCCTGTTAACACTGGGGTATTACTGCCTGTTAACACTAGGGTATGACGGCATGTTAACACTGGGGTATTACATTGTGTTAACACTGTGTGATTTCTGCATGTTAACACTGGGGGATTACTGCATGTTAACACTGGGGTATTACTGCATGTTAACACTGGGGGATTACTGCGTGTTAAAACTGGGGTATTACTGTGTGTTAACACTGTGTGATTACTGTCTGTTAACACTGGGGGATTACTGCCTGTTAACACTGGGAGATTACTGCATGTTAACACTGGGGGATTACTGCATGTTAACACTGGGGTCTTATTGCCTGTTAACACTGGGAAATTACTGCATGTTAACACTGGGGGACAACTGCGTTTTAACACTGGGGGATTACTGCATGTTAGCACTGGGGGATTAATTTGTGTTAATACTGGGGTATTACTGCGTGTTAACACTGGGTGATTACTGCGTGTTAACACTGGGGTATTACTGGCTGTAAACACTGGGGGAATGCTCCCTGTTAGAACTGGAGATTATTGCCTGTTAACACTGGGGTATTACTGCATGTTAACACTGGGGATTACTGCCTGTTAACACTGGGGTATGACGGCCTGTTAACACTGGGGGATTACTGCCTGTTATCACAGGGGAATTACTGCGTGTTAACACTGGGGGATTACTGCACGTTAACACTGGGGTATTATTGCGTGTTAACACTGGGGAATTACTGCGTGTTAGCACTGCGGTATTAAAACATGTTAAAACTGGGGTATTACTGACTGTTAACACTGGGGGATTACTGCTTGTTAACACTGGGGGATTACTGCTTGTTAACACTGGTGGATTACTGCATGTTAACACTTGGGGAGTACTGCATGTTAACAATGGGGATTACTGCATGTTAACACTGGGGGTTAATGCCTGTTAACACTGGGGATTACTGCCTGTTAACACTGGGGGATTATTGCATGTTAACACTGGGGGATTACTGCCTGCTAACACTGGGGTATTACTGCATGTTAACACTGGGTATTACTGCCTAGTAACACTGGGGGATTACTGCCTGTTAACACTGGGGTATTACTGCGTGTTAACACTGGGGAACTACTGCATTTTAACACTGGGGAATTAGGGCATCTTAACACTGGGATAATATTGCATGTTAACACTGGGGATTACTGCCTGTTAACACTGGGTATTACTGCCTGGTAACACTGGGGGATTACTGCCTGTTAACACTGGGGTATTACTGTATGATAACACTGCGGAATTACTGCATTTTAACACTGGGGAATTACGGCATTTTAACACTGGGGATTATTGCATGTTAACACTGGGGGATTACTGCCTGTTAACACTGGGGCATTACTGCATGTTAACACTGGGTATTACTGCCTGGTAACACTGGGGGATTACTGCCTGTTAACGCTGGCTATTACTGCATGTTATCACTGAGGTGTTACTGCATGTTAACACTGGGGAATTACTGCGTGTTAACACTGGGGTATTACTGCGTGTTAACACTGCAGGATTAAAACCAGTTAGCACTGGTGTATTACTGCCTGTTAACACTGGGGGATTACTGCGTATTAACAATGGGGTACTACTGCATGTTAACACTGGGGATTACTGCATGTTAACACTGGTGGATTACTGCATGTTAACACTTGGGGAGTACTGCATGTTAACAATGGGGATTACTGCATGTTAACACTGGGGGTTAATGCCTGTTAACACTGGGGATTACTGCCTGTTAACACTGGGGTATTACTGCATGTTAACACTGGGGGATTACTGCCTGTTAACACTGGGGAATTACTGCGTGTTAACACTCGGGGATTACTGCATGTTAACACTGGGGTATTATTGCGTGTTAACACTGGGGAATTACTGCGTGTTAAAACTGGGGGATTACTGTGTTTTAACACTGGGGGATTACTGCATACTTACACTGGGGTATTATTGCGTGTTAACACTGGGGAATTACTGCGTGTTAAAACTGGGGGATTAAATCCTGTAAAACTGGGGTATTACTGACTGTTAACACTGGGGGATTACTGCGTGTTAACACTGGGGTATTACTGCCTGTTTACACTGCGGATTATTGCCTGTTAACACTGGGGTATTACTGCGTGTTAGCACTGGGTGATTACTGACTGTTAACACTGGGGATTACTGCCTGTCAACACTGGGGTATTACTGCCTGTTAACACTGGGTGATTACTGCATGTTAACACTAGGGTATGACGGCATGTTAACACTGGGGGATTACTGCATGTTAACACTGGGGGTTACTGCCTGTTAACACTGGGGATTACTGCTTGTTAACACCTGGGTATTACTGCCTGTTAACACTGGAGGATTACTGCCTGTTAACACTGGGGAAATACTGCGTGTTAACACTGGGGGATTACTGTGTGTTAACACTGGGGAATTACTGCGTGTTAACACTGGGCGACAACTGCGTTTTAACACTGGGGGATTACTGCATGCTAACAGTGGGGGATTATTGTGTGTTAACACTGTGTGATTACTGCCTGTGAACACTGGGGTATTACTGCATGTTAACACTGGAGTATTACTGCATGTTTACACTGGGGGTTACTGCCTGTTAACACTGGGGATTACTGCTTGTTAACACCTGGGTATTACTGCCTGTTAACACTGGAGGATTACTGCCTGTTAACACTGGGGAAATACTGCGTGTTAACACTGGGGGATTACTGTGTGTTAACACTGGGGGATTGCTGCGTGTTAACACTGGGGGATTACTGCCTGTTCACACTGGTGTATTACTGCCTGTTTACACTGCGGATTAATGCCTGTTAACACTGGGGTATTACTGCCTGTTAACACTGGGGATTACTGCCTGTCAACACTGGGGTATTACTGCCTGTTAACACTGTGTGATTACTGCCTGTGAACACTGGGGTATTACTGCATGTTAACACTGGAGTATTACTGCATGTTAACACTGGGGGTTACTGCCTGTTAACACTGGGGATTACTGCTTGTTAACACCTGGGTATTACTGCCTGTTAACACTGGAGGATTACTGCCTGTTAACACTGGGGAAATACTGCGTGTTAACACTGGGGGATTACTGTGTGTTAACACTGGGGGATTGCTGCGTGTTAACACTGGGGGATTACTGCCTGTTCACACTGGTGTATTACTGCCTGTTTACACTGCGGATTATTGCCTGTTAACACTGGGGTATTACTGCCTGTTAACACTGGGGATTACTGCCTGTCAACACTGGGGTATTACTGCCTGTTAACACTGGGGGATTACTGCATGTTAACAGTGGGGATTACTGCATGTTAACACTGGGGGATTACTGCGTGTTAACACTTGGGATTACTGCCTGTTAACACTGGGGTATTACTGCATGTTAACACTGGGGGATTACTGCCTGTTAACACTGGGGAATTACTGCGTGTTAAAACTGGGGGATTACTGTGTTTTAACACTGGGGGCTTACTGCATGCTTACACTGGGGTATTATTGCGTGTTAACACTGGGGAATTACTGCGTGTAAACACTGGGGGATTAAATCCTGTAAAACTGGGGTATTACTGACTGTTAACACTGGAGAATTACTGCATGTTAACACTGGGGAATTACTGCGTATTAACACTGCGGGATTAAATCCTGTTAAAGCTGGGGTATTACTGCATGTTAACACTGGGGTATTATAGCGTTTTAACACTGGGGGATTACTGCGTGTTAACACTGGGGAGTTACTGCGTGTTAACACGGGGGGATTATTGCGTTTTAACACTGGGGGATTACTGCCTGTTAACACTGGGGGATTACTGCATGCTTACAATGGGGTATTAGTGCGTGTTAACACTGGGGAATTACTGTGTGTTAACACTGGGGTATTACTGCATCTTAACACTGGGGATTACTACATGTTAACACTGGGGGATTACTGCTTGTTCACACTGGTGTATTACTGCCTGTTTACACTGCGGATTATTGCCTGTTAACACTGGGGTATTACTGCCTGTTAACACTGGGGATTACTGCCTGTCAACACTGGGGTATTACTGCCTGTTAACACTGGGGGATTACTGCATGTTAACACTGGGGATTACTGCATGTTAACACAGGGGGATTACTGCGTGTTAACACTTGGGATTACTGCCTGTTAACACTGGGGGATTACTGCATGTTAACACTGGGGTATTACTGCATGTTAACACTGGGGGATTACTGCGTGTTAATACTGGGGTATTACTGCATGTTAACACTGGGGGATTACTGCATGTTAACACTGGGGTATTACTGCATGTTAATACTGGGGGATTACTGCATGTTAACACTGGGGGATTACTGTGTGTTAACACTGTGTGATTACTGCCTGTTAACACTGGGGTATTACTGCCTGTTAACACTAGGGTATGACGGCATGTTAACACTGGTGTATTACTGCATTTTAACACTGGGGTATTACTGCATGTTAACACTGGGGTATTACTGCATGTTCCCACTGGGGGATTACTGCATGTTAACACTGGGGTATGACTGCCTGTTAACACTGGAGGATTACTGCGTGTTAACATTGGGGAATTACTGCGTGTTACAACTGGGGTATTATTGCGTTTTAACACTGGGGAATTACTGCGTGTTAACACTGGGGTATTATTGCGTGTTAACACTGGGGAATTACTGCCTGTTAACACTCTGGTATTACTGCGTATTAACACTGGGGTATTACTGCATGTTAACACAGGGGGATTACTGCGTGTTAACACTTTCGATTACTGCCTGTTAACACTGGGGTATTACTGCGTGGTAACACTGGGGTATTACTGCATGTTAACACTGGGGGATAACTGCGTGTTAACACTGAGAGATTATTGCGTGTTAACACTGGGGGATTACTGTGTGTTAACACTGTGTGATTACTGCGTGTTAACACTGAGAGATTATTGCCTGTTAACACTGGGAAATTACTGCGTGTTAACACTGGGGGACAACTGCGTTTTAACACTGGGGGATTACTGCATGCTAACACTGGGGGATTATTGCTTGTTAACACTGGGGGATTACTGCATGTTAACACTGGGGTATTACTGCATGTTAACACTGGGGAGTACTGCATGTTAACACTGGGGGATTACTGCGTGTTAGCACTGGGGTATTACTGGCTGTAAACACTGGGGGATTACTCCCTTTTAGCACTGGGGATTATTGCCTGTTAACACTGGGGTATTACTGCATGTTAACACAGGGGGTTACTGCCTGTTAACACTGGGGATTACTGCTTGTTAACACTGGGGATTACTGCCTGTTAACACTGGGGCATGACTGCCTGTTAAAACTGGTGGATTACTGCCTGTTAACACTGGGGAAATACTGCGTGTTAACACTGGGGAATTACTGCATGTTATCACTGGTGGATTATTGCGTGTTAACACTTGGGATTACTGCCTGTTAACACTGGGGGATTACGGCATGTTAACACTGGGGTATTACTGCATGTTAACACTGGGGGATTACTGCGTGTTAATACTGGGGTATTACTGCATGTTAACACTGGGGGATTACTGCATGTTAACACTGGGGTATTACTGCATGTTAATACTGGGGGATTACTGCATGTTAACACTGGGGGATTACTGTGTGTTAACACTGTGTGATTACTGCCTGTTAACACTGTGGTATTACTGCCTGTTAACACTAGGGTATGACGGCATGTTAACACTGGTGTATTACTGCATTTTAACACTGGGGTATTACTGCATGTTAACACTGGGGTATTACTGCATGTTCCCACTGGGGGATTACTGCATGTTAACACTGGGGTATGACTGCCTGTTAACACTGGAGGATTACCGCGTGTTAACACTGGGGAATTACTGCGTGTTAAAACTGGGGTATTATTGCGTTTTAACACTGGGGAATTACTGCGTGTTAACACTGGGGTATTATTGCGTGTTAACACTGGGGAATTACTGCCTGTTAACACTCTGGTATTACTGCGTATTAACACTGGGGTATTACTGCATGTTAACACAGGGGGATTACTGCGTGTTAACACTTTCGATTACTGCCTGTTAACACTGGGGTATTACTGCGTGGTAACACTGGGGTATTACTGCATGTTAACACTGGGGGATAACTGCGTGTTAACACTGAGAGATTATTGCGTGTTAACACTGGGGGATTACTGTGTGTTAACACTGTGTGATTACTGCGTGTTAACACTGAGAGATTATTGCCTGTTAACACTGGGAAATTACTGCGTGTTAACACTGGGGGACAACTGCGTTTTAACACTGGGGGATTACTGCATGCTAACACTGGGGGATTATTGCTTGTTAACACTGGGGGATTACTGCGTGTTAGCACTGGGGTATTACTGGCTGTAAACACTGGGGGATTACTCCCTTTTAGCACTGGGGATTATTGCCTGTTAACACTGGGGTATTACTGCATGTTAACACAGGGGGTTACTGCCTGTTAACACTGGGGATTACTGCTTGTTAACACTGGGGATTACTGCCTGTTAACACTGGGGTATGACTGCCTGTTAAAACTGGTGGATTACTGCCTGTTAACACTGGGGAAATACTGCGTGTTAACACTGGGGGATTACTGCATGTTATCACTGGTGGATTATTGCGTGTTAACACTGGGGAATTACTGCGTGTTAACACTGGGGGATTATTGCATTTTAACACTGGGGGATTACTGCATGCTAACACTGGGGTATTATTGTGTGTTAACACTGGGGTATTATTGCGTGTTAACACTGGGGAATTACTGCGTGTTAAAACTGGGGGATTACTGCGTTTTAACACTCGGGGATTACTGCATGATTACACTGGGGTATTATTGCGTGTTAACACTGGGGAATTAGTGTGTGTTAACACTGGGGTATTACTGCGTGATAACATTGCGGGATTAAATCCGTTTAAAACTGGGGTATTACTGACTGTTAACACTGGGGGATTACTGCGTGTTAACACTGGGGTATTACTGCATCTTAACACTGGGGATTACTACATGTTAACACTGGGGGATTACTGCGTGTTAACACTGGGGTATTACTGCCTGTTTACACTGCGGATTATTGCCTGTTAACACTGGGGTATTACTGCGTGTTAGCACTGGGTGATTACTGCCTGTTAACACTGGGGATTACTGCCTGTCAACACTGGGGTATTACTGGCAGTTAACATTGGGTGATTACTGCATGTTAACACTGGGGATTACTGCCTGTTAACACTGGGGTATTACTGCCTGTTAACACTAGGGTATGACGGCATGTTAACACTGGGGTATTACTGTGTGTTAACACTGGGGGATTACTGCATGTTAACACTGGGGTATTACTGTGTGTTAACACTGGGGTATTACTGCATGTTAACACTGGGGGATTACTGCGTGTTAACACTTGGGATTACTGCCTGTTAACACTGGGGTATTACTGCCTGATAACACTAGGGTGTGACGGCTTGTTAACACTGGGGTATTACTGTGTGTTAACACTGGGGTATTACTGCATGTTAACACTGGGGGATTACTGCATGATAACACTGGGGTATTACTGCATGTTAACACTGGGGGATTACTGCGTGTTAAAACTGGGGTATTACTGTGTGTTAACACTGTGTGATTACTGCCTGTTAACACTGGGGTATTACTGCCTGTTAACACTAGGGTATGATGGCATGTTTACATTGGGGTATTACTGCCTGTTATCACTGGGGAATTACTGCGTGTTAACACTGGGGGATTACTGCATGTTAACACTGAGGTATTATTGCGTGTTAACACTGGGGAATTACTGCGTGTTAACACTGGGGGATTATTGCTTTTTAACACTGGGGTATTACTGCCTGTTATCACTGGGGAATTACTGCGTGTTAACACTGGGGAATTACTGCATGTTAACACTGAGGTATTATTGCGTGTTAACACTGGGGAATTACTGCGTGTTAACACTGGGGGTCAACTGCGTTTTAACACTGTGGATTACTGCCTGTCAACACTGGGGTATTACTGCTTGTTAACACTGGGTGATTACTGCAAGTTAACACTGGGGGATTACTGCGTGTTAACACTTTGGATTACTGCCTGTTAACACTGGGGTATTACTTCCTGTTAACACTAGGGTATGACGGCATGTTAACACTGCGGGATTACTGCGTGTTAACACTGAGAGATTATTGCGTGGTAACACTGGGGAATTACTGCTTGTTAACATTGGGGGTCAACTGCGTTTTAACACTGGGGGATTACTGCATGCTAACACTGGGGGATTATTGCGTGTTAACACTGGGGGATTACTGCGTGTTAACACTGGGGGATTACTGCATGTTAACACTGGGGTATTACTGCATGTTAACACTGGGGGATAACTGCGTGTTAATACTGGGGTATTACTGTGTGTTAACACTGTGTGATTACTGCCTGTTAACACTGGGGTATTACTGCATGTTAACACTGGGGTATTACTGCATGTTAACACTGGGGTATTATTGCGTGTTAACACTGGGGAATTACTGCGTGTTAACACTGGGGGATTATTGCGTTTAAACACTGGGGGATTACTGCCTGTTAACACTGGGGGATTACTGCATCCTTACACTGGGGTATTATTGCGTGTTAACACTGGGGAATTACTGCGTGTTAACACTGGGGTATTACTGCATCTTAACACTGGGGATTACTACATGTTAACACTGGGGGATTACTGCGTGTTAACACTGGGGTATTACTGCCTGTTTACACTGCGGATTATTGCCTGTTAACACTGGGGTATTACTGTGTGTTAGCACTGGGTGATTACTGCCTGTTAACACTGGGGATTACTGCCTGTCAACACTGGGGTATTACTGCCTGTTAACATTGGGTGATTATTGCATGTTAACACTGGGGATTACTGCGTGTTAACACTGCGGATTACTGCGTGTTAACACTTGGGATTACTGCCTGTTAACACTAGGGTATGATGGCATGTTAACACTGGGGTAGTACATTGTGTTAACACTGTGTGATTACTGCATCTTAACACTGGGGTATTACTGCATGTTAACACTGGGGGAATACTGCATGTTAAAACTGGGGTATTACTGTGTGTTAACACTGTGTGATTACTGCCTGTTAACACTGGGGTATTACTGCCTGTTAACACTAGGGTATGATGGCATGTTAACACTGGGGTATTACTGCGTGTTAACACTGGGGTATTACTGCATGTTAACATTGGGGTATTACTTGGTGTTAACTCTGGGGTATTACTGCCTGTTAACACTGGGGTATTACTGCCTGTTAAAACTGGGGTATTACTGCCTGTTAACACTGGAGGATTACTGCCTGTTAACACTGGGGAATTACTGCGTGTTAACACTGGGGGATTAAAGCATGTTAACACTGGGGTATTATTGCGTGTTAACACTGGGGAATTACTGCGTGTTAACACTGGGGTATTATTGCGTGTTAACACTGGGGAATTACTGCCTGTTAACACTGTGGTATTACTGTGTGTTAACATTGGGGGATTACTGCATGTTAACACTGTTGTATAACTGCGTATTAACACTGGGGTATTACTGCATGTTAACACTGGGGGATTACTGCCTGTTAACACTGGGGGATTACTGCCTGTTAACACTGGGAGATTACTGCATGTTAACACTGGGGGATTACTGCATGTTAACAATGTGGTATTATTGCCTGTTAACACTGGGGAATTACTGCGTATTAACACTGGGGGACAACTGCGTTTTAACACTGGGGGATTGCTGCATGCTAACTCTGGGGTATTACTGCATGTTAGCACTGGGGGATTAATTTGTCTTAATACTGGGGTATTACAGCGTGTTAACACTGGGTGATTACTGCGTGTTAACACTGGGGTATTACTGGCTGTAAACACTGGGGGAATACTCCCTGTTAGCACTGGGGATTATTGCCTGTTAACACTGGGGTATTACTGCATGTTAACACTGGGGATTACTGCCTGTTAACACTGGGGTATGACTTCCTTTTAACAATGGGGGATTACTGCCTGTTAACACAGGGGAATTACTGCGTGTTAACACTTGGGATTACTGCCTGCTAACACTGGGGTATTTCTGCCTGTTAACACTGGGGGATTACTGCATGTTAACACTGGGGTATTACTGCATGTTAACACTGGGGGATTACTGCATGTTAACACTGGGGGATTACTGCATGTTAACACTGCGGGATTACTGTGTGTTAACACTGGGGTATAACTGCATTTTAACACTGGGGGATTACTGCATGTTAACACTGGGGTATTACTGCATTTTAATACTGGGGGATTACTGCATGTTAACACTGGGGGATTACTGTGTGTTAACACTGTGTGATTACTGCCTATTAAGACTGGGGTATTACTGCGTGTTAACACTAGGGTATGACGGCATGTTAACACTGGGGTATTACTGCATGTTAACACTGGGGTATTACTGCATGTTAACACTGGGGGATTACTGCGTGTTAACACTTTGGATTACTGCCTGTTGACACTGGGGTATTACTGCCTGTTAACACTAGGGTATGACGGCATGTTAACACTGGGGTATTACTGTGTGTTAACACTGGGGTATTACTGCATGTTAACACTGGGGTATTACTGCCTGTTTACTCTGCGGATTATTGCCTGTTTACACTGGGGTATTACTGCGTGTTAGCACTGGGTGATTACTGCCTCTTAACACTGGTGATTACTGCCATTTAACACTGGGGTATTACTGCCTGTTAACACTGGGTGATTACTGCATGTTAACACTGAGGATTACTGCAAATTAACACTGGGGGACTACTGCGTGTTAACACTAGGGATTACTGCCTGTTAACACTGGGGTATTACTGCCTGTTAACACTAGGGTATGACGGCATGTTAACACTGGGGTATTACATTGTGTTAACACTATGTGATTACTGCATGTTAACACTGGGGGATTACTGCATGTTAACACTGGGGTATTACTGCATGTTAACACTGGGGGATTACTGCGTGTTAAAACTGGGGTATTACTGTGTGTTAACACTGTGCGATTACTGTCTGTTAACACTGGGGGATTACTGCCTGTTACCACTGGGAGATTTCTGCATGTTAACACTGGGGGATTACTGCATGTTAACACTGGGGTCTTATTGCCTGTTAACACTGGGGAATTACTGCGTGTTAACACTGGGGGACAACTGCGTTTTAACACTGGGGGGATTACTGCATGTTAGCACTGGGGGATTAATTTGTGTTAATACTGGGGTATTACTGCGTGTTAACACTGGGTGATTACTGCGTGTTAACACTGGGGTATTACTGGCTGTAAACACTGGGGGAATGCTCCCTGTTAGAACTGGGGATTATTGCCTGTTAACACTGGGGTATTACTGCATGTTAACACTGGGGATTACTGCCTGTTAACACTGGGGTATGACGGCCTGTTAACACTGGGGGATTACTGCCTGTTATCACAGGGGAATTACTGCGTGTTAACACTGGGGGATTACTGCACGTTAACACTGGGGTATTATTGCGTGTTAACACTGGGGAATTACTGCGTGTTAACACTGGGATATTACTGCGTGTTAGCACTGCGGTATTAAAACCTGTTAAAACTGGGGTATTACTGACTGTTAACACTGGGGGATTACTGCGTTTTAACACTGGTTTATTACTGCATCTTAACACTGGGGATTACTGCATGTTAACACTGGGGGATTACTGCGTGTTAACACTGGGGTATTACTGCCTGTTTACACTGCAGATTATTGCCTGTTTACACTGGGGTATTACTGCGTGTTAGCACTGGGTGATTACTGCCTGTTAACACTGGTGATTACTGCCATTTAACACTGGGGTATTACTGCCTGTTAACACTGGGGGATTACTGCCTGTTATCACAGGGGAATTACTGCGTGTTAACACTGGGGGATTACTGCACGTTAACACTGGGGTATTATTGCGTGTTAATACTGGGGAATTACTGCATGTTAACACTGGGATATTACTGCGTGTTAGCACTGCGGTATTAAAACCTGTTAAAACTGGGGTATTACTGACTGTTAACACTGGGGGATTACTGCGTTTTAACACTGGTTTATTACTGCATCTTAACACTGGGGATTACTGCATGTTAACACTGGGGGATTACTGCGTGTTAACACTGGGGTATTACTGCCTGTTTACACTGCGGATTATTGCCTGTTTACACTGGGGTATTACTGCGTGTTAGCACTGGGTGATTACTGCCTGTTAACACTGGTGATTACTGCCATTTAACACTGGGGTATTACTGCCTGTTAACACTGGGTGATTACTGCATGTTAACACTGAGGATTACTGCAAATTAACACTGGGGGACTACTGCGTGTTAACACTAGGGATTACTGCCTGTTAACACTGGGGTATTACTGCCTGTTAACACTAGAGTATGACTGCATGTTGACACTGGGGTATTACTGTGTGTTAACTCTGGGTTATTACTGCATGTTAACACTGGGAGATTACTGCATGTTAACACTGGGAGATTATTGCGTGTTAACACTGGGGTATTATTGCGTGTTAATATTGGGGTATTACTGCATGTTAACATGGGTATTACAGTGTCTTAACACTGGGGTATTACTGCATGTTAACACTGGGGGATAACTGCGTGTTAATACTGGGGTATTACTGTGTGTTAACACTGTGTGATTACTGCCTGTTAACACTGGGGTATTACTGCATGTTAACACTGGGGTATTACTGCATGTTAACACTGGGGTATTATTGCGTGTTAACACTGGGGAATTACTGCGTGTTAACACTGGGGGATTATTGCGTTTAAACACTGGGGGATTACTGCCTGTTAACACTGGGGGATTACTGCATCCTTACACTGGGGTATTATTGCGTGTTAACACTGGGGAATTACTGCGTGTTAACACTGGGGTATTACTGCATCTTAACACTGGGGATTACTACATGTTAACACTGGGGGATTACTGCGTGTTAACACTGGGGTATTACTGCCTGTTTACACTGCGGATTATTGCCTGTTAACACTGGGGTATTACTGTGTGTTAGCACTGGGTGATTACTGCCTGTTAACACTGGGGATTACTGCCTGTCAACACTGGGGTATTACTGCCTGTTAACATTGGGTGATTATTGCATGTTAACACTGGGGATTACTGCGTGTTAACACTGCGGATTACTGCGTGTTAACACTTGGGATTACTGCCTGTTAACACTAGGGTATGATGGCATGTTAACACTGGGGTATTACATTGTGTTAACACTGTGTGATTACTGCATCTTAACACTGGGGTATTACTGCATGTTAACACTGGGGGAATACTGCATGTTAAAACTGGGGTATTACTGTGTGTTAACACTGTGTGATTACTGCCTGTTAACACTGGGGTATTACTGCCTGTTAACACTAGGGTATGATGGCATGTTAACACTGGGGTATTACTGCGTGTTAACACTGGGGTATTACTGCATGTTAACATTGGGGTATTACTTGGTGTTAACTCTGGGGTATTACTGCCTGTTAACACTGGGGTATTACTGCCTGTTAAAACTGGGGTATTACTGCCTGTTAACACTGGAGGATTACTGCCTGTTAACACTGGGGAATTACTGCGTGTTAACACTGGGGGATTAAAGCATGTTAACACTGGGGTATTATTGCGTGTTAACACTGGGGAATTACTGCGTGTTAACACTGGGGTATTATTGCGTGTTAACACTGGGGAATTACTGCCTGTTAACACTGTGGTATTACTGTGTGTTAACATTGGGGGATTACTGCATGTTAACACTGTTGTATAACTGCGTATTAACACTGGGGTATTACTGCATGTTAACACTGGGGGATTACTGCCTGTTAACACTGGGGGATTACTGCCTGTTAACACTGGGAGATTACTGCATGTTAACACTGGGGGATTACTGCATGTTAACAATGTGGTATTATTGCCTGTTAACACTGGGGAATTACTGCGTATTAACACTGGGGGACAACTGCGTTTTAACACTGGGGGATTGCTGCATGCTAACTCTGGGGTATTACTGCATGTTAGCACTGGGGGATTAATTTGTCTTAATACTGGGGTATTACAGCGTGTTAACACTGGGTGATTACTGCGTGTTAACACTGGGGTATTACTGGCTGTAAACACTGGGGGAATACTCCCTGTTAGCACTGGGGATTATTGCCTGTTAACACTGGGGTATTACTGCATGTTAACACTGGGGATTACTGCCTGTTAACACTGGGGTATGACTTCCTTTTAACAATGGGGGATTACTGCCTGTTAACACAGGGGAATTACTGCGTGTTAACACTTGGGATTACTGCCTGCTAACACTGGGGTATTTCTGCCTGTTAACACTGGGGGATTACTGCATGTTAACACTGGGGTATTACTGCATGTTAACACTGGGGGATTACTGCATGTTAACACTGGGGGATTACTGCATGTTAACACTGCGGGATTACTGTGTGTTAATACTGCGGTATAACTGCATTTTAACACTGGGGGATTACTGCATGTTAACACTGGGGTATTACTGCATTTTAATACTGGGGGATTACTGCATGTTAACACTGGGGGATTACTGTGTGTTAACACTGTGTGATTACTGCCTATTAAGACTGGGGTATTACTGCGTGTTAACACTAGGGTATGACGGCATGTTAACACTGGGGTATTACTGCATGTTAACACTGGGGTATTACTGCATGTTAACACTGGGGGATTACTGCGTGTTAACACTTTGGATTACTGCCTGTTGACACTGGGGTATTACTGCCTGTTAACACTAGGGTATGACGGCATGTTAACACTGGGGTATTACTGTGTGTTAACACTGGGGTATTACTGCATGTTAACACTGGGGTATTACTGCCTGTTTACTCTGCGGATTATTGCCTGTTTACACTGGGGTATTACTGCGTGTTAGCACTGGGTGATTACTGCCTCTTAACACTGGTGATTACTGCCATTTAACACTGGGGTATTACTGCCTGTTAACACTGGGTGATTACTGCATGTTAACACTGAGGATTACTGCAAATTAACACTGGGGGACTACTGCGTGTTAACACTAGGGATTACTGCCTGTTAACACTGGGGTATTACTGCCTGTTAACACTAGGGTATGACGGCATGTTAACACTGGGGTATTACATTGTGTTAACACTGTGTGATTACTGCATGTTAACACTGGGGGATTACTGCATGTTAACACTGGGGTATTACTGCATGTTAACACTGGGGGATTACTGCGTGTTAAAACTGGGGTATTACTGTGTGTTAACACTGTGCGATTACTGTCTGTTAACACTGGGGGATTACTGCCTGTTACCACTGGGAGATTTCTGCATGTTAACACTGGGGGATTACTGCATGTTAACACTGGGGTCTTATTGCCTGTTAACACTGGGGAATTACTGCGTGTTAACACTGGGGGACAACTGCGTTTTAACACTGGGGGGATTACTGCATGTTAGCACTGGGGGATTAATTTGTGTTAATACTGGGGTATTACTGCGTGTTAACACTGGGTGATTACTGCGTGTTAACACTGGGGTATTACTGGCTGTAAACACTGGGGGAATGCTCCCTGTTAGAACTGGGGATTATTGCCTGTTAACACTGGGGTATTACTGCATGTTAACACTGGGGATTACTGCCTGTTAACACTGGGGTATGACGGCCTGTTAACACTGGGGGATTACTGCCTGTTATCACAGGGGAATTACTGCGTGTTAACACTGGGGGATTACTGCACGTTAACACTGGGGTATTATTGCGTGTTAACACTGGGGAATTACTGCGTGTTAACACTGGGATATTACTGCGTGTTAGCACTGCGGTATTAAAACCTGTTAAAACTGGGGTATTACTGACTGTTAACACTGGGGGATTACTGCGTTTTAACACTGGTTTATTACTGCATCTTAACACTGGGGATTACTGCATGTTAACACTGGGGGATTACTGCGTGTTAACACTGGGGTATTACTGCCTGTTTACACTGCAGATTATTGCCTGTTTACACTGGGGTATTACTGCGTGTTAGCACTGGGTGATTACTGCCTGTTAACACTGGTGATTACTGCCATTTAACACTGGGGTATTACTGCCTGTTAACACTGGGGGATTACTGCCTGTTATCACAGGGGAATTACTGCGTGTTAACACTGGGGGATTACTGCACGTTAACACTGGGGTATTATTGCGTGTTAATACTGGGGAATTACTGCATGTTAACACTGGGATATTACTGCGTGTTAGCACTGCGGTATTAAAACCTGTTAAAACTGGGGTATTACTGACTGTTAACACTGGGGGATTACTGCGTTTTAACACTGGTTTATTACTGCATCTTAACACTGGGGATTACTGCATGTTAACACTGGGGGATTACTGCGTGTTAACACTGGGGTATTACTGCCTGTTTACACTGCGGATTATTGCCTGTTTACACTGGGGTATTACTGCGTGTTAGCACTGGGTGATTACTGCCTGTTAACACTGGTGATTACTGCCATTTAACACTGGGGTATTACTGCCTGTTAACACTGGGTGATTACTGCATGTTAACA
The DNA here is from genome assembly GCA_030390025.1 of Squalus acanthias. Classification (NCBI taxonomy): domain Eukaryota; kingdom Metazoa; phylum Chordata; class Chondrichthyes; order Squaliformes; family Squalidae; genus Squalus; species Squalus acanthias. The sequence continues at coordinate 63,387 of JASTWF010000590.1, forward strand.
CTGAGGATTACTGCAAATTAACACTGGGGGACTACTGCGTGTTAACACTAGGGATTACTGCCTGTTAACACTGGGGTATTACTGCCTGTTAACACTAGAGTATGACTGCATGTTGACACTGGGGTATTACTGTGTGTTAACTCTGGGTTATTACTGCATGTTAACACTGGGAGATTACTGCATGTTAACACTGGGAGATTATTGCGTGTTAACACTGGGGTATTATTGCGTGTTAATATTGGGGTATTACTGCATGTTAACATGGGTATTACAGTGTCTTAACACTGGGGTATTACTGCGTGTTAACACTGGGGTATTACTGCGTGTTAACACTGGGGTATTACTGCATCTTAACACTGGGGTATTACTGTGTGTTAACATTGGGGGATTGCTGCATGTTTACACTGTTGTATTACTGCGTCTTAACACTGGGTTATTACTGCATGTTAACAATGGGGGAGTACTGCGTGTTAACACTGGGGGATTACTGCCTGTTAACACTGGGAGATTACTGCATGTTAACACTGGGGTATTACTGCATGTTAACATTGGGGAATTACTGCTTGTTAACACTGGGGGATTACTGCCTGTTAACACTGGGGTAATACTGCATGCTAACATTGGGGAATTACTGCTTGTTAACACTGGGGGATTACTGCCTGTTAACACTGTGTCATGACTACATGCTAACACTGGGGTATTATTGCATGTTAGCACTGGTGAATTACTGCATGTTAACACTGGGGGATTACTGCCTGTTAACACTGCGGTATTACTGCCTGTTACCAATGGGGATTGTTGGCTGTTAACACTTGGGTATTACTGAATATTAACACTGGGGATTACTGCATGTTAAAATTGGGGGATTACTGCGTGTTAACACTGGGTGATTACTGCCTGTTAACACTGGGGATTACTGCATGTTAAAACTGGGGGATTATAGCGTGTTAACACTGGGTGATTTCTGCCTGTTAACAAGGGGATTACTGCCTGTTAACACTGGGGTATTACTGCATTTTAACACTGGGGATTACTGCGTGTTAACACTAGAGGTATTACAGTGTGTTAACACTGGGGTATTACTGTGTGTTAACATTGGGGATTACTGCATGTTAACAATGGGGGATTAGTGTGTGTTAACACTGGGGTATTATTGCATGTTATCACTGGGGTATTACTGTGTGTTAACACTGTGGTATTACTGTGTGTTAACACTGGGGGATTACAGCGTGTTAACAATGGGGGATTAGTGTGTGTTAACACTGGGGTATTATTGCATGTTATCACTGGGGTATTACTGCGTGTTAACACTGAGGCATTACTGCGTGTTAACACTGCGGGATTACTGCCTGTTAACACTGGGGAATTACTGCATGTTAGCACTGGTGAATTACTGCCTGTTAGCACTGGGGTATTACTGCCTGTTATAAGAACATAAGAACATAAGAAATAGGAGCAGGAGTAGACCAATCGGCGCCTCGAGCCTGCTCTGCCATTCAATGAGATCATGGCTGATCTGATCCAACCTCAACTCTAAAGAACACAAGAAGCAGGAGCAGGACCAGGCCACTCGGCCCCTGGGCCCGCTGCGCCACCCAGAGGGCCTTGACTGCTCCGAACTCAAACTCATGTCCAATTTCCAGCCCGCTCCCCGGAACCCCTGATTCCCTTTACTTCTAGGAAACGGTCTATTTCTGTTTTAAATTTATTTAATGAAGTAGCTTCCACAGCTTCCTGGGGTAGCAAATTCCACAGACCCACTACCCTCTGAGTGAAAAAGTTTCTCCTCATCTCAGTTTTGAGAGAGGAACCCCTTATTCTAAGATTATGTCCCCTAGTTCTAGTTTCACCCATCATTGGGAACATCCTCACCGCGTCCACCCGATCAAGCCCCTTCACAATCTTATATGTTTCAATAAGATCGCCTCTCATTCTTCTGAACTCCAATGAGTAGAGTCCCAATCTACTCAACCTCTCCTCATATGTCCACCCCCTCATCCCCGGAATTAACCGAGTGAACCTTCTTTGTACTGCCTCGAGAGCAAGTATGTCTTTTCTTAAGTATGGACACCAAAACTGTATGCAGTATTCCAGGTGCGGTCTCACCAATACCCTATACAACTGCAGCAATACCTCCCTGTTTTTATATTCTATCCCCCTTGCAATAAAAGCCAACATTCCGTTGGCCTTCTTGATCACCTGCTGCACCTGCATACTAACTTTTTGATTTTCTTGCACCAAGACCCCCGATCCCTTTGACCTGCAGTACTTTCCAGTTTCTCGCCATTAAGATAACTTGCTCTCTGATTTTTCCTGCCAAAGTGCATAACCTCACATTTTCCAATATTGTATTGCATCTGCCAAATCTCTGCCCACTCACCCAGCCTGTCTATATCCCCTTGTAGGTTTTTTATGTCCTCCTCACTCTCTACTTTCCCTCCCATCTTTGTATAATCTGCAAACTTTGATATGTTACACTCGGTCCCCTCCTCCAAATCGTTAATATAGATTGTAAAGAGTTGGGGACCCAGCACCGACCCCTGCGGAACACCACTGGCTACTGGTTGCCAGTCTGAGAATGAACCATTTATCCCAACTCTCTGCTTCCTGTTAGATAACCAATCCTCCACCCATGCCAGAATATTACCCCCAATCCAATTATTTTTTATCTTGAGTAATAATCTTTTATGTGGCACCTTGTCGAATGCCTTCTGGAAGTCTAAATACACTACATCCACTGGTTCCCCTTTATCCACCCTGTACGTTATGTCCTCAAAGAACTCGAGCAAGTTTGTCAGACATGACTTCCCCTTCATAAAGCCATGCTGACTTTGTCCTATTAAATTATGTTTATCTAAATGTTCCATTACTGTCTCCTTAATAATAGACTCCAAAATTTTACCCACCACAGATGTTAGGCTAACTGGTCTATAATTTTCAGCCTTCTGCCTACTACCCTTTTTAAATAAGAGTGTTACATTAGCAGTTTTCCAATCTGCCGGGACCTTTGCTGAGTTCAGGGAGTTTTGGAAAATTATTACCAAAGCATCCACAATTCCTACTGCCACTTCTCTCAAGACCCTAGGATGTAAGCCATCAGGTCCAGGGGATATATCCGCCTTGAGTCCCATTATTTTACTGAGTACCAATTCCTTAGTAATTTTAATCGTATTTAGCTCCTCCCCCACTAGAGCCCCCTGTTTGTCCAGTGTTGGGATATTCTTAGTGTCCTCTACCGTAAAGACTGAAACAAAATATTTGTTCAGCATTTTTGCCATCTCCATGTTTCCCACCATTAATTTCCCGGTCTCATCCTCTAAGGGACCTACGTTTGCCTTAACCACCCTTTTTCTTTTTATATAACTATAGAAACTCTTGCTATCTGTTTTTATATTTTTTGCTAATTTATTTTCATAGTCTATTTTCCCTTTCTTAATCAATCCTTTAGTTACTTTTTGTTGTCTTTTGAAGACTTCCCAATCTTCTATCCTCCCACTAACTTTGGCTACCTTATATGTCCTTGTTTTTAGTTGGATACTTTCTTTAATTTCTTTACTTAGCCATGGATGGCTGTCATTTCTTTTACACCCTTTTTTCCTCAGTGGAATATATTTCTTTTGAAAGTTGTAAAATAACTCCTTGAATGAACACCACTGCTCATGTACTGTCTTACCCTTTAATCTATTTTCCCAGTCCACTTTAATCAATTCTGCTCTCATGCCATCATAGTCTCCTTTATTCAAGCTCAGTATGCTTGTTTGAGTACCAACCTTCTCACCCTCTAATTGGATATGGAATTCAACCATGTTATGGTCACTCATTCCAAGGGGATCCTTAACTAGGACATTATTAATTAATCCAGACTCATTACACAGTACCAGGTCCAAGGTTGCTTGCCCCCTTGTAGGATCAGTTACATACTGCTCAAGAAATCCATCCCTAAGATACTCAATAAACTCTTCCTCAAGGCTGCCCTGCCCAATTTGATTTGTCCAGGTAATATGATAGTTAAAATCCCCCATAATTATAGCTGTTCCCTTATTACATGCCCCAACTATTTCCTGATTAATACTACTTCCAACAGCGTTGCAACTATTAGGAGGCCTATATACTACGCTCACCAGTGTTTTTTTCCGCTTATTATTCCTAATCTCTACCCAAACTGTTTCATTATCCTGATCTTTTGACCCAATATCATTTCTCTGTATTACAGTGATTCCTTTCTTTATTAACATAGCCACCGCCCCCCTCCCCTTCCTTCCTGCCTGTCCTTCCTGATTGTTAAATACCCTGGCATATTTAATTCCCAGACGTTGTCACCCTGCAGCCATGTTTCTGTAATGGCCACAAGATCATACCCATACATAGTTATTTGTGCCGTTAACTCGTCTATTTTGTTACGAATGCTACGTGCATTCAGATAAAGAACTTTCAAATGTGTTTTGCGACACTTACTTCCTGCTTTTTCCTTATTTAACACTTTACCTTTTACTCCATATCTTCTGTCCCTTCCTGACATGCTTTCCTCTGTCTCCCTGCTCAGGTTCCCAACCCCCTGCCACATTAGTTTAAATCCTCCCCAACAGCACTAGCAAACACTCCCCCTAGGACAGCGGTCCCGGCCCTGCCCAGGTGCAGACCGTCCGGTTTGTACTGGTCCCACCTCCCCCAGAACCGGTTCCAATGTCCCAGGAATTTGAATCGCTCCCCCTTGCACCATTCCTCTAGCCACGTATTCATTTGAAATATCCTTCTATTTCTACTCTGACTAGCACGTGGCACTGGTAGCAATCCTGAGATTACTACCTTTGAGGTATCACTGGGGAAATACTGCATCTTAACACTGGGGAATTACTGCATGTTAACACTGGGGATTTACTGCGTGTTAACACTGAGGTATTACTGCTTGTTAACACTGGGTGATTACTGCGTGTTAACACTGGAGTATTAGTGCGTGTTAACAGTGGGTAATTACTGCTTGTTAACACTGGGGTAATACTGCGTGTTAACACTGGGAAATTACTGCTTGTTAACACTGGGGTATTACTGCCTGTTAACACTGGGGGATTACTGCGTGTTAACACTGGAGCATTAGTGTGTGTTAACACTGGGTGATTACTGCGTGTTAACACTGGGGTATTACTGCATGTTAACTCTGGGGAATATTGCGTGTTAGCACTGGGGTATTACTGCGTGCTAACACTGCGGGATTAAAACCTGTTAACATTGTGGTATTACTGCATGTTAACACTGGGGATTACTGCATGTTAACACTGGGGATTACTGCATGTTAACACTGGGGAATTACTGCGTGTTAAAACTGGGGTATTTCTGCCTGTTAACACTACGGTATTTCTGCCTGTTACCGATGGGGATTGTTGCCTGTTAACACTGGGGTATTACTGTATGTTAACACTGGGGATTACTGCATGTTAAAACTGGGGGATTACTGTGTGTTAACACTGGGTGATTACTGCCTGTTAACACTGGGGGATTACTGCATGTTCAAACTGGGGATTACTGCATGTTAAAACTGGGGGATTACTGCGTGTTAACACTGGGTGATTACTGCATGTTAACACTGGGGAATTACTGCATCTTAACACTGGTGTATTACTGCCTGTTAACACTGGGGTGTTACTGCATGTTAACACTGGGGAATTACTGCATGTTAACACTGGGGAATTACTGCACATTAACACTGGGGAATTACGGCATCTTAACACTGGGATAATATTGCATGTTAAAACTGGGGAATTACTGCGTGTTAACACTGGGATATTACTGCGTGTTAACACTGCGGTATTACTGCCTGTTAGCACTGGGGTATTACTGCGTGTTAACACTGCGGGATTAAAACCAGTTAACACTGGGGTATTACTGGCTGTTAACACTGGGGGATTACGGTGTGTTAACACTGGGGTATTACTGCGTGTTAACACTGGGGTATTACTGCCTGTTAGCACTGGGGTATTGCTGCGTGTTAACACTGCGGGATTAAAACCAGTTAACACTGGGGTATTACTGCTTGTTAACACTGGGGGATTACGGCGTGTTGACACTGGAGTATTAGTGCGTGTTAACACTGGGGGATTACTGCATGTTTACTCTGGGGATTATTGCGTGGTAGCACTGGGGTATTACTGCATGTTAACACTGTGGGATTAAAACCTGTTAACATTGTGGTATTACTGCATGTTAACACTGGGGATTACTGCATGTTAACACTGGGGAATTACTGCGTGTTAACACTGGGGTATTTCTGCCTGTTAAATCTGCGGTTTTACTACCTGTTACCAATGGGGATTATTGCCTGTTAACACTGGGGTATTATTATGTGTTAACACTGGGGAATTACTGCGTGTTAACACAGGGGGATTACTGCATGTTAACACCGGGGTATTATTGCGTGTTAACACTGGGGATTACTGCATGTTAACACTGGGGGATTACTGCGTGTTAACACTGGGTGATTACTGCATGTTAACACTGGGGTATTACTGCATGTTAACACTGGGGATTACTGCATGTTAACACTGGGGTATTACTGCGTGTTAACACTGGGGTATTACTGGCTGTAAACACTGGGGGATTACTCCCTGTTAGCACTGGGGATTATTGCCGGTTAACACTGGGGTAATACTGCGTGTTAGCACTGGGTGATTACTGCCTGTTAACACTGGGGATTACTGCCTGTTAACACTGGGGTATGACTGCCTGTTAACACTGGGGGATTACTGCCTGTTAACACTGGGGATTACTGCCTGTTAACACTGGGGTTTTACTGCATGTTAACACTGGGGATTACTGCCTGTTAACACTGGGGATTACTGCGTGTTAACACTGCGGGATTAAAACCTGTAAAAACTGGGGTATTACTGACTGTTAACATTGGGGTATTACTGCGTGTTAACACTGGGGTATTACTGGCTGTTTACACTGCGGGATTACTGCGTGTTAACACTGGGGAATTACAGCGTGCTAACTCTGGGGATTATTGCGTGTTAGCACTGGGGTATTACTGCGTGTTAACACTGTGGGAGTAAAACCTGTTAACATTGTGGTATTACTGCATGTTAACACTGCGGTATTACTGCATGTTACCAATGGGGATTATTGCCTGTTAACACTGGGGTATTATTGCGTGTTAACACTGGGGAATTACTACGTGTTAACACTGGGGGATTACTGCGTTTTAACACGGGGGGGATTACTGCATGCTAACACTGGGGTATTATTGCATGTTAACACTGGGGAATTAGAGCATGTTAACACTGGGGGATTACTGCATGTTAACACTGGGGTATTACTGCATGTTAAAACTGGGGTATTACTGCATGTTAACACTGGGTGATTACTGCCTGTTAACACTGGGTGATTACTGCCTGTTAACACTGGGGGATTACTGCGTGTTAGCACTGGGGATTATTGCCTGTTAATAATGGGGTATTACTGCCTGTTAACACTGGGGTATTACTGCCTGTTAACACTGGGGGATTACTGCGTGTTAGCACTGGGTGATTACTGCCTGTTAACACTGGGGATTACTGCCTGTTAACACTGGGGTATTACTGCCTGTTAACACTGGGGATTACTGCCTGTTAACACTGGGGATTACTGCGTGTTAACACTGGGGATTACTGCATGTTAACATTGGGGGATTACTGTGTGTTAACACTGGGGTATTACTGCGTGTTAACACTGGGGATTACTGCATGTTAACACTGGGGGATTACTGCATGTTAACACTGGGGATTACTGCGTGTTAACACTGGGGTATTACTGCATGTTAACACTGGGGGAGTACTATGTGTTAACACTGGGGGATTACTGCATGTTAACACTGGGGGATTACTGCATGTTAACACTGGGTGATTACTGCGTGTTAACACTGGGGTATTACTGCATGTTAACACTGGGGGATTGCTGTGTGTTAACACTGGGGGATTACTGCCTGTTAACATTGGGGTATTACTGCATGTTAACATTGGGGTATTACTGCGTGTTAACACTGGGGTATTACTGCGAGTTTACACTGGGGGATTACTGCATGTTAACACTGGGGTATTACTGCGAGTTTACACTGGGGGATTACTGCATGTTATCTTGACAATCAGAGCCTTTCACTACTTCTGCTCTAGTTACTCTGGTCCATGACAGCAAAATTCTCCCTATTCATCTATGTGTTGACCACAATTTTTTTTCATACTTTCTCTTAGTCATCCTCTTTGTTTCCTTTCACTACCTTTCCATAATTAAAAAAAAAAATTATCAAAGTTTTCTTCTGTCTGATCCCCTATATTTATTATATGCCTATTTTGTGAATATTATTTCTCCCACTAATCTCTCTATTTACCCCTGAAACCCCAGCCTTTGACACTCTCACTTTACTCTTGGAATGTATTTAACCTTTACCTCGTTCATCTCATATTTAAATATCTCCTACTACTGGTGATTCATTAAAATGCATTGTAATATTCAAATAAAGTTTGTGGTCATTTTCAGTGGGACCACTTTAGGCCAGTCTAAAACGCCTGCTGAAAGATCATGTTTGGCGCTAAGATGGTGCTGTATGGTTCTGAGCCTGGTTTTCTAGTCCTCCAGCAGCCATTCTGCTCCTGCACCACCAGATATAACCATAAAATATATCTTACAGTGTTTCATAACATCAGCACGAATGGTATTCTCTACATTTCTATATCAGAACTTTAAAAAAAATAACAGAAATATATTTAATATAGGCTATATCCTAATTTACTATAACGTATTAAAAGATATGAGCCCAAATATGGAAAGGATTAATATTTAAATAAATGGATTAATATCCATTTTAAGTTGTGCATTGAACATTTTCTCAAAGTAAATGTACTGTAGAATGGCTTATATTCGCTCAGGGAAAAATTGTGGGAGCGGGAGGCACCTGTATATTCATGGAAATTTAGAATTGAGTGATAGGTTCAGCTGCCCTCGTACTGTATACAGGTCTACAATATTTGCAATGAGAATATCTTCACTGGTCGGTCGCAGTAGGTATCTAACAGATCTTTAAACAAACATTAGCATCAGGTGAATTACTAAATGGGTAAATGAAATAATTATTTAGGTGAACGGATTATTAATGACATTTTCTTATAATTTGCTGCATGTTCAGAATACAATATATGGAGAAAATGTTTGATTCTCTCCCTGTCTTTCTGCCTTTTGCTGTTTATTACTTTTAGTTAGTAAATTAAAACATCTATTTCTGAATTTGAAATCTGCCAGATTTTCTAAAACATCATTTTTTCTTCTAATAAAAATTCTTTGGTTAATAAAGATGGTTTATGCATTAACTTATTTTCAACTTGCAAGTACTGAAAGTGGCTAAATTCAGAACTAATTGCCAAGGTTCTGTTGGTAATTTTAACTAGGATAATTATTATGCAAAGCATACCCACCCAGAATGTTTGCATAACTATCACAAGCGCTTTCATAAATGATGCTTTAATTAGTCTTAATTAGAATTTGTTTAAGTCAGCAGGGAATGCAGAGCCCGTGAAATGATGTATGTAATAAGCATCAGGCTCACTTTTTTACTTGGGGAATAGAGCTGACAAAATCACATCACATTAAATTGATTCAGTCAGAATTAAAATTCTTATGGTATTAATTAAATGGGGTATCTCATTAGCAAGCTGCAGGGCGACGGAGCGACTCTTCTGTGACCAGATGTGGTAGAAGTAGTAGAGAACACTAACAGACCCTGCAGTGTTCAAAAATCACTGTGTTAAGACTTAAGTGAAAGGTGCCGTTGGCTGATAGTACCTCAATTGTCTAGAATTGTGAATTAGATCATTACTGAACGTTATATAAATAACATTAAATAAATATTAGACTTTAAGTCAAAATCTTTGTTTTAAAATTGGAGGCAATCTTCTACCCATTTTGAGATTTATTTACAAGTAAAAGTAATAGTTAAAAATAGTTTTTTCTAATATATGCTCCATAACAGTACTACATTAAGAAGCAGCTACTGGCCAGTTTAGTGCTACCTATGTCCAGCTCTTAGTCAGAAATCTGATAACAAGCCAGCTCTGCTTGACTAACATGAATGTATAACAAGTTAAACCTACTGACTATACAATTCCCATACGAATGGCAAATATATAACATACCAATGTAATATTTCACTGTTATTGGCACTTTTCCATGCTGATTTGATAAGTGATACAGATAACATGGTTGACATTGTTGACACAATAGATGAAAGGGGCGTGTAACCCTTATCTAAATCAGTGACTGTGCAACAGACTTTCTATTTTTGTGAAATATTAACAGATTGCCTCTTCATATCTGGTCTGACTGAAAAGTATTTTGCCTCATAAGGAGTCATTACCATTATGCCACTAGATCATCTTGATTGATTGAAAACTTGTTTTAGCATGAAATAAAATGATAAAGTATGATTCCCTAATGTCAGTTTCGCAATCTCAGCTACATCAGCAGGAGAAGTGAACAGAGACAAGGAGAGAAGGAAAATTTTAGGATTGCTCCTCAGGGCACATTATAATAGCTGACTCAAGGTGAGCGCCAACTAAACTCTTAAAGCAGATTACCTGACTATTATCTTGGACAAGGAATCATGCATGGTCTGAAGAGATCTGAAGAGAGGGAATAAAATAAATTGAAAATGGGCAGCAGCCGCACACGGTGGCACTGAGTGCTGGGTCTCCTACATCACTCAGTTTCCAATCTTAACTTTGCCAGTGTAGGGAGGTGTTGTATGGAAGCCACTGGGAAGAAGGAATATCAGACGGTACAGTTAAGCTGTGCCTACTGATATTATATCTGCGCGATACTGACCATTCGCAGCACTCCTGATTTGGGGAAATATAGAGCTTTGCTCATGCATAGATAGATGTGTCACCAGCAGGTGACATTTTTTAACATTACAGAAGAGCCAACTTCCCTAGTGGCTCCTTTCCAATATTTTAATGTTTAAAATTTGGCTTTGCAATTATTCCTCAACTGATTTGATGGCAAAGTAGGCTGAGATTGCCTCCATGAAATGGTCTCACACTCGTAAAATGCTGAGGCTCACTGTAACTGTAGCAAGAGAGAGGATCTGCCATTCATGCATTTTCAAACAGTTCAGAGTGTCTAGGACAAGGTTAGCTCCATCTAGCACATATGCATGGTGAGTAGGGAGATGGGGAGAAACCCTGAAAAAGAGAGTTCCTACCCTCACAAAATGCAAGGAAATGATGCCTGCTACATACAATGGACTGTATTTTGAAAGAAAAAAATCCTGTATTTTAATCACAATAATTTTAATACCCCCTTAAAAAGTGTGTGTTGATTTTTTTATAACAACTAAAAGGGAAAAGAAAAAGTAAACCAAAGTACCTTCTACTGGACAAGTTGTTTACAGTTCAACTCTTAAAAATTTAGACGTGCACAGCAATTCTATTTACCTCAATCTTATCATAAATTTCAATCTTAAATACCATTAGTGCATTAACAAAAACATTCAGTCGCTGAATTATTTTACAGGCCTGTATAACTTTAGAGAGATTTAACTAGATTAGAACTATATCACTTTGAACGTTAACTTTAAAATGAACATTGTGAAGATTTCACTTGTTATAGTTGTTGATTATGGCCTAAACAGGCTAGCAAGTAAGAGTCTGATTTCCTTAGCACAGTGTTTGTTGATTTTTTAAAACAATTTAATACTGAGGAATCAAAGGTGCACGCTGTTATGAATAATAGATCCTTAATACTCCTGAAAATTAATCTGCTTTCAATAGATTTACAAGAAAGTGTGAATTGTCGTGGATTAATAATTTACCACAATTTAGGATCAGACTTCATACTCAGACAGAGGATGGGTTATTCAATAACAAGCCATATTATCTCATTCATCATTGCTCACCTCAGGTACTTTAGTCTGCAGAGAGCACCTTCTTCAATTCCTGTTAATATATTGCACACTGTTGTGAAATCAATTGAAAGAAGGCCCTGGTGCTTACTTAGTGTTATTTGAGTAGGTTTGTGTTGCACAGTACGCCCATTATAGGTTTACTTTTGGTTCAAGACAAAATCATTGCCGATGTACTTGCACAAATCGTTAACCTTCAGCAGAAGGTGTGTATTATCACAAAATGCTGTATTTTCTGAATGTCCCTAATCAAAATGCATGAAATTATCATTGGCATAATTTATATATATATATGACTTTGAGTTAAAATGATATATATTATGAGGTCAAAGCTCACGTATAATAGTGGATTTGGAACCATCTGGAGTGCCTATCTTTTTAACCATGCTTGGATGAGTTGGCCAGCAACCCAATAGAGCAGCATACAATAAAATCTGAGCAACTTGATTAACTCACTGTTCACAACAGTATTCTATCTCTCCTATTTACTCAATAACTCAATCAGAAACATGCTCAGTATGGTTGTTCTACATCACATCATGCCAACAGCACAAGTGGACCCTTATTGACAGACTCTGCTGAGCTTCTAATAATAATAATCTATATAGTTCTTATGATTTTGTAGTAGAAACGTGTACTGTAATGGGATTTACCCATTTTAAAGCTTTATTTTCATTAAGAAACTGTCAAAACAATGAAAATGCTGGCTCATTTGGGATTTACCTCATGAGAACACAATCCCGTGGGCTTTCTATATATTTTGTTTTACGCTAATCTCTTAACAGTGTTCAATATGATTGATTATATCACAATTTGATTTCTAAATGCTAAAAGAATCAGTTAACGCCCATTCTATTTAAAGTGCTCTTCTTTCATAGGGTTTTTTTTTTCAAACCAGTAGTGAATTAAATGGATTTATAGTCTTCATAGTCCAAAATGTGAGGGTGCCTTAGTTATTACAGCTTTACCTATGGTTGCTTATCTGTTTTGTTTTTTCTTAAATTGAATCAATTTTCAGAAACAAGAAATAATAGAGTTGCAAGGAGTAAAACTCCAGCTATTCTGGTTTCTATGATTACTTAACACTTAAATCTACAGATGTCATTTATTTACAAATGTTGCAACCGCAAAGATTTAGCAGTTTATTTCTGGTTTCTGATTATATTTTAGAACTCTGTGGCTGAAATCACTCATTGTCAGTTCTGGTACCTGAGTTTGAACCCAAATAATTGTTTGGAATGGAAATTTAGTGATTGCTTCTGCAGGTCAGCACTGAAATGAGTCGTCAGTCTCAGTTTAATCCCCAGTAGACTTTAGTACACAGCATGACATAACACTGCTACGGATTTAAGGTTGGAAATCGATGCAATATTAGTTAGGGCAGGCAGTGCAGCATCTTCATACCTGATTGAGAACCACAACATAATTTGTACCTGCAAAAACTGTGATTCATTTCCAAATTATTCAATTAGTTCTTCTTAGTGTCTGTGTCCTGCTGGTCTAATCCAATTGGTTTACAAAAACATATTGTATATTGATATAAAATGTTTGCCAGCTTGCAACCAGTTCTGGACCTGATGCAGACAATTCTACTGTGGGCTTTTCAGACTGAGTTAACTGGACTTGTGTTTATCAATGCAGCTGAACTTGGCAGCTCTGCAGAGTACTATGGTGAGGACTTTTCTGAATCAAGCAAGTGCTGGTGGGTTATGTATTGTTATCACAAAGCTTGAGTATTGGAAGGGGGAATTGCAATTTACAGGACATGAATTGTTAACATTCCACCCAAAACAAAAAACATTTCCGATTTACAGAACTAATTATTGACTACACTGCAGGACACGTATGTTGTGACAGGCTCACATACTCGCCTGCAATGGACTACAAAAGTAATTATTGATAACTGAAGAAACAGATTTAGTGATTGTACTTGTTGTGGCACAAATAAGAAATTATAGGTGAGTCATAATTAGCACCCTCTCTTAATGGCAAGCAACAATTAAGGTGGTCTGCCAATGGGCCCCAAGAAAATGAAGGTAGTGCTGTAGTGGGACCACTGACGCAACACTCAAAGAGGTGGGAGACAGGATTAAAGGGGCCACTGGGCCTCGAAGACTGGACCAGCATATTGACTGAAAACCTCATACTTGAGACCGAGGCCTTCACCAGGTAAGTGATCGGAGAGGGAGGAATGAAAGGAGATCTCTACTAGACCCTCTCCTTCGATTTGCCACATAAGAGACCATTCCCTCTACTACCCCAAGCCTACCGCCCTGGTTCATCTGGCGGTCTTGGAGAGCAGCAGGAACGAGGGAAATGGGCTGGGAACCTGGGCCCAGTGTCCTCCGCTGGCATTTACATCCAGCAGGTGGGTAAAGAGCAGCCAGTGGCAGTCCCCTTTTCTGCTGTTATCCCACCCAATTGTGGGCAGAGTAACAGAGGAAAATCCAGCCCTTAATAGTCCTCCAAAGTGGACTAGCAAGCCACTCAATTGTAAAATCAGTTGCTATGAAAGGCTCACTCCCACCTTCTGAGGCTAACTAGAGATGGACAATAAATGCAGTCTTGTCAGCATTGCTCACTTCCTGAGAACAAATAAAGAGATCCTCCAACAGGAGCGCAGTCAAATGTAAACTTCATAATATTAGTTTATCTTTCTTCAATAGCGATTGAAACACCGATTGTTCATATTACCCGTTAAGGAAGAGAATTGTTTTAGTACTTTAGAATGCTAAATATCACACAAAAAGTTATCCATAACTCTGTTTATTTGGATTTATCTGCTTTCCTTATATAAAAAGATTGATTTACAGGAATAACTGGCACCCTTGTGAACTTTATTTATCTTAAAGCAATAGTGCCAACCTTCAGTGATCCTTTATTGAGATCATTTGACACTGAACATATATCTTTAAATTAAAAAATTAAACTAGCATTTTAATGTGCAATTATATTTACAAAAATGAACTGCTGGATCTAATTTTGACAAATAAGTTTCTTTATTACTCTCCCGCCCCCCCACCCCTTCCCTCCAACCATCTCTTATGCAAGTGCTGTATTGGTCAAAAGCAGAAACTCTTTCTTCCTGTTGGAGCTTTAGCTTGTCAAGAGATTTACCCACCAGAGGAAAGTTGTCATTCTCACTGATTCATCAACATTATCTCCAGCAATGCCAGTACCTGTGCCATCTGTGTTTAGACAACGTAAAAGAAACCTCCCTGCGACTGTCATACAAATCAGGGTCACCATCAAGGTCACACTAAAGGGAGATTCAGGACACTGAGAAGATGTTCAGTCACATGATATTCTGAAATACAGCATTTCAATACAAGTCCTCCAACATCCCAAGCTGCTCCCAGCCTGGAGCTGTCTGCAGTCTATTGGGATATGTGTATTATGGCTGGGTTAATTTACTGATTAATCTCCAGTCAGTGGTTTGTGCTTTCCCCAGATGGCCAATTAAAATTACAACTGGCAGAACAGTGCCCTGTTGGCAGTCTGCTGTGGGGCCAGAGCTGGAGGCACGAACAGAAGGTGCAGGCCCATCCTTGCTGAAACTGTCGGCTTTAATCAAAGACACTGCCTTCTCAATGCTGCATGGATATTGGGATATATGGCACAGGCTGCAGCTCTGCTGTTATTTACTCTCAAAGCCACCATTCCCTGAGCTGCTCCAGTATTCCAGGCATCACTGGCTTTCACCAACAGCAAACACTGCAGATAAAATAAGCCAGGGGGCAAAACCGCTTTAACAGCTTCTGAAATGTAATAGCCTTTTTCCTGATCCCAGCCTCGAAGGATTGATGATCTAATATCATTCACTTCCTCACAAATATAAAAATAATTTAACAGTTGTTTGCGTAAATCAAACGCAAAACACCCTTGTGAAGCTGATAAAAAGATGTCCCTGGAATGTATTTAAGAGCTTACAATACCCCAGTAGCAGTAATAAAAACTAGCATTAACCCAACTTCTCTGATCAGCTTTTGACTCGCTCAGTATTATTGTTTTCTTAAGTTATGTCTGTACCACTGGTTCCATTGACAAGGCCACTTACACCTGTAGGTAACTGACAGTTAACCCCAATTTCCACTTCTTTGTAATTCAAAGAGATTTGTTTCTGCTTGCATTAAATGGCGCTGGAAGTGACTGTATGCTCGACTTATTCCGTGCGAGCATAAACCTGAGGATTTATTGGTTGATTTATGAAATTTCACAGGTTGTTGCTTTATTATATAGAAGTTTTCTTGAGGAGAAAAATGGATACAAATCTGTCATGTGTTTGTCCTGTACTGTTGAATGCCTGAGCTAACAGGAATCACTTTAAATGTTTAATCCTAATAAAATACCCAATTTCTTGATGAAATGTGTCAGCTGTTGTAACTAAAAAAAAATCTGTAAAGTGTGTGTTTATTTAACAAGGTGATATAAACTGAAATGAAGCAACAGTAGGGAGGGTATCATTTTATTTTACAAATACAGCTCACATTTCATTACAGCTCATATCATCTCCATAAGCATGTTTATATGCGCCTATAGTCTCCATGGCAACCTAATGAATACTATGGCTAGAAGAGCAGCCACACATCAGTGCAAGCTCACCTAAAAAAAAAGGAATTGTGATTAATGAGCATGCTCACCATTAAGACTGATGCAAAGGTTTTGTGCTGAGACTATTGAGAGAAGCCTAATACAGCAACTCTTAATTGTACCATGTTTTAATTCAAGGTGTCTATTTAAAGCCACTCACATTATAATTTAACAATTGAAAAGAACCTTTATGGCTTGGACAGTTAATTTTTTGGTTAATTTGCCAATTTAACTAAATTTCATTTAATTCAAAATTACAGCAATTATTTCATTTGATTCTTGGCAGAAATCTATAGAAAGAAGGAAAGACTTGCATTTATATAGTGCCTCTCATGATTTCAGGATGTCCCAAAGCGTTTTACAACCAATAAAGTACTTTTGAAGTGTAGTCACTGTTGTAATCTAGGAAACGTGGCAGCCAATGTAGAAACTCCCACCATGGAATATGAAATAAATGACCAGATCATCTGTTTTTAAGTGTTGCTTGAGGGATAAATGTTGACCAGGACACCAGGAGAACTCCTCTGCTCTTCTTTGAATAGTGCCCGGACATCTTTTGCATACACCTGAGAGTTTAATGTCTCCTCTGAAAGACAGCACCTCCAAAAGTGCAGCACTCCCTCAGTACTGCACTGAAGTGACAGCCTGGATTATGTGCTCGAAGTCTCTGGAGTGGGGCTTGAACCCACAACCTCCTTGACTCAGACGCAAGAGTGCTACCTACCACTGAGCCACAGCTGACACCGGAGATCAATTTGAACTAAGTTCCTCAAGGACTGCATTTAGTTACCATGGCCACGAGTTCACCAGCCAGGGCGAGTCTGGTGCAGCCAGAGCAGACAGCGGCCTCAAACTCCGCACCCGTCTTCATCCCACCTCCACCAAGTGATTTTGCCCTAATTGGGCTTGTTAAACGCGCCCTGCGAGGTTCCCGGCCAATTAAAAGGAAGCGGGTCTGATGATGTCATCTGATGACACGCCATCAGCCGGTTTCCTGAACGGGGCCATGTCCACATCGGTAGCATAGTGGTTAAGTTACTGGACTAATAATCCAGAGGCCTGGACTAATGATCCAAGAGACAGGAGTTCAAATCCCACCACGGCAGCTGGAGAATTTAAATTCAGTTAATTAAATAAATCTGGAATAAAAAGCTCGTATCAGTAATGGTGACCATGAAACTATCGGATTGTCGTAAAAACTCATCTGGTTCACTACTGTCCTTTAGGGAAGGAAATCTGCCGTCCTTACCTGTTCTGGCCTATATGTGACTCCAGACCCACAGCAATGTGGTTGACTCTTAACTGCCCTCTGAAATGGCCTAGCAAGCCACTCAGTTGTAACAAACCTACGAAACACAATAATAAGAATAAAACCGGACGGACCACCCGGCATCGACCTCGGCACCGGCTACAGACACGACAACAGCACACCCATCCCAGTCGACCCTGCAAAGTCCTCCTCACCAACATCTGGGGACTTGTGCCAAAATTGGGAGAGATGTCAACACAGAATAGTCAAGCAACAGCCTGACATTGTCATACTCACAGAATCATACCTTTCAGCCAAACTCCTCCATCACCATCCCTGGGTATGTCTTGTCCCACCAGCAGGACAGACCCACCAAGGGTGGCGGCACAGTGGTATACAGTTGAGAAGGAGTGGCTCTGGGAGTCCTCAACATTGACTCTGGACCCCATGAAGTCTCGTGGCTTCCGGTCAAGCATGGGCAAGGAAATCTCCTGCTGATTACCACCTACCGCCCTACCTCAGCTGATGAATCAGCACTCCTCCATATTGAACACCACTTGGAAGAAGCACTGAGAGCAGCAAGGGCACAGAATGTACTCTGGGTGGGGGACTTCATTGTCCATCACCAAGAGTGGCTCGGTAGCACCACTACTGACCGAGCTGGCCAAGTCCTGAAGGACATAGCTGCCAGTATGGGCCTGCAACAGGTGGTGAGAGAACCAAAACGAGGGAAAAATCTAGTTGACCTCATCCTCACCAATCTATCTGTTGCAGAAGCATCTGTCCATGACAGCATTGGTAGGAGTGACCATCACACAGTCATTGTGGAGACGAAGTCCCGTCTTCACACTGAGGACACCCTCCATCGTGTTGTATGGCACTACCACCGTGCTAAATGGGATAGATTCAGAACAGATCTTGCAGCTCAAAACTGGGCATCCATGAGGCACTGTAGGTCATCAGCAGCGGCAGAATTATATTCCACCACAATCTGTAACCTCATGGCCCGGCATATCCCTCACCCTACCATTACCATCAAGCCAGGGGACCAACCCTGGTTCAATAAGGAGTGTAGAAGAGCATTCCAGGAGCAGCACCAGGCGTACCTAAAAATGAGGTGCCAACCTGGGGAAGCAGAATGCTATAGACAGGGCTAAGCGATCTCACAATCAATGGATCAGATCAAAGCTCTGCAGTCCTGCCACATCCAATCCAATGGAAAGAGGAGGCTCCATGAATATCCCCATCCTCAATGATGGTGGAGCCCAGCACATGAGTGCAAAAGACAAGGCTGAAGCGTTTGCAACCATCTTCAGCCAGAAGTGCCGAGTGGATGATCCATATCGGCCTCCTCCTGAGGTTCCCACCATCATAGAAGCCAGTCTTCAGTCAATTCGATTCACTCACACACTGGATACAGCAAAGGCTATGGGCCCCGATAACCTCCCCGCTGTCG
The DNA here is from genome assembly GCA_030390025.1 of Squalus acanthias. Taxonomy (NCBI): domain Eukaryota; kingdom Metazoa; phylum Chordata; class Chondrichthyes; order Squaliformes; family Squalidae; genus Squalus; species Squalus acanthias. The sequence goes on from JASTWF010000590.1 coordinate 82,602, forward strand.
TGCGGAAGACTTGTGCTCCAGAACTAGCCACGCCTCTAGCCAAGCTATTCCAGTACAGCCAGAACACTAGCATCTATCCGACAATGTGGAAAACTGCCCAGGTATGTCCTGTCCACAAAAAGCAGGACAAATCCAATCCAGCCAATTACCACCCCATCAGTCTACTCTCAATCATCAGCAAAGTGATGGAAGGTGTCGTCGACCGTGCTATCAAGCGGCAGTTACTCACCAATAACCTGCTCACTGATGCCCAGTTTGGGTTCCGCCAAGACCACTCGGCTCCAGACCACATTGCAGCCTTGGTCCAAACATGGACAAAAGAGCTGAATTCCAGAGGTGAGGTGAGAGTGACATCAAGGCAGCATTTGACCGAGTATGGCAGCAAGGAGCCCTAGTGAAACTGAAGTCAATGGGAATCATGGGGGGAACTCTCCACTGGCTGGAGTCATACCTAGCACAATGGAAGATGGTTGTGGTGGTTGGAGGTCAATCAAGACAGCCCCAGGACATCACTGCAGGAGTTCCTCAGGGCAGTGTCCTAGACCCAACCATCTTCAGCTGCATCATCAATGACCTTCCCTCCAACATAAGGTCAGAAATGGGGATGTTCGCCAATGACTGCACAGTGTTCAGTGCCATTCACAACTCCTCAGATAATGAAGCAGTCCATGCCCGCATGCAACAAGACCTGAACAACATTCAAGCTTGGGCTGATAAGTGGCAGGTAACATTCGCGCCACAGAAGTGCTAGGCAATGACTATCTCCAACAAGCGAGAGTCTAACCACCTCCCCTTGACATTCAACGGCATTACCATCGCCGAATCTCCGACCATCAACATCCTGGGGGTCACCATTGACCAGAAACTTAATTGGACCAGCCACATAAATACTGTGGCAACAAGAGCAGGTCAGAGGCTAGGTATTCTGCGGAGAGTGTCTCACTTCCTGACTCCCCAAAGCCTTTCCACCATCTACAAGGCACAAGTCAGGAGTGTGATGGAATACTCTCCACTTGCCTGGATGAGTGCAGCTCCAACAACACTCAAGAAGCTCAACATCATTCAGGACAAAGCAGCCCGCTTAATTGGCACCCAATCCACCACCGTAACCATTCACTCCCTCCACCACCGGCGTACCGTGGCTGCAGTGTGTACCATCTACAAGATGCACTGCAGCAACTCGCCAAGGCTTCTTTGGCAGCACCTCCCAAACCCGTGACCTCTACCACCTAGAAGGACAAGGGCAGCAGGCGCATGGGAACACCACCACCTCCAAGTTCCCTTCCAAGTCACACACCTTCATCGTCGCTGGGTCAAAATCCTGGAACTCCCTCCCTAACAACACTTTGGGTGTACCTTCACCACATGGACTGCAGCGGTTCAAGGCGGCGGCTCACCACTACCTTCTCAAGGGCAATTAGGGATGGGCAATAAATGCTGGCCTTGCCAGCGACGCCCAGATCCCATGAATGAATAAAAAAAAATGTTTTTGACAGTTGTGCTGTAAGTGTTCTGAAGCATTGAGGTGCTGCAAACACTGACAAGCACTGCAAAAAACTGTCGCCTGCACCCAGGCTCTCCCATGACTCCCTCCATATGCTTATGGAGGGAGTCACTGCACGCAGGGAGGGTCTCTTCCCTTTCAATGGGCAGAAGAGACCCCCCAGGAATCCAACGCAGCATTGCACAGGAGGGCACAAGCAGGGATGTCATCTGGAGGACCAGGCTGCAGTTACTGCCAAGCCACACTCAATCTCATCCTGCTGTGCCACTCATCACATCCCCATCACTCTGCCTTCCCTACCCTACTCCTGCAGATCATTACTCACACCAACTTACCTTGCACCTCCACCCATCCCTTTCTATCTACATTATCACTTCCCCATCTCACTAGCCACCCTTCACGCTCACCCTCATCCTACTGCAAGCATACCACCTAACAACACACAAGGGTAGGCACTTGGGTGGTTCAGCCAATGTTCATGTGAAGTTTCTGGTAATGTGCTATCAAACATTGAAATCTTTATTTTGAACACTTTCCGTTCTTGGACAGCTCTGTGTGCACCTTTGAAAGTGTCTTAGTGAGTTCCAGTGAATGGTGAGACATAACGTTCCCCCCCCCCCTCCACCCCAATGGTGATGAGTGTGAAAGGAACGGCTTGGATATTGTAAGGATGCTTTATGGTGCTGGTGTGGGGTGGTGCCAACCTGGTGCATCATGTGGCAGCCAGGGTGTACAGAGTTAAGTGAAGCAAATCTGGACATGGTGAGGCCTTCACTGGCATCCCGGGCAGCAATGTGCATGGGTGATGATGTCCTGTCTCCAGTGCAGCATCAGTTGATTGCGGAGAAGGTTGGTGTTGTTGGTGCTGCTGGTGTGCCTGGTGATGTTGGTGTTGGGGCTGATTGTGTTGGGATTCTGAGGACCAAGGTGAGATTTTTTCAAGGGCACCGATGCTGATGGAATAGATGGCAGGTTGAGATGACAGAAGTAATCTGTCAATGTTGAGATAGGTTGTTCCCAGGAAGTGACAGTGGATAGAGAGATTATTCCAAACACTTCAAAAGTGCATAAAGCTCAAAAGTAGGTTCCAAATCATTAATGCTCCAGCTTCTGACATTGGAAAGTGACCAGCTGTGAAATGGTAGCTTTTAGACCAATTTTGCAGCTGTCACCTATTGAAAGAAATGAAGAGTTGTTCATACTTACCTGGCGTGATCCCCGAGCGACGAGAACCTCGTGGAAAACTTGGGAAAATGCTTTGTACCTGGTAAAATGGTGATTAAATTGCTTTAAACACCCTCTTAACTAGCACAATTGCCTGACCCGCCGCTTAGTGCCGTGTCTGCAAAGCGCAGGCAGAGCCGGCACTAGGGAAACTCACAAGGAGGCGGGTTTAGAGCGGGATTTCACCCCGCTGTCAATCTTTTTGATTTTGACAGCGGAGCCGCCTCTGAACCCGCCCTCCGAGAGCCGGCAAAATTTCGCCCCATGTGTGGGTAACTCCTTTCAACTTCCCGATATGTTTATTTAGTTAGTTAGTCTTGATGTTGCATTCCACTTGTGAGGGAAGTGAATGATTTTTAACTCGAAGTGCATTTGGAGTGGGCAGGGATTGGGGTGGGAGGGAAATCCCTGCGGAGAATACAGCATGAGGACTGGGCCATTTTAATGCCCGGGCCTCATTTGAATTCTGCCGCATTTTATCCCAGTCAAAACTGATGGATGGGAGTGATGTCAGAACGGCGGGACAGAAGTTGAAATTGGGACAGGAACCGTAGGACACTGGGGATCCAAGGAAATGGTCCCTGGCGTGTAGTTAATGCTGGGGGAGGTTTGACAGCAGGTGCTGTCATTGAGAACGAGAGGCAAGGCCGGGGCTAGGGAGGCCCAAGGACTGCCTGTGGGGTCCGGGGGAGCACTGCTGCTCATCCTGGCCCACAAGAAATCCTTCGAAAAGTTACATTTGTATACTAACCTTGCCCTCTTTGGCCACTCCACTGATCCCCGGCGAGTCCTGCTGTCGGGTTTGGCTCAGTGTGGGTGCGCGAATATTTTAATTAAATTGGCGTTGCGGAGCCTATGACATAATCGGCCCGTGACATTTCAATGACTGCCCGGGGCGGGCAGTTTTCCCATGATTATTTTGAGGGAAGTTAGTATAGCAGGAGGTAGAAATACGTCAGGAACGCAGCATGACCCCCACCCACCCCGCCATCTTAACCCCTCTCACGGCCCATACCATTCCCACAGGGTGGGATATTAAAATCAACCCTAGTAACTTATGACATTCTGTGACTAACTGTATGAATCAAATATAGCTCATTAAACACCAAAAAGAAATCACCCAAACAGTAAATAAAAATGACTTTCATAGCTACCTACTTCACAGCAGCTAAAACATAGCGGCATCATCACAGGCTTCCAGTAAGTACACAGTAGCCTACATGTGATATTATTCCACTGGATAATGAAAACTTAATCAAACAATAGCACAAAATGGTTATGATTTTCCCCTACCATCCGATTCTTATTTTCCTCCTGTTGGCCACTGTGTCAGAAATAAATATGTTAATGACTTTCTTGTAGACATTATACATTCTGACAGCTTTATTCAATGCCTGCTTTGAGAGAGGCTTGTGGCCTGTTAATGGTTTAGTATCTTTTAAGGTATATTTTGAAAAAGAAGTATACACAAAAAGCATAGTTAAAATGGTTTCCCACAGCGACCATGAATCCATTATTGTTTTTAGATAGCAAAGTGCCCACTGTATGCAATCCAGAGATCACCTAACTTGTCTTGTCCCTCCCAATTGTGACCACCAACCTGCATCAATCACTTCCTCCAAGATTCAGCCACTGATGTCCCTGAGAAGGCAAAAACTCAAAAGTCTTGCTACTGGTAACTGATGTCGATCACTGGCGATAACATCATTCCATGATTACCAATTTTAGGCAAAATTTTGGTCTACATATTTTTGAGGGGCTTAATTTTTTTTTCTCCATCATCTCAAGGATGTTGTGTGAGTAACTCTCCTCATGGCTCAGCACATTTATCTAGTTAGTAGCTGATTCGCCTCAATCGTTGTTCCGTGCTAAGATAGTGGCCCCGATATTCGAAGCGGGGGCGGGGGAGGAGTTATGGACGGGAAACCTGGAAGTACTGTTTCCCCGAATGCTCTGCAGTTTTAATTTTTTCTTCAGGTTTCTCACTGGCTGCCTGTCGGGGGGGAAAGCCTGAAGCACGAGGCCACAGTGGAGGAGCAGGTAGGTCTAGTGGTGGTTGGGGGTGGGGAGAGATTGCGGGGAGGTGAGATGGTGGTCGAGGGCGGTAGAGCGTGGTTGGGTGGTAGAGCGTGGTTGGGGGGGGGGCCAGATAGTTTTCGGGGGTTAGACTTTGTTCGGGGCGGGGCGCCAGATTGTGGTCGCGCGGGGTTAGAGCATGGTCGGGGTCAGGATCGGGGTCGGGGTGTCGGTGACTGTGGTGGGGGTGGGGGGTCGGGGGTCGGAGATTGTGGGGATGGTGGGTCAGACAGATCACATGGTATTTACAAGTAAGCTTGTTGGGCCTGGAGGAAACACTCCTGTTCCTCCTGGCCCACAAGCAGTGCTGTAAAGAGTTATACGACTTTTATACATTAACAAGCCTCAAGCAAAATTAGACATTACCAAATAGATTCAGCCCTTCTTGCATCCTTTTACCTGGCGAGGCCTGTTTCCCAAGGCCAGGAGAAATCCAGCCGACATGAGTTAAAAACAGAAAGTTTGTAAAAATGGAGGCACGTAGCTTCCTTAAAAGCTTTCAATGACCGACCCACCCCCTGAGAGCGGATTGGTCACCCACCGCCTGCCCCCCGCCCCCCCCAACCGGACCAACCTCCGTTAATACTGGAAGTGGGCGGGTTGGGTTTGGGTTTGAAATTTTTTAACCTGTCTGAATCCATTTTTAGGTGTTAAAATTACCCCCCATCTCAGACAGGTTAGAAATAGGGAAATATAATTGGGTGGGCGGGGGGGGGTGGGATTGTTCAAGGTTTTCGTTGCGGATCATTTACCAGCAACCCCCGACTGTCGAACCAAACTTATGTACATGTCAGGTGAGCACACTATTGGGCTTGGCTGTGATGCCCCAGCAATTAAATAGCTTGCTGAAACTTGCTGTCTACGTTCACACATGAATTTTGACCATTCGGATTAGGTACTAAAGGACAATCAGTGGCTGCATACACAACAGAGAATCAATGATTCACAAGAGGAGGTGAGGGATGGGGAGAAAATTGGTGAGGAGAAAAAAACCAAAATTAAAATGAAACTGCATTGTGAGGAATGTTGTGTGGATCAGTACTGCATGTTATGAAGAAGGATTCACAGATGAACTTATTTTCATTGAATAAAGGAAGATTGAGAGAGGACATGATTTGTACCCATAAAATGATGAGAGGAAAGGATAATAGCAATGTAAGGTCATTCAGCATAGACTGTCATCCTGGAGCTATAGGACATAAGTACATAATTAACAAGCCTCAAGCGAGACTAGAGATTATAAGATTTTCCTCCCCACAAAGTAATAGATATGTGAAATAAACTCTCAGTAAAAGCATGGTATGATGATTACATTATTGGAAAAAAAAAGCTGGATAAATATCTGGTAGAGATTGGGATTGCAAGATAGAAAGATATACATAGATAATCAAACTCTCTACATACCATGTTGGTTCATGTGGAGCTGAGACCAGAGACATGTCATTCATGGAAGGCCTAATAATGGCACAAAAATTCGTGAGGAAGCCTTCGTGCGAGGGTAAGGCCTCCCCGCGATCTCTCACTCCGCGTTGGCTTTTTCAGTTCCAGCTCGCATGAACTTGATGTTCTGGACAGCTGCTGTGCTGGGCTTGCGTATCCCACCGGCGTAGTTAATTCGTGCGAGCTGTGGGATCACGTGACTCAGTTAGAGCCAATGGCAGTACACCATCTTCCATTCATAACTTTCACATAAGTGCTGTGAAAGTTATGAATACTATAGCCCCCCAAAAGAACCGCTAAACTTCAATTAAATTTAAAAAAAACCATCACATTAATAAAATAAGTATAGTTAAATAAATTAACCATTTTAAATAAAAAATTAAATTTTTGAAAAAATTTAAAATCTTTTAAAAAGTTATAAAAATAAACTTACCTGTCTTTAAAGTCTCTAAAAAAGATATACCTGTTAAAAAAAATTCAAAATAATACTTAATTCACTACTTACCTTGTTAAAAGTGGGTCTTACTCCTCCTTTTTTTATGTGTAGAATCTTCCGTACTTACCTGCGCGTTGAAACCACTAAGTGCACAGCGTGCGCGCAGCTCACCTAGGACCCGCCCCCTTTTCCATTCACCAAGCGCCGGTTTTCAGCGCATGCGCAGTGCATGCAGAAAACCGGCAATTGGAGACAGAATACGCGAAGTGCGTACTCTCGCGTAGCGGCACTAATTTTTGGGCCAATGTTGCTCTGATAGTCTGGAATTTTGAGAATCACAAGCAATGTTGGTCAAGGAGAAAATATATAAGCACAAATCTTTTTCTATATCAAAAGTCATATCTAGAATGAAATTTTCTCAAAGACAGTGTTGGTCGTTTTTGATAAAATGTTTTGTCAGCACTCTGATCCACTTCAATGCAGACATTTCTTCCACATGAAAATGAATCAATGCAGTACTGTTCAGATAGTCAAATTCAATACTTGTTGGCCATAATAAGCATGTAAATTTAAAGTGGCCTTTTCCTGACAAGCAACTAGCAATGCAACTGATGTAGGAAAGCTTACTCTTGTTTCAATCATTGGGCTTGGAAGGCTAGGCTGTGCTGTCCATATCATATATTTCTCCTGGGCAGCAAGCTGGTTAGTTTGTTAGAATAAATTATCTGCCTCCTGATATCACCAAGTATCCATTAAACAAGCCTCCATTTAGATAGAACTTTTCATGTTCTCGGAATGTCCCAAAGCGCTTCATCACCAATAAATTAATGTTGACGTGTAATGACTGTTGTTATATAGGCAAATGCAGCAGCCAATTTGTGCACAACAAAATCCCACAAACAGAAATTGGATAAATGACTAGTTTTTGGTGGTGTTGGTTGAGGGTAGAATTCCCCTGATCTTCTTCAAATATTGCCATGGATTTTTTTTACATACACCTGAACAGGCAGATGGGGCCTCCGTGTAATGTCTTATCCACAAGATGGCACCTCCTCAGTACTGCTCTGAAGTGTCAGCCATGATTATGTGGTCAAGTCTCTGGAGAGTGCCATGAACCTGCACCCTTCTGACTCAGAGGCTAGAGAACGGAAACCTTTGTTGCTAATCTCAAAAAACAAACATGCCTCCACACATCATGCATTTGCTGCCAATTTGATTTGGCTGCAATATGGCCCCATTGTATTGTATTTCCAACTGTGGTACACTTGGAAATTGCTTTGTTAAATTGCGTCATTAAAAATAGAAATATTTAACACATTCAATATAAATATCTAATTGTTGATAAACTGACACTGACTTATACAAATATATCCTTTTAATATACTTAGCATGCTTATGTCGATGTTCAAATCAGTGCATAGAATACTCCAGTAACCTTGTGAATAGAGGTGAGTGGGATTGTTGTCATTGCTAATTATTGCAAAGCATCCTTGACAGTATCAAGCTCTTTGTAATGTAATGCTAGCTCCGACGTAGTCTCCGATGACTAATCAACACCCCTTTACATTTGCTGTACACTCTGTTGCATGACAGGCTTGCTTCCAGAGGTTTCTCATATGATCAGCCACCCTGCCGTCTGCACCATGGAGTAGATTTTACTACAGCAGGGTTCAGATATGTTGAGGCTGGGAAATGATGTGAGGACATGTTTTGCCTTCTCCACTCACATAATTTGCAACTACCTGGGGGATGAGGTGGAGGGGTGGGGGGCTTTTAATGTGGGCAGACATAAGCAATCTCATGCAAATCAACTCATGTGGGATTTTGCAATGATAATGCTTCATTTTCACAGTGCATTCATCCTGTCCATATAAGATGAACTTTAAAAACCAGTCACTCGATGGTCTTTCAGAAAGTACTGTCTGAAAGGAAAACTTTTAATTGTCAAAATGGGCATAGCATTCAATTCTCCTTTATCCCAGAATTTTTTGGAGACTAAAGAAGAGGATGAACGAGGGGGATTCCAGGGAGGTTGGTTTGCAGAGTAGGCAATATGCTCACACCCACTATTATCCACCATTATCCAGAGAGCCGTTGTTACAGGTATGGGTGCCTGATAGCCTCAGAAGAGAACTGCCTTTGCAGGTTTAGCAGGGAGGCGGTAACAGAGTTGTACCATCTGCTATAAGCTGACCTGCCGGTAGCTTCAACCACAAGATTTGCACTACCTGTGGCAGTCAAGGTCTCAACAGCCCTCACCTGCTATGCCTCTGGGTCCTTCCTGGTTCTGTCCCAAATTTAATTCCCCCAGCAGGCAAACTGTCCACTCTCCTCTCCCCCTGGCCTCCAAAATTCCGGCCCCTGTATGTCTTTTAGAACCACCTAGGGCTCCTTCTAGGTGTCTCCCAGTGGGCGGAGTAAGTGAGGTAGTTGGCTGCTGTGTGCCCATGGGAGCATGTTTGGGACTGAGGTGGCCCTCTGCATCATTATACCAGTAAATGAGATGGCCCTGCTACTGGTTCTGGGGCGGGGGCAGGGGTGCTGCTTGATCCTGCTCAATTTCTGGCACAGGTATTGTCATTTCACATGGCTAGTTGGATTGGGTATGTCTTTGCTACAATATGGATGAGACAGCAACCTCGTCCATGGCTATTCCAGCTGCTCTCCTGCTGGTGAGTGCTTCATCAGTATGCTGAGTGATCTGTATGGAAGCAGATCTCCAGGCAACAATGAGGACAGTGAAGCCATCCAAGCTGCCTATATGTGTAAGCCAGAAAAGAGAGCCAGTTGCAGATTGGAGCCCATGGTTTCTATGGTAGCAGTCTGAGTATTTATTGTGCTTCATACTTCTGTCACTGGGGACTCAGTTGCTGATGCCTGTGGAGTTGCCATGTATTCCATCCAATGTGGACTGCGATACCGGTAAGTTTTCCTGTATGAGTACATAGATACAGCCAGTGGACAGCCATTGCCATATCTTGCAGGTTGCTTTGGGCAGCTTCAAATCACTCTTCTTTTATAAGCAGGCCCTCTCTATACTCTGCAATTGAAGAAGGATGTGAGTGATCCCACATGTTCCTTCACAGCTCCTCTCTTTGCTCTTCCTCATTTGTGCTCAATGCTCCTCCTGGTGCTCCCTCCAACAAGCTGACTAGCTAAATCTCCCAGGATGTAATTGTGCTGGTGCTTTCAAAAGGTGAGTGTGCGATGCTGGGCGCTGTTAGGTGCTGGCTTCTTCATCGAGACTCTTAGCTGCACCTCATTTTTGGGGAATGCTTATGGGAAGATAAGATATGTTAATATGTTGGCAGCATGACATCTCTTGAGGTATTAACTACATGGCAATATAAGTTGTGAACCATGGTATTATGCTTGAATGTATGCCTGGGTGACAGCAAGATCGAATGATGGAGCAGAGACAAAAAAAGCAAAAAGAGAAGGATGGCCCTCAGCTTCACCCAATCCCTCTATGTTCTCATAGGAGTTCCAAAGTAGTGCCACGTCTTGCCAGGCACTGTTGACTTTTCTCCTGTGGGGAATGTGTGCTGGAGTGTATAAGAGTAAAGACGTCTTACTGCAATTATATAGGGCCCTGGTGAGACCACACCTGGAGTATATCCTTATGTGGACGATAAGGAAGGATATACTTGCCATAGATGGAGTGCAACAAAGGTTCACCAGACTGGTTCCTGGGATGGAGGAATTGTCCTATGAGGAGAGAGTGAGTAGACTAGGCCTATATTCTCTGGAATTTAGAAGAATGAGAGGTGATCTCATTGAAACATACATAAGATCAGCCATGATCTTATTGAATGGCGGAGCAGGCTCGAAGGGCCAAATGGCCTGCTTCTGCTCCTATTTCTTATGTTCTTATGTTCTTATGAGTGGCAACAAAGCAATCCTCCTCGCATCGAGTTACATTGAGTCTACAGCACAGAAACAGGCTATTAGGCCCAACTGGTCTAAGCCGGTGTTTATGCTCCACATGAACCTCCTCCCACCCTTCTTCATCTAACCCTATCAGCAGATCCTTCTATTCCTTTCTCTCACATGTGTTTATCTAGCTTCCCCTTAAACACATCTATGTTATTTGCCTCAACTACTTGTTGTGGTAGCACATCCCACATTCTTACCACTCTTTGGGTAAAGCGGTTTCTCCTGAATTCCCTATTGGATTTCTGCCACTTCTTGGGACACTACCTCTATTGCTGCATCCATAAAGTGGACGGCTGCCTGGACAGCACTCCATTATAGTCATACCCTTCGACATAGTGCTTGCTGATTAAAAAAGGCCCTGCTCTTTAAATTACTGCTGCAGGCCCTTTAAATGGGTGATGTAGAGTTTGATATCCCAGCTCTAAATCAGCAAGCACCATCCGACTGGCGAATTGCTCCTCAGAAACTTGTTGGGAATCTATAATGAGGCAGGAGACTAGAAGTTAGTTTGGGAATGAACACACACAACTTAGAGAAGCGCTAAGGCTTTTCCCACTACAAAAAATCCACCAACGTAGCGCATAACCCCTTAACCTAGCTACAGTCGATGATAATCTGGCTTTCTAACTGTCTATGTTCAATCAAATACGTAGAACCAAAATATCTAGTTAATATATCTAACTGGATATATTGAAGCAAAACCAAGTGCCAGGTTATGGTAAAATGGCTGGTTGGAAGAACTGGGGGTAATTTTAACTTTGGGCGATAATGTAAAGTGGACGATATTGAATTATCTGTCCATTACATAATATAAGACAATGTATAATGATCGATGTTGAATTATGTGTCCATTACATAATATAAGACAGTGTATAATGGGCGATGTTGAATTATCTGTCCATTATATAGATGAGACAGTGTATAATGGGCGATGTTGAATTATCTGTCCATTATATAGATGAGACAGTGTATAATGGGCGATGTTGAATTACCTGTCCATTATATAGTATGAGACAGTGTATAATGGGCGATGTTGAATTATCTGTCCAATATATAGAATGAGACAGTGTATAATGGGCGATGTTGAATTATCTGTCCATTATATAGTATGAGACAGTGTATAATGGGCGATGTTGAATTATCTGTCCATTATATAGTATGAGACAGTGTATAATGGGCGATGTTGAATTATCTGTCCATTATATAGTATGAGACTGTTGAGGCTGCCGCGAAACACGAATTAAGGCCGAGTCCATGTGTGGGACATAAAGCTTTATATTACAACTGCCTGGTCAAAATGGCTGAAAATAACTGCTCACAGAATTATCTGGAAAAACCCTGAGGCCCCGCCCACTTCTTTTCTCCTGCCTTAAAGGCAAGGTGCTCGATATATTGTCCACGGACGGAAAAGTGGATTGCGCCCATTTAGGTGGCGATCCGCCACTTAGCCCCCCCCAGAATCCGCTTAGGAGGTGTGGACGAGACGGTGCGGCGGTCTGATGGGCCGGCCGAGCGGCTCTTGTAGGACGCCGGTGGATGTGGAACGGCCGGGCGTGGAGCTGCCGGGTGAACCGGCTTGAGGGCAGGTCGGCCGCGTGGCGGTGGACGAGCTACAGGGACCTGCTCTCCGGGCTCCGAGTGTGCTGGCTTGAGTCGGTCAACCGTCACTTTTTCGGTCCTGTCGCCCACTTGCAGGGTGAAAAATTTGTCCCCAGCCTGTAGCACCTTGTAGGGCCCGTCGTACGGGGGTTGAAGGGGTCCGCAGTGGGCGTCGTTGAGGCGGCGGTAATCCCCGCAGGGGCGCCAACCCCCGCCTGGTTTCGGGGCGATGTGGAGTGGGGAGGCCCAGGGACTGTTGGGGCGGCGGATGATGCCGAGCTGTTCCATAGTGGCAAACTCGGTCCGTGCGATCTCCAGTTTGGCCGGGTCCAGCCTGCGGGCGTGGGCGTACACTGGGGGGCCTGTGGTGGGGATGAAGTGTTCCACCCCATGTTTGGCGGCCTCCGCAGAGAAGGTCGGATTGGTAAGGGCCGGGAATTCAGCCAGGAGTGCCGAGTAGTCATCTGTGGCCCGGGCGTGGCACTGTGACGCCATGTCGGCAGGTTGACGGGGGGCCATGGCGCCCAGGATGGGGGACATGGTGTTCATGTCCACGAGGCGGTGTCGAGGGATGTCTACCAGTAGGCCGTGGGCGCACAGGAAATCTGCGCCGATGAGAGGGGAGAGCACCTTGGCAGTGATGAAATCCCATCGGTAGCGGCGACCAGCGAGGTCGAGGGTGACTGTGCGGGTGCCGCACGTCCGGATTTCTGAGCCATTAGCAGCAGCCAGCGCCGGTCCTCGTTCGCCCTTTTGGATGTCGAGGGAGGAGGACGGGATGATGCTGTGCTGAGCTCCAGTGTCGCACAGGAACCGGCGGCCGGTTTTGTCATCCGTGACGTACAGCAGGGAGCCCGCGTGGCCCATGGCCATCGCGGGGGCTGGTACGGGGGCGGACTTGAAAGAGCAGGGAGGTGTGCACCGTTGTGCCCTGGCGCCGAACCGTGCGTGGTAGTAACAGTGGCCTGGGTTAATGGGGTGTGAAGGCCCCGTGGGCCTGGTGGCTGGTCCTTGTGGCCGCGTGGTGGCCGGTGAGGGGCGCGCCCAGGCATTGGCTGCCAGGTCCGGAGTGACGTCGCGGCTGGAGTGAGCGGACAGCAGCTTGTCGGCCTCATCGGCCAGGGCTTCCAGGTTCGTGAGGCCGGACGCAACGATCGCTGGGCGGATTCTGAGAGGTATCTGGTGGATGAACAGCGTGCGGAAGAGGGATCCGGGTGGGCTCTCGTCGGTGAGGGAGAGCATGTGGGAGAGGAGGTCTGACGGTGAGGCATCACCGAGGCCTGGAAGGTCGAGGAGGTGGCAGTTTCGCTGGTATGCCGAGGCCGTAAATTTTTTATGGAGCGCTGCCTTAAGATGTGCTTACTTGCCTTCCTCTGGTGGGTTCTGCAGCGCTGTCCAGACCTTCGTAACTGTGGAGCTACCGAGTGATGTGACGAGGTAGTCGTACTGCGTCCCATCTGTGGTGATGTGTTGCAGCCGGAAGCGGGATTCGGCTTGGAGAAACCAGGCTTCGGGCTGGTTTTCCCAAAACTCCGGCAGTTTCACGGAAACTGCGTTCGTGTCCACCATTGCAGTGCTCAGAATACGTTCTGAGCGTCGGGGTCACCAATGTTGAGGCTGCCGAGAAACAGGAATTAAGGCCGAGTCCATGTGTGGGACATAAAGCTTTTTATTACAACTGCCTGGTCAAAATGGCTGAAAACAACTGCTCACAGAATTATCTGGAAAAACCCTGAGGCCCCGCCCACTCCTTTTCTCCTGCCTTAAAGGCAAGGTGCCTTAAAGGCAAGGTGCCCGATATATTGTCCACGGACGGAAAAGTGGATTGCGCCCGTTTAGGTGGCGATCCGCCACAAGACAGTGTATAATGAGCGATGTTGAATTATCTGTCCATTATATAGTATGAGACAGTGTATAATGGGCGATGTTGAATTATCTGTCCATTATATAGTATGAGACAGTATATAATGGGCGATGTTGAATTATCTGTCCATTATATAGGATGAGACAGTGTATAATGGGCGATGTTGAATTATCTGTCCATTATATAGTATGAGACAGTGTATAATGGGCGATGTTGAATTGTCTGTCTATTATGTAGTATGAGACAGTGTATAATGGGCGATGTTGAATTATCTGTCCATTATATAGTATGACACCGTGTATAATGGGCGATGTTGAATTATCTGTCCATTATATAGCATGAGACAGTGTATAATGGGCGATGTTGAATTATCTGTCCATTATATAGCATGAGACAGTGTATAATGGGCGATGTTGAATTATCTGTCCATTATATAGTATTATGTTAATGGCGAGAAACTGGAAAGTACTGCAGTACAAAGGGATCTGAGGGTCCTAGTGCAAGAAAATCAAAAAGTTAGTATGCAGGTGCAGCAGGTGATCAAGAAGGCCAACGGAATGTTGGCTTTTATTGCTAGGGGGATAGATTGTAAAAACAGGGAGGTATTGCTGCAGTTATATAAGGTATTGGTGAGACCGCAGCTGGAATACTGCATACAGTTTTGGTGTCCATACTTAAGAAAAGACATACTTGCTCTCGAGGCAGTACAAAGAAGGTTCACTCGGTTAATCCTGGGGATGAGGGGGTGGACATATGAGGAGAGGTTGAGTAGATTGGGACTCTACTCATTGGAATTCAGAAGAATGAGAGGCGATCTTATTGACACAGATAAGATTGTGAAGGGGCTTGATTGGGTGGATGTGGTAAGGATGTTCCCAAGGATGGGTGAAACTAGAACTAGGGGGCATAATCTTAGAATAAGGGGCTGCTCTTTCAAAACTGAGATGAGGAGAATCTTCTTCACTCAGGGTGTAGTAGGTCTGTGGAATTTGCTGCCCCAGGAAGCTGTGGAAGCTACATCATTAAATACATTTAAAACAGAAATAGACAGTTTCCTAGAAGTAAAGGGAATTAGGGGTTACAGGGAGCGGGCAGGAAATTGGACATGAGGCTGAGTTCGAATTGGTCAAGGCCCTGTGGGTGGCGGAGCGGACCCATGGGCATGGTGGCCGGTTCCTGCTCCTACTTCTTGTGTTCTTTAGATTTGAGGTGAGGATCAGATCAGCCATGATCTTATTGAATGGCGGAGAAGGCTTGAGGGGCCGATTGGCCTACTCCTGCTCCTATTTCTTATGTTCTTATGTTCTTATATAGCATGAGACAGTGTATAATGGGCAATGTTGAATTATCTGTCCATTATATAGCATGAGACAGTGTATAATGGGCGATGTTGAATTATCTGTCCATTATATAGCATGAGACAGTGTATAATGGACAATGTTGAATTATCTGTCCATTATATAGTATGAGACAGTGTATAATGGGCGATGTTGAATTATCTGTCCATTATATAGCGTGAGACAGTGTATAATGGGCGATGTTGAATTATCTGTCCATTATATAGTGTGAGACAGTGTATAATGGGCGATGTTGAATTATCTGCCCATTATATAGTATGAGACAGCGTATAATGGGCGATGTTGAATTATCTGTCCATTATATAGAATGAGACCGTGTATAATGGGCGATGTTGAATTATCTGTCTATTATATAGTATGAGACGGTGTATAATGGGCGATGTTGAATTATCTGTCCATTATATAGAATGAGACAGTGTATAATGGGCGATGTTGAATTATCTGTCCATTATATAGCATGAGACAGTGTATAATGCACGATGTTGAATTATCTGTCCATTATGTCGCATGAGACAGTGTATAATACGCGATGTTGAATTATCTGTCCATTATATAGCATGAGACAGTGTATAATGGGCGATGTTGAATTATCTGTCCATTATATAGCATGAGACAGTGTATAATGGGCGATGTTGAATTATCTGTCCATTATATAGCATGAGACAGTGTATAATGGGCGATGTTGAATTATCTGCCCATTATATAGTATGAGACAGTGTATAATGGGCGATGTTGAATTATCTGTCCATTATATAGCATGAGACAGTGTATAATGGGCGATGTTGAATTATCTGTCCATTATATAGCATGAGACAGTGTATAATGGGCAATGTTGAATTATCTGTCCATTATATAGCATGAGACAGTGTATAATGGGCGATGTTGAATTATCTGTCCATTATATAGCATGAGACAGTGTATTATGGGCAATGTTGAATTATCTGTCCATTATATAGCATGAGACAGTGTATAATGGGCGATGTTGAATTATCTGTCTATTATATAGAATGAGACCATGTATAATGGGCGATGTTGAATTATCTGTCTATTATATAGTATGTGGCAGTGTATAATGGGCGATGTTGAATTATCTGTCCATTATATAGTATGAGACAGTGTATAATGGGCGATGTTGTATTATCTGTCCATTATATAGCATGAGACAGTGTATAATGGGCGATGTTGAATTATCTGTCCATTATATAGCATGAGACAGTGTATAATGGGCGATGTTGAATTATCTGCCCATTATATAGTATGAGACAGTGTATAATGGGCGATTTTGCATTATCTGTCCATTATATAGTATGAGACAGTGTATATTGGGCGATGTTGAATTATCTGTCCATTATGTCGCATGAGACAGTGTATAATGCGCGATGTTGAATTATCTGTCCATTATATAGTATGAGACAGTGTATAATGGGCGATTTTGCATTATCTGTCCATTATATAGTATGAGACAGTGTATAATGGGCGATTTTGCATTATCTGTCCATTATATAGTATGAGACAGTGTATATTGGGCGATGTTGAATTATCTGTCCATTATATAGCATGAGACAGTGTATAATGGGCAGCTAATTCAATACCACCCACTTTACATTTATGGGCCTAGAAATTCAACCGCGACACGAAATTTGCTGTTGTCACCGCAGCCACCGAAAATGTTGGTGCCAGTTGGAGTGAAAAATTCGCGCTAGGGACTGCTGATTAGTAGCCCAGCACTAAACTCATGGTGTAACGCCCTCCTGGTGGCGTTAGTCCCTGCATCATTTCAGAATGTGGTGTCCAGACACGGCGTTGCATCTTCCAACAGGAAGCGAGGCTATGATTTCACTAGAAATTGTAGGATATTAAAAAGGCAATGCATTATCGTTTGCTTAAAAGGGCAATGCCTTCTGAACTGATAAAAATAAAAATGAAGTAAAAAAATGCAGTTTTCAGCCCTCACAGCTCTTCTGTCTTTTAAAAAAAAAATTATATTTGAAGAAAAATCCCCAAATGGGAGTCTTCAGCTCTTAAAGCAGAATTGCCTTCCGCACCTCAGAAAATTGGAAAAGTGCTTCAACACTAACTCAAATGGCTTAGCAAGCCAGGGAAGGGGCATCTAAGGTCTCGCACGCAGCACTCCAGCTTTGTGCAAGGGGTCAACACTGCAAGAGAGGTCCTCTACCCACAGGGGCCAGGTGGCCCTCCAGAGAGAACGATGTGGGACCAGATCACTGAGGCCGTCACTGTCAGCAGTGTCGCCCCCACCACCTGGTTCCAGTGCCCAAAGAAGCTTCATGAACTCAGACCACTGGTCACGGTCAGTGAATGCAAAATCAAAAGTCATCTCCTACCAACTGTATCATTAGCCTCACACACTGCTCAATGATCGACCCCCACCCCCCCACAATCACTCACCTACCAACAATCTGCACCAATCACGAGGCACATCTCCCATTCCTAGCCTCACCTCACCCCCTTGGAGGAGACGGTGCAGGCCATTCTTGGCAGAGGCATGGCTGAGTCCTTGGCCAGTGGTGGGGCTGCAAGGTTGCAAGATGCTAGTATCCGCATACATTATCCTCCTTCTGGCATGCACTTCTTGCTTTCCCACCCTTCCCTCCACCACAACTCCACCCTTGTACCTTCCTCATTTTACACACCCAAGAAATTAAGCCTGCCCAGCCAGTGGTTGATCAAGAAGAGGGAGAGGAGAGTGAAGAAGAAGAAGAAACACCATCACTCAATTTCACACTCTCAGCCACAAGGTCGACCAGCAAGGTCATTTGCAGATTCCCCCACTGAAAGCCAGCAGCCTTCCACCAGCCATGCTGCAGCCACTGGGGTAGCACTGCGTGACATCAGTAGGATAGGCAAAGGCACTAAGAGAATGCATAAGGGTGATGAGTTGATTTCTTGATGTCATATTGGAAGGATAGATGTGTAAAGTTGGATTGGAATGTTTGTTTTGTAGTGGCTTTTATTTCAGTATTGTGGCCAAGAGGATGCTGTGATGGTCAATAACAGAGGGAAGGTAAGGTGTGGGACAAATGTTGAAACAGAAATTGGGGTTGTGGTCCCTGGTACCGCAGGTGGATGATTCATCCCAGATATCCCGGCCAGAAATGGGCTGTCTGGGTTGCATCCTTCCTTTTGCTTCCTCCTCTTCTGCTTCCTCTCTTCTTATTCCTCTTCTGCATTTTCCTCTTCTGCGTCTTCCTCTTCCCTCTGCGAGCAGATGTTGTAAATCTGAAATAAAAGCAGGAAATGCTGGGAATACTCAGCAGGTCAGGCAACATCTCGACCTGAGACATGAACTCTGTTTCTCTCTCGATGGATGTTGCCTGACCTGATGAGTATTTCTAGCATTTTTGGCTTCTCAGAGGCCTTCCTGTACCATCCGAGATGCAAGCATCCACCAGCACGCCCTGTACACTTAAAACATTTTTAACATGTATTGCAGCAAGCCACTACTTCAAGAAATCAAAAAAATCCATCCAAAAGCTTAAATGCAAACTTACCCTCGGAACCGAGGATGACTTCCTTCCACGCTAAAAATGAATTCTCAGGTGACTGCTGAGTCCAATGCGGGACCGACAGTCTCTGTCACAGGTGGGGCAGACGGTGGTTGAAGGGGCGGGTGGGTGGGGTGCTTGGGTTGACATGCGCTCCTTCCGCTGTTTGCGCTTGGCTTTCGCTTGCTCCCGGCGAAGAGACTCAAGGTGTTCGGCGCCTTCTCCTCCACTTTGTGCGGTCTTGGGCCAGGGATTCCCAGGTGTCGGTGGGGATGTTGCACTTTTTCAAGGAGGATTTGAGGGTGTCCTTGAAGTGTTTCCTCTGCCCACCTGGGGCTCTCTTGCCGTATCGGAGCTCCAAGTAGAGCGCTTGTTTTGGGAGTCTCGTATCGGGCATGCGGACGATGTGACCCGTCCATCGGAGCTGATCGAGCGTGGTCAAAGCTTCGATGCTGGGGATGTTGGCCTGAGCAAGAACACTGACGTTGGTGCGCCTATCCTGCCAATGGATTTGCAGGATCTTGCGGAGGCAGCATTGGTGGTACCTCTCCAGTGCTTTGAGGTGCCTGCTGTACATGGTCCATGTCTCTGAAGCATACAGGAGGGCGGGTATCACTACTGCTCTGTAGACCATGAGCTTGGTGCCGGGTTTGAGGTCCTGGTCTTCAAACAAACTCTTCCTCAGGCGACCTAAGGCTGCACTACCACACTGAAGGCGGTGTTGGACTTCATCATCGATGTCTGCCCTTGTTGACAGTAGGCTCCCGAGGTATGGGAAGTGGTCCACATTGTCCAAGGCCTCGTCGTGGATTTTGATAATCGGGGGCAGTACTGTGTGGCGGGGGCAGGTTGGTAGAGGACCTTTATCTTACGGATGTTTAGTGTATGGCCCATGCTCTCATATGCTTCGGTGAAGGTGTTGACAATGGTTTGGAGTTCAACCTAAGAGTGTGCGCAGACGCAAGCGTCTTCTGCATACTGTAACTCGATGACAGAGGATGGGATGACCTTGGATCTGGACTGGAGGTGACAGAGGTTGAGCAGTTTCCCGTTTGTTCTGTAAATTAGCTCCACTCCAGCGGGGAGCTTACTGAGGGTGAGATGGAGCATTGCAGCAAGGAAGATCGAGAAGAGCGTTGGTGCGATGACACAGCTTTGCTTGACCCCAGTCCGTACGTGAATTGCATCTGTGGTGGATCCGTTGGTCAGGATCACGGCTTGCATGTCGTCGTGAAGCAGGTGGAGGATGGTGACAAACTTTTGGGGGCAGCCGAATTTGAGGAGGATGAAAATGTGTGTATCCCTTTAAGAGGTGCTGACAGCGCATCTGTGAGTCTGCTGAAGGCTGGGATTTCATGGCGAGCTTAGGATCCAGTGCTAAGGTCCAAGTTCGACATCTTCAGCCAGAAGTGCCGAGTGGATGATCCATATTGGCCTCCTCCTGAGGTCCTCACCATCACAGAAGGCAGTATTCAGCCAATTCGATTCATTCCACGTGATATCAAGAAACGGCTGAGCGCACTGGATACAGCAAAGGCAATGGGCCCTGACAACATCCTGGCCATTGTGCTGAAGACTTGTGCTCCAGAACTAGCCATGCCTCTAGCCAAGCTGTTCCAGTACAGCTACAATACTGGCATTTACCAGACAATGTGGAAAACTGCCCAGGTATGTCCTGTTCACAAAAAGCAGGACAAATCCAATCCAGCCAATTACCGCCCCATCAGTCTACTCTCAATCATCAGCAAAGTGATGGTACGTGTCGTCGACAGTGCTATCAAGCGGCACTTACTCACCAATAACCTGCTCACCAATGCTCAGTTTGGGTTCCGCCAGGACCACTCGGCTCCAGACCTCATTGCAGCCTTGGTCCAAACATGGAAAAAGGAGCTGAATTCCAGAGGTGAGGTGAGAGTGACTGCCCTTGACATCAAGGCAGCGTTTGACCAAGTGTGGCATCGAGGAGCCTAGTAAAATTGACGTCAATGGGAATCGGGGGTAAACTGTCCGCTGACTGGAGTCATACCTAGCGCAAAGGAAAGATGGTTGTGGTTGTTGGAGGTCAATCATCTCAGCCCCAGTTTATCACTGCAGGAGTTCCTCAGGGCAGTGTCCGAGGCCCAACCACCTTCAGCTGCTTCAACAATGACCTTCAATGACCATCCCTCCATCATAAGGTCATAAGGGGATGTTTGTTGATGATTGCACAGTGTTCAGTTCTATTCGCAACTCCTCAGATAATGAAGCAGTCCATGCCCGCATGCAGCAAGACCTGGATGACATTCAGGCTTGGGCTGATAAGTGGCAAGTAACATTCGCGCCACACAAGTGCCAGACAATGACTATCTCTAAGAAGCGAGAGCCTAACCACTGCCACGTGACATTCAATGGCATTACCATCGCCGAATCTCCCACCATCAACATCCTGATGGTTACCATTAACCAGAAACTTAACTGGACCAGCCACATAAATACTGTGGCAACAAGAGCAGGTCAGAGGCTGGGTATTCTGCGGCGAGTGTCTCACCTCCTGACTCCCCAAAGTCTTTCCACCATCTACAAGGCACAAGTAAGGAGTGTGTGGAATACTCTCCACTTGACTGGACGAGTGCAGCTCCAATAACACTCAAGAAGCTCGATACTATCCAGGACAAAGCAGTCCGCTTGATTGGCACCCCATCCACCACCTTAAACATTCAATCACTCCACCACCGGCGTACCGTGGCTGCAGTGTGTACCATCTACAAGATGCACTGCAGCAACTCGCCAACGCTTCTTCGGCAGCACCTCCCAAACCCGCGACCTCTTCCACCTAGAAGGACAAGGGCAGCAGGCGCATGGGAACACCACAACCTCCAAGTTCCCCTCCAAGTCACACACCATCCTGACTTGGAAATATATCACCGCTCCTTCATCGTCGCTGGGTCAAAGTCCTGGAACTCCCTCCCTAACAGCACTGTGGGATTGCCTTCACCACACGGACTGCAGCAGTTCAAGAAGGCGGCTCACCACCACCTTCTCAAGGGCAATTAGGGATGGGCAATAAATGCTGGCCGTGCCAGCGACGCCCACGTCCTGGAACGAATAATAAAAACAGGGTGACGTTAAGTCGGCATGTGACGTCACCCTCTCTAATTTAAATTTCCACTGCCATCGCTTTTACCGGCAGCGCTGCTGGCCTTCAGAAAATGGCGGACGCCGCGAGACCTGCTATCAGCTGGCGAAGGAGCAGCGGCCGCCATGTTTTCGCAAAATTTTGCTGGTAACGGGTGGCGTAAAACACCCGAATCTTTAGCCCATGGAAACTATAGTGAGGCTGTTTACCTGAGCAAACAGTGTTGGTGGAGCCTGAATAGCAACAATCGGCAGCAGCTAAAGAGGGGTAAATATCACTCACAAACCAAACAAAATACTAGGCTGTTAAAAGTTTAAATTCAATATCTGAAGCAAAATGGAGTCCTATGAGCGCAGTCATAAATTGATTCAGAAATGACAAAACTGCAAACAGAAAGAAATGGCTGAGCAGCAAACAAAAGAAAGAAATTTCCAGCACAAGCAGATGCAGGAAGATAAGCTTTATGAGCAGCAGTTAGAATAACTTAAACTGAAGGCTGAGTGCAGCATTGTAGATTGAAGCTGGAGGCTGCTGAAGACCAGCATGAGGTACAAGGAAAGGAGAAACACCACTCCCATTGGCAATGCTGACTATGAAACTGGTGAGTGAGGGACCAATGGATTCCGCCCATAATTCTGTATATAAATTTGCTGAAGTTTATTCCAAATTTTTAGGAAGGGGAAGAGAGGAATTTTGAATTCTTCACAAAGTGCATAGGTGTAGTATCTGAGGAAGGTCATTTTCTTTAGCGGTGAGACAATTAAAACAATTCTTCTGACTTTGATCTCACACTAGAAAAATATAGGTGCAAATTTTAACACTTATGTAACAAAAGTTGTGGAGAACTAGTGATAAAAATGATAGTGATATTAAAATTGTAATTAGAGGGACAGAATGTAACGATGTTTGATGAATTACGTAAGTTAATCGTATGGGAACATTTTCTGGAAACTGTTCCAGACAATTTATGGATACGGTTGCTTGGTCACAAAATTAGGACAGGAAGTCCGATGGTTGAGCAAGGTGAGCAGTATTCCGCCTCGTGAGGACGGTGGCTCCAGTGAGCAGGTACAAAGTTTTACACAACAATTGGTGGGTGTATCACTGTGCTGAGTGATCAGGCAATACCCCTGATTGAAGACTGCACACCCCAAAAGATCAGAGAGGGATGATTCTAGGGATGTAAAGTATGATGATTGCATTGAAATAGAGCACAAAGCAGGAGACTCAAGAAGGTGTTTGAGCTGATCTTCCGACCCCATATCTTCTCCATCATCAAGACCGTCTACTTCTACCTCCGTAAGATTGCTCGTCTCCGCCCCTGCCTCAGCTCATCTGCTGCTGAAACCCTCATCCATGCATTTGTTACCTCTATTCCAATGCTTTCCTGGCCGTCCGCCCACCTTACACCCTCCGTAAACTTGAGCTCATCCAAAACCCTTCTGCGATAACTCCAGGCACAGCAGAGGAGTGCAAAGCAAGAACAAGTCACTCACAAAAAGTGTCTCAGTTTGCAGCTGTCCAAGTGAGCCTGAGAAGCTTGAACAGAAGGGAAGTGGTACAGGTTCAGGTCACTGACCCTACACTGGACACTGTACAGAGGCAGGCAAAGAGCACAGATCCCAAAGCACAGTCCGAGCATAGTGTCATTTTATCACAGGGACAGTTTCAACAAAAGAGTCAAAGCAGTACAAAAACATGTTAAAATCATACCTTGTCCATGAGGAGATAGCCTTATGTGTGTTGTCTACCCAGAGGAGCACTGAAAAGGGCAACATAATTGCTTTGTTAGCAGAGAACAGAGCGAGTTGTTTGCTGGGGAATTGCTGTTGTTAAATAGGAGTCATCCAAACAGGAGCAGTAGAATGCAGTTATTGCAAAGCTTTCAGTCACAGTCATCGAGCAGAACTGGGGACATGCGGCAGTTTGTCCATGGGGTAGACACTGGAAATGCAATGCCAGACAAGCCACACCCCATTATTACCTTATAGCACACAGGACTGTGACAAGAATGAGGTGCAAGAGGCTAGAAATTTATTATAGCCCAGGAATGGGCGGTAAAATTAGAAAAGTTGGAGAATTAGCGCCAGGGGCTAATGCTTTAGATTGCACATAAAATTCATGCTCAATGTTCAAAGAAATGATTGGAGCGCTAATTCAAGTCTTAAAGCTCAAGCTCATTGGCGTTACACTCAAAGGGTGGACCAATATTGCGTGCAGTCTAATCGCAAGTCATCATTGCCACAGGCTTTTTCCAGTTCTTAAAGGGGAGGTTCATTGATGCTGTAGAACCTCATTCTCAGCATTGCTGGCTGTGCAGCTGCCTCAGCCAGCAGCAGCAGGTCAAGGAGAAGGAGCCGGACGACTGAAGCAGCTGTACCCATGGCAGATTCATGCCTCAGGGAGAGAGCCCACAGATACAGCAATCAAGCATTGGAGGTATTGGTGCTCGCTGCGGAGAGACGGAGGGCGGTGCTCTACGCGGCAAGTGGCAGGAGGCCCTCGCTGCAAGTATTCCGCACCATGTGGAGGGAGGTAGCGCAGCACATTTCGGGCAGCACTGTGGTCCCCAGGACCTACACATAGTACAGGAAGAAATTTCACGACCTCACTCAGGTGGTCAGAGTGAGTCAATGCTTCAACAATTGCTACATACTATCATCTGAACCACAATCTTCAAGCACTGCCAAAAGCACCAGAGCCCCAGCACTCACCCACCAACAATCTCTACCTAGCAACACTTACACCCACATCTCACACCTTGCACACAATGACAGCTATTCAACTGTGGCAGGCACATCACCCAGACACATTGCTCCACACTCACTCACCCACTTTCCTTTCTCTTGCAGGCTAAGGTGGCTCACAACAGGAGGGAGCAGGAGCATACAGGCGGAGGACAAGCTGACACTCAACCACTGTCTACACTGGAGAATCGAGTGCTGCAGATTATTGGCGCCAGGTGGTGGGCGCCGTGGCCACCGGCGACATTGACCCCCTTGGGGACAACAATGGTATGATAATCCCTACTCCTTCTACTCACATTCCACTTCACCCTCACCCCACAAGCGTTTCGCACTTTCCAGCTAATCATGCTGTATGCATGCATTTCTCCCTTCCTGCCCCCCTCCCCTCACCTTAACCCGACTCTTGCGCCTTTCTGCTTTCAGATAATGAGCAAGCACCTGAGCAGCCTGTCCTTGAGGGCACTGCAGAGAGCAAGGGGGGAGAAGCGGAGGAGGAGAACAATATACCTCGTCACTGCATGTCTCACCCGCAGGCACCATCTCAGATCCTGGCACTACACATTCTTTAGAGGCCAGTATAGTAGCGGGATCTGCACAGGGTGAGGCACCGGGGACGAGTGGGCTGCAGCAAGGCCAGGGGGAAAGGGTAGCTCGGGGGCCAGCTCCCCGGAGCGCGAGTTCCACGCACAAGTTCTGCTGCACAGGACTCAGATGAGGACCTCGAAGAAGGGTGATAGGCATGCACATGGAGATGATAGGTGCAATGGCAAGGGTGCCCGAGAGCCTCTCGGCAATGATAAGGAGCATGGAGGCGTCCACCTCCAACATTGCACAAGGCTCCGCGCACACCATGGAGCCCATCATTTGCAGTCTGCAAAGGATGGTAGACTCCCAGAGAGACCGTGGCAACCCAGACCTGATGCCGCGTGTGATGGGCGATCTGGCAGCTTCCATTGCAGCACAGGCAGAAACGACACAACGTCTTAGTGCTGTAATGCAGTCTATGCTTGGTGGCATCCAATCTCAGACTGCTCTCATGCAGTCTCAGTTTGATGCCACGCAAGCTCTGACTACTGCCATGGTGGCTGGGTCTACCATCGTCGACCAGGGCTTTCATGGTGTCGCAGCAGGCCAGCAATCTGTGCTCCAACAGATTGCTTGGGATGCTGAGGTGTTGCCCCGGGGGAGTGGCAGTGGGTCAGTGGAGCAGGAAGCTGCTCCCACCGCTGGCACTCTGCCATTGCCCATGTCGCTGCCTGTCATCCAGCCAGCCCAGACTGCTGCCACCCATGCTGAGATGGTGCAGTCTACCAGCCGGGCCTTCCAGGTCCAGAGCTGGTCGAGGGCGTCCTGCAAGGCCATTTGAAGTCTCCCGCACAGACACTCAGCAGCCTTCCACCAGCCCTGCTGCAGCCAGTGGGCCAACACTTCGTAGAGCACTAGAGTAGGCAAAGGCACAGTAACGAGAGGCACTAAGGGATTGTACAAGGATGTGAATAGTTAATATTTTTGGTGCAAACATGTGCTCACTGATTATTGCCAAATTTATTAATTCAGTTTGGATTCTTTTGTGGTGTGTCTCATTTCAGCTTTGTGCTGCGATATGGCCTGCGACAGGGATGGAATGATGGGGATGTGGTGAGCAAAGGGGATCTGGGGTTTAATTTATTGGAACTGCAGTCTGATGAGACGATCATGGACCACCCTTCCAAAAGGCCGATTGAGTGGCTGCCTCCTCCCTTGTTCCTGTTCCTCCTCCTCCTCCTCGTCCTCCTCGTCTTCGTCTTCCTCCTCGTTCTCCTCCTCGTCTCCTCCTCCTCTCCCTCTTCCTCCACCTGAGGTGGTCCCGCAATCCCTGGTGGCAAGTGCTGGGCCCTCATGAAGGCCAAGTTGTGGAGCATGCAGCAGACCACCACGAAATGGGACATCCACTCAGCCGAGTACTGGAGGGCACCTCCCGAGCTGTCAAGGCAGTGGAACCGTTGCTTCAGCAGGCCGATGATCTGCTCGATGATGTTCCTGGTGGCAGCATGGCTCTCATTATATGAGTGCTGAGCAGGAGTGTTGGGGTTGTGGAAGGGAGTCATCAGCCAGGTGGAGAGTGGATAGCCCTTGTCTCCGAGCAGCCAGCTGCGAGCTTGGCGTGCTGGCTGGAAGAGCGCTGGCACACCAGTCTGGCACAGGATGAAGGCATCGTGGCTGCTGCCAGGATAGTGGGCATTCACATTGAGGATTCGCTGTTTGTGGTCGCACACCAACTGCACATTAAGTGACTGGTAGCCTTTGCGGTTATGGAAGATGTCAGGATTGTTATGGGGTGCCCGCAAAGCCACATGGGTGCAATCAATGGCGCCCTGCACCATGGGGAAGCCCGCTATCTTGGCAAAGCCACATGCACGCTCGTCCTGCTTCTCTCTGGTGATGGGGAAGGAAATGTAATCCCTTTTCCTACTGTGGAGAGCCTCTGAAAACCCCCGAATGCAGCGATGGATGGCAAACTGGGAAATGCTAGCTATGTCTGCTCTTGCAGACTGGAAGGATCTGCTGGCGAAGAAATTGAGGGCGACGGTGACCTTGACTGCCACTGAGAGAGCCGTGGTTGCCCTGATCTGAGGCTGGAGGTCTGTTTGTAGGAAGTGGCAGAGTTCTGTGACCACCTCCTTGCTGAAGCAGAGCCTTCTAATACACTGCTCCTCGCTTAATTGGAGGTAGAAGTGCTGTCGGAAGACCCTCGGAGGGTAAGGCCTCCTGTTGAGAGCCCTGATGGCCCTCCTCCTCCCTCTGGCCACATATACCACTCTTTCTCGTTGCCTCCACTCCCTCCGCCGTATATCCTGGAGGGCCAGGTCGACTGCCAGTACAGCCCCCATTAATGTAAGCCAAGTGTAGCACTTTGATTTTTTTAAAGAATAAATGTAGCTACTTTTTAGTTCCCACAACATTCCTGATACAAAATAACTTTTAAATAACTGAATTAAACTGTTGCACAATGTCAAACTGACAAAAAAGCACCAAAACTCCACTAACCTACAGCTGCGACTCATTACTCATAATTCCTTTAAATAATGTGAGAAGTCGCACAACACCAGGTTATAGTCCAACAGTTTTATTTGAAATCACAAGCTTTCGGAGCGCTGTTCCTTCGTCAGGTGAAGGAGCAGCGCTCCGAAAGCTTGTGATTTCAAATAAAGCTGTTGGACTATAACCTGGTGTTGTGCGACTTCTCACATTTGTCCACCCCAGTCCAACACCGGCATCTCCACATCATGACCTTTAAATAATGCCCCTGGAGCCGGCTTCCGGCTGCTTCACGCCAGCTCACCCTGTCGCTGTTTGGTCAAGGCGCTATAGGTAGGTGGCGACAATCAATTTCGCAGATCGGGCGGCCACTGAGCATTGCACGCTCTTTGACGTCACGATCTGCCTGGCGTTGAAGTCCCCGGCGGTACCTCGTACCGGCGGCGCAACGGGGGGGTGGCCGGATTTGCTGTGCGGCACTAGATTCGCCTCGCCCCAGCGCTACTGCATCAGCGCCCCATTACCGCCATCTGCTGGCACTAACGGAAGGCGCTAAGGTACCGAATTTTCCCCCCAATAGACTTAAGGTTTCTTTGAAAAGCCTCTGTGTGGTCGTTGTACAGGAAACTCTTTATTAACCGGCACCGACGGGACCAGCGTGGTGCCGGTTAATCAAAAAGTCCGGATAACGGAGAGTTATATCTCCCAACGTACGAGAGCCCCGTACACATTGACATGCGCCTGCATTCGGAGCTCCGTCTCCCCGGGGACCGCCAGCTGACCATCTGTCGTGTCCGCTGCCTACCCGGGCTGCACATTCCCCTCCCAATCTACACGCTCCGATACAAGGCAAACGCCTCGGGGGTTTTTTTAAAAGTTAATTTTAAACGAGAGATGAAGGAAAACCCCGGTTACCTACTCAAGAATTTTGCCGGTTAAGAGAGATTTCCGGATATTTGGGTGCCGGTTAATAAAGAGTTTCCTGTATATGGATTCAAAGAAACAAGTCTGCATGGTTTGGTGCAGAGTAGCAGGGTAATCATCTTCCCTGTGGAAGTAATATAACAAAAATAGAATTTGTGGCCTAGTAATTCGATTCTGCTGCACCGTTCTTCGGGTGCTAAAAGGCACCTAAGCCTCCTTTATGGTGGGCAGGAAGTGCATGCTCATCGTGAGCTGGAGTTGCAGCGTCTGTCATATTGGTATAGGCAAAAAAAATTGGTATTCGGGGCCTGCGCCTGAAACAGGTGTTAGGCCCTTTGCATATGCAAATAAGGGGCCTAACGCCTGTTTGAGGCTCCTGTGCAAAATTGGGTTGCCCTGTGCACTGTCAGCGCGGCTGCAATCAGGAAAACCAGGTCTAAATGCGGCCTAACCTAAAAGGGACTGCTGCAAGGCCGCCATCAACAAGTTACCTTTTAAAAAACTACTTGCCTGAATGTGGAGCCAGGAGGTGCAGGAGTGCTCCTCCTGGCTCCACATTCAAATTACGTGGGCCATTTCTGGCCCCCACTCACCTCCTATCCTGATCGCTGCCTCGACCCGATGTCCCGATGGCCCCCGCCCAATTACCCCACTGCCAATCACTCCACTCCCGATCGCCCCACTCCCAATTGCCACCTACCTGATTAACCCGTCTCCCGATCAGCCCCCTTCCAGTCACACTCCCTTTCCATGTCGCTCCCAGCCTGATCGCATCCCCTTCCCTGTTAATGACCGACCCGGACTGAAATTTAAAGCCTCTCCACCAGCGAGCTGCCTGGGGACGCCAAGCAGGTGTCCGCAACACGCCTGTCTCATTTAAGTGAGGCCCAATATCAGGTGCACCTCGGGCCTATTTGTTCAGGCTCAGAGATTGTTACCTGCGCCCAGCTCACGCCAGCCTGCTGGTGCAAACAGATTTCTAGCCCAGTATTTTTAGGAGAGGAGGAGAGAATGGAAAGAAAACTGAAAAAAAAATGTGTTGTGAAAGGGAGACACAAGGAAGCACCACCCAGTCATATTACTCTGATCTTTATGTTTCTGTTCACATCAAAACCGAGGCTGGTGACAGATTCTTTTTCACTCAGTGTGTATTAAAATGTGCATTCATACAGTACTTCATTGATGTAATGTACAATCTCCATTTCCACTTTTAAAAATAACAAATTATTTATAACATTTAAAATTATCAGTATTGCACACACATGCCAGAGTGGGGAATAAAAGAGTGAAGTCCATGTTGGCAGGACCAGTCTGACTGCTTTAACAAAAGAACAGGGGCTTTATTAATTACAGGACATATGTTTCCAATGACACTGATAGACCATGTTTGTATGCAAGGCTCCCAGTTGCCTTTGAAAGGTGTAAGGTTGTAATGTTATATAAATAATTTAGTAATTCAGCCTATACGTCAAAAACAAAACACATAATTTGCCGGAATCAGTGGCGATGTCAAGCCAAGCTTTGTCTTTAAACGCGGAGGCAGTTTAATCCTTTTTCTTTTCAGTAAATTTCCATTCCATATATTTTTGATCAAAAGTAAAGTGTACTCGAGCTCTGAGGCATGAGCGTCATCAAAAACAATAGCGGGCAATGTTCAGGAATACTGAAGATCAAATTTATCTGCAGCATTTCTTAAAAATGGAACAATGCTTTTAAAATCCAGATGTATCAAATATTTTGTGCCAATGCAAAATAATTTTGGCTTCGTACTGAAGCCAAATATGTGGTATATTTTCCAGAGTGAGGTTCCACGATTTTGGATTTGGAATAGTCTTACACGGCTTCACGCTCAGATTGGCTGTAGTAAAATTGCAGTTGATGCATAGTGAGTGACACTTTAATGTTATCAGAGAGCCAAATGTCCCATTGGCTCTTTGCCAATGATAACTTTTAACCAGCACTTGGACGCCAGTCAGCAGAGCTCTGTACATATGTGCTAGCATGCATGCACAGAACTCCATTTTCCCTGTGTTAGATAACCATGTGGAGCTGGCAGATTGAGAATCTCCATCAATCTGAGCAGCTCCTCCACTCCTCAAAGTTGTTCAATTCAAATTATCTGTTAATTCAAAAAAAAACTTATCACTACACTATAATTGTGTTGTGTTATTTATATTGCTTAATTTTAATTTTTGGATAATTCAATTTTTTTAGTGGAATAAATGACTTTGAACTATCAGGAGCAGATTATGGTATGAATCTTGCTTTTTTGACCATTATTGATTTTTTTACAGCAAAGGCTGTGGGAAACTGGGGCTTGATTTCACTCACATGCGTCCTCTTCATCTGAAGTGGGCTTTGCATGCTGTCCTGGGCCTACTCAAGCAGTCCTTGGAGTAATGCTGGCAGAGGCTGGGAGTAGGCCCTCTGCCCATCCTCTAGGGAGGATGGAAGAAAAATAACTGGATAATGGGGCTAAGTACATTGTGGAAATGTAGTTTCAAAGTGGCAGCAATCCTCTTCCTGACATATATCCACCTAAATACACACTGCTACTTAAATATCCTGCAGGATTTGAAAGATTTAAACAAATCCCACATAATTGTATTGGATAAAATGTAACTGTTCTGGGATTTATTCTTTATTTTATCAGCTTTAATTGGATCCTATAAGACAAATATGAAATCTTAAGGAATTTTGAGTTTTAAAACTATTAAAAGTCTGAATTGCTGATCATCTTTACTGACACACTCTAATTTTGTCACAGCAATCCCCAAATGGTTATGGAAAAAATGAAAAATGTAATACAGTCCAGTCTGTATAAGTTAATACCTAATAAGTGAGTATGAACAGAAGCTGAGAACCCAAAGCCTAACTACTTTCACCATTGCATTCCCTCCAATTAAATGAACCACTTTAGCAATGAATTGCTGTTAGATGAATAGTTTCAGCCCACATTTACACATTTTGCCAGACTTGCCACCCAAATGTTTCCTAGTCACTTTCTGTATAATGTGCCCATTACTTGCAGTCGGGTCAAAACCTGATCGCATCACATTAGTTAATGATGCACGTTGCTTTATAAACAACAGGAGGGCTGTCATTTTGGGGATTTGTTTGACTATTTGACCACGGGAAGTTCTTGGTGTAATTTACATTAAAATGTTTCTAAATAAGTTCCATTTAGCAAACAAAGGAATTAAATCCACAGAGCGTGTTTGGAGTACAAATTCAATCCAGACACTTACCATTTCAACTTACGCAATGGAAGTTCATTAGACATTGCAGCAAAAATTCACGCTATTATTTTGGGATGGCCCATTCACACAAGCCCAGCAGGGGTAGCTGGCAGAGAACATTCACCTAGAAGGATGGTAGCCAGTTTGATTAGCTGCTCAACTGGTTAATCCCTGAACATGGACAACTGGAGGAAGGTTAGAGGTCAAGCCATTGGCTTCCTGTCCACATAGGAAATAAAGAAACACATAATCTGGTGGGACACTCTGCGATGGCTGGTAAGGAAGCCAAACCTAAAGAGAGAAAGCTCTCTCCTTAATTACAGGGCCAACTAGATTCAATGAGAATGGTAGTTAGAAAGATTGTATTTAGCTCACTATTAAGGAGAGAGTGGAATGTTGTGTTATTTTCTGTTATAAAATAACTTGTAATTCACTGTAATTGTTATTTTTTGTTCACATTATATGAAAAATAAATCAGCTTGTTGATTTATATTTGGGCTCATGCACTAAAGTGTTCATTAGACCACCTTTCAGAAGATAGAAGAAACGCACACGGTCCACGTACAAAATTACAGTATCCACTTCACATAAACAGAAGTTCCATTGTTACACCCTCTGTATCACGTTATTGTCACGCAACCTGGTGACAGAACATCTCATATGGAGACTGATGGCAGCAGCCAGTGAATGTTCATAATGTGCATAATGGTATCGTTACCCATTCTTGATATGACATATCTAACTCATCTCTTTACTCTCCCACAGGTCCAGTAGGAGTACCCCCTCCCCCCCCTGCCCCCCTCCCCCCGCCCCCCCCCCCCCCGCACACTGTCCAGGAGGAAGAGGAAGACGATTCCTCAGAGGAGCCTCCAGCCTCTGAGGATGCACCATCAGCAGACATAAGCTCACCCAGCACCAGCGCAGATACGCACACCTCGGTGGGTCCCACGCAACATAGAGTAGTGTTGTCACCTGGTGTGTCACAAGTCACAAGTGAGCAAGAGGAGATGGTGGAGACGGGGACAGCAGTGAGACTCCTGGCCGGAGGGCACAGGACGCTCCCAGCTCTGCTCAGCTGCATGCAGATGCTGAGCCTCAGGGGGCCATTCTGAAAGAGGGCGATCCTGGAGGTGCAGGAAGAAGTGCAGGAGGCTTTGACAGGCTTTGCGACCGTGATGTCTGCAAATGTGCAGAGAATGGAGGAGTCCATCTCCAACATCATCTCCAACATGAGCACCACCGTGTTGCAGGCGCCAGTGACTGTAGGCTCTTCCATGGAAAGGATGGCCACCTGCATGGAGCAGCTAATGCGCCACTCACATGAGCACATGCTATCTATGGAGAATAGATGGCAGAGGCTCATAGACCTCCTCTCTAGGAGGGATGTCAATGTAGACTTGGGTCCTCATGGCCCCACTGCTGTGCAGCAAGGTGTTCTCCAGCTCCATGCTAGCAGCGAAGTGTGGGTGGCCCATGAGAGAGATGACGGTGAGAGGGAACCTGGAAGTGGGGGCTCCTCTCAAAGTGCTCACACTTCTCCCCCATTGCATCCCCCTCAGTCAGAGCCCCACATGCCTCCTGGGATCGCGATGGCCGAGTCTGCCCCTGCACAGTCGCAGGAGGAGCAGACTTTGGCGGGGCCATCACAAGCTCCAAGGCCTAGAGGACGTCCGCCAATAGTGTCTGTACAGTTGCAGCAGGGAAGTGAGCAGCCTGCCTCTACCTCTGCTGAAGGCACAGGGGTTGCACCTCGTAGAAGCATGCATAAGAGAAAGATGAACCACAAGTAGATGCACAAGGAAGGCACTTGGGTGTTTTAATAACTGTTTGTGTAAAGTTTCCGTTACTCTGATGTCACAGATAAAAATATTTATTTTCACCACTTTTTTATGGCCAATTTTGTCTGCAACTTTGGAAGTGACTTAGTGAGTTGGAGTGAATGGTGGGACATAATGTTACCTCTAACAATGGTGGTCAGTGTGAAAGGAATGGCTTGGACATTGTACGGATGCTTTATGGTGTTGCTGTGGGGTGGTGAGAACCTGCCGTAGCATGTGGCAGCCATATGGGTGTAATGCCTAAATCTGGCCATGATTAGGCCAGCCCTGGCCTCCCGGGCAGCAATGTGCTCGGGTGCTGGTGGGATCTGTACCACTGGTTCCTCCTTCTCGTCCTCCTCCTCCTCGTCTTCCAGCTGATGCCCCTCCTCCTCCTCCTCTGAAGAGGCTGTGCACTCAGAGCCTTGATGCTCATGCAGCGCTAATCCTCACTGCTGTGCTGTGTTGTACAGAGTGCAGCAGACCACGATGATTCTGGAGACCCTGGCTGGTGCATACTGAAGGGCTCCTCCAGATCTGTCAAGGCATCTGAAGTGCATTTTCAGCATGCCTATTGTTTGCTCTATGACACATCTGGTGGACATGTGGCTTTCATTATATCTCTCCTCAGCCTCAGTACTTGCCCTCCTCAAGGGTGTCATGAGCTATGTCTTCAGTGGATAGCCCTTGTCTCTAAGCAGCCAGCCAGAAAGATTGTTTGAAGGTGCGACGAGCTGAGGGAGGGTGGAGTGGTGCAGGATGAAAGAGTCATGGCAGCTGCTAAGGAATTTGGCGCACACATGCATGATGATCTTCCTATGGTTACAGACCAGCTGCACATTGAGGGAGTGGAAGCCCTTGCGGTTGACAAAGACTCCTGGGCTATGATGGGGTGCTCTGATGGCCACATGTGTGCAGTCGATGACACCCTGCACCCATGGGAAGCCAGCCAGAGCAGCAAAGCTGAGCACCCACTCAGTAACACTGGCATCATCAGTGGCAAAGTTGATATAATTGGTTGACTTGTCAAAGAGGGCATTGGTGACCTGTGCGATGCATCTGTGGGCGGCCGACTGTGAGATGCCGCAAATGTCTGCTGCAGATCCCTGGAAGGAGCCTGAGGCGAAGAGGTTGAGGGTGCTGGTGACTTTGACAGCCACTGGTAAGGCATGTCCACCCGCTCCTCTGGGCTGCAGGTCTTGCTCCAGCAATCTGCAAATGTCTGTGATGACCTGGCACAATAGCCTGAGCCTCCTTTGGCACTGCTGCTCCGTCATGTTGAGGAAGCTCCTCCTCTGCCTGTATACCCTGTGTTGGGGGTATCGCCTCCGACACGGTGCAGCCCTGCACTGATGCCCTCTGTCCTGTACAGCATCAGGTGGCTGAGGAAAAGGTTGGTGGTGTTGTTGTTGGTGCTGATGGTGCGCCTGCTGCTGCTGGTGTTGGGGCTCATCATGGTCCGATTCTGAGGACCAAGGTGAGACAGTATAAATGACACCCATGATGATAGGTGATAGGTTCTACCAATGAGGTGACAGTGGATCCCGACTTTGCTGAAAACACTTGCAACCTCTAGAAACCTAAATCTGTGCTGACAATGCACTCAGCAACAGCATCTGCCTTAGCAAAGTAACCAGGTGTCAGGTGGGAGTATTTATTGTACTTTCCATGCTGTGCACTAATGAGTTCCATCAATGGTCACTAAACCTCCACCTCAGATTCACAGACTTGGTTCTCGAGCTGCTTGATTCCCGTGGTCATCCAGTGAAAATGGAAAGGTAGGGTTAAAAAGACACTTAAGGGTATGACAAGATCTAAATTAGTATGGCCACCACTGCCGTTCAGGTCGTGGCCGCACTGGCAAACGCTACCGAGTGAAAGGCGCGTGGAGGCGGGATGACGGCGAGTTCCCGACCCGCTCCGAGTTATTTCAACTTTCACTCCCGACCTGCCTCTAATCCTGCCCGTGCGGGCGCAAGAAAATCGGCCTTGGTCTTTGTAGCTCATGTAGTTAGACAATTAACCCATTAGGGAAGCTATTGTGGGGCACTTTCTACTGAACACAGATGGTCATTCCCTCTGAAAGTCAAGAAGCAATGCTGAGAATTACAGTTCTGGTGCATGTTGCCCTGGTAGAGTGTAATGGGGGTGAAATTGGATAAAGCTCAAAAGCGGGCGCGGGGAGCACAAAGCATGATCTGCCTGCGCCCGTTCAAAGTGGTGCAGGCAGCACACAAAATTCGTGCCGCCTGCTCATTATAATGATTGGAGCGCTGATCTGAGCACTAAGCGTGCTGCTGGTTGGCTTAGTGCTCAACAGGGGGGCCAATATCGGGTGCAGTCTACTGGCCAATAAAATTTTGTCTAGGCCCTCTGCACTACTTAAAGGGGAGGTGCTTTGTTGCAGAAGCGGCTCATTGTCACTCTGATGCCATGGCCTAACAGGGAAAAAGAGAGGGCAATGAGGTTCTCAGATGTGGCACTGGAGGCCTTGGTCCTGGTGGTGCTCAGAAGACTGTCAGGTCCTCTACCCACAGGGGGACAGGAGGCTTTACAGGCAGCACGCCAGAGGGCAGTGGGAGGAGATCGCTCAAGCCGTCAGTGCCACGTGTGTTGTCCCCAGGACCTGGATCCTGTGCCGCAAGAAGTTTAATGACCTCACACAAATGGTCAAGGTCAGTGAATGCATCTTCAAATGCCATATCCCACTATCTGCACCAACAGCCTCACACACTGCTCAATGCACCACACCCCCATCACTCACCTACCAACAATCTCTAGCAATCACAACTCATACCTCATAAACAAAGCTTCACCTCACCCTCACACACATACCAATGCTGCACGACTCACACCCACATCTCACACCTTGCACAGACTGCCAGCTATTCAATCATGGCAGGCACATCACCCAAACACATTGCACCACACTCACTGACACACTTCCCTTTCTCTTGCAGGCAAAGGTGGCTCACAACAGACATGAGCAACAACAGACAGGTGGAGGGGAAGTCTGACTTCAGAACCTGACTGAGCTGGAGGAAGCAGTGCTGGAGATCATTGGAGGGGCCGTCACTGAGGCCGTGGCGAGAGGCGAGGTTGAAAGCATTGCTGATGATGCTATGCTCATACCTAATCCTTCTTCTCACATCCCACTTCCCCCTCATCCCACATTCTCTTCTCACTTACAAGCTGCTGATGGTGTAACCATGCACATCCTGTTTTCCCTCCTCCCCTCACCACAACCTGACCCTTGTGCCTTCCTCCTTTCAGATACCCAAGAACTGCCATCAGCCCAGCCAGTCCCCGACTGTAGAGGATGAGAGTGAAGGAGAAGAGAGGCACCGTCACTTGATCTGACACTCGCAAGCACCAGCTCAGAAAATGGCACTGCGCGTACTTTAGAGGGTAGTATAGAGGCGGGATCTGCACATGGTGAGTCACCGGGCACGAGTGGGCTGCAGTCAGGCCAGGGGGAAAAGGTAGCGCAGGTGCCAGCTCCCTGGAGGGCAAGTTTGCGCACAAGTTCTGCTGCACAGGACTCAGATGATGACTTTGACGGGGCAGCCTTCAGAAGAAGGGTGATGGGCATGCACCCAGAAATACTTGGTGCAATGGCAAGCCAGCCAGAGAGCCTCTTGTCAGTGTCAAGGAGCATGAAGGAGTCTGGCTCCAACATTGGATGCCGCTGTGTATGGAGCTTGGAGCCCATGGTTTCCAGGATGTAACTGATGGGCAACTCCATTAGGACACTTGTGGACCCAACCATGATGCTGGGTTTGATGGGCAATGTCACAGCTTCCATTGCAGGACAAGTGGAAGCGACCCAATGTCTGAGTACTGCAGTGCAAGCTCAGACTTTTGCCATTGTGGCTGGGTTTACGAGTGCAGAAAGGGGCTTGCAGGGTCTCACAGCAGTCCAGCAAT
This sequence comes from Squalus acanthias, assembly GCA_030390025.1. NCBI lineage: Eukaryota > Metazoa > Chordata > Chondrichthyes > Squaliformes > Squalidae > Squalus > Squalus acanthias. The sequence continues at coordinate 120,332 of JASTWF010000590.1, forward strand.
CTGTGCTCCAACAGATGGCTAGGAATGCTGAGGAGCCGCCCCAGGAGAGTGGCAGTGGCTCTGTGGAGCAAGAACCTGCTGTCCTCTCTCAGGATGACAGCATTCGTACTCCCACCACTGCCAGTCCACCAGTGCCCTTGCTGCTGCCTTGTCAGCCAACCAGCCCAGACTGCTACCACCTATGCCGAGGTGGTGCAGTCTACAGCCAGGGTCTTCTAGGCCCGGCGCTGCTCCAGGTCATCCTGCAAGGCCATCTGAAGTCTCCCCCACAGAAAGTCAGCAGCCTTTCTCCAGCCATGCTGCAGCCACTGGGGTAGTATTGCGTAGGAGCACCAGAGTAAGCAAAGGAACACAGAAGACAGACACTCAGAGAATGCACAAGGGTGATTAGTTGACATTGTTGTGTAGTTTTGCATTGATTCATTTATAAATTATGTTTGGAATGTTTGTTTTGTGGTAGATCTCATTTCAGCTTTGTGCCCAAGAGGACGCTGTGATGTTCCCTGACAGAGGGATGGTAAGTTGGGGAAGTGATGAGCAACAGGGATCTGGGGTTTCATTCAGGGGAACCTGATTCTGATGAGGTGCTCACGGACAGCCGGTCCAGAATGGGGATCTGTTGCCTACCTCCTCCCTTCCTCCTCCTCCTCCTCCTCTTCCTCCTCCTCCTCTTGAGGTGGTCGCCGAACCCGTGGTGGCAAGGGCTGCACCCTCATGATGGCCAAGTTGTGGAGGATGCAACAGACCACCACAAAATGGGACACCCACTCCGGCGTGTACTGGAGGGCCCGTTGCTTCAGAACACCGATGGTCTGCTATGTGAGGTTCCTCGTGGCAGCATTGGTCTCATTATATGAGTGCTGGCCATGAGTGGTGGGGTTGCGGAGGGGAGTCATCAGCCAGGTGCAGAGTGGATAGCCCTTGTCTCTGGGCAGCCACCCTTGGGTTTGACATGATGGGCTCGATTTTGCCAGGCCCGAGGAGGCGGGATTGGAGGTGTGTGAGGTGTTAAAATCGCAAAAAATGGCGGGCGGGCACGATCCCGCCTCCATCCCGCCTCCGAGCAATTTTCCCAAATACGAGTTTTCTGACCCCGTCTCCATCCCGCCTCCAAGAGGCGGGATAGGCCCTTTAGGCCCTTAACAACCAGTTAAGTGCCTCTATAATCCCATTTTGAGAGGCTTTCTGATTTTAACACTTTTCCCACGTGGTTCACGTCTCCTCTGAAACACGCCAGTGAAACCTGGCGGCAGCACAAGTGGAATGTTTACTAACAGCTGCAGTTCCACCATTAAAAAGGAGTTTTCACCAATGATCATTTGCAGGTGGCAGAACTTTGTTGTCTCAGGTCTGGGGGAACTTTTAGCAGGCATACCCATTGTTGTGGAAGTTTGGAGCCTGACACCCATCTCCAGTGTGACCTCCTGGGAAACCCCTCTCGTCACCTTGAATGAGCGCTTCCTCAACTGAGGTATATACCAGAAGCATGGGAAGCATTTATTTCCTTTCCTCCTGGACATCAGATTCGGACGAAGACCAGCCGTGGCAGCAACAGATCCATGAACAACAGCACCACCAACAGCAGCAGCAACAACAGGAGCGCCAAGCTGCTGCTCACCCATCTGAAGCTGCACAGGCCAGAAGGTGCCAGCGCGCGACCACATTGCTGCCCGGGATGCAAGGGACGCACTCCTCTTGGCCAGATTTGCTTAGCCTGCACAATCAAACACTTTTGCCTCGCACCTTCTTATCAGACCATCGACAATGGCCAAGAACCTACGGATTCCTATCACTCTGACCACCATACTGACAATTGCAAGTCATCCTAAGCCCTCAGTGTGGAAGTCCCATTAGCGATATGACAGACACCACAACTGCAACAGTTGCCATCAGAATTTTTTATTTACAATAACCAACTGATGGCTTTTCACCATTAAACATGACATTTCACCCAAGTGACTACCCTTGTGACTACTTGTGCATTATCTTCCTCTTACGCGTGCTCCTACGTGGTGCTTCCCCTGTGAATTCAGCAGATGTGGAGGCCCCTTGCTCACTTTCTTGCTGCTCCTGTCTCAACACCTTTGGTGGGCGTCCTCTGGGGTTGCAAGCCTGTGAGGGCTCGGCAACAGTCTGCTGCTCCTGCGGCAGTGCAGGGGTTGAGACGCCGATCTCAGTTGGGTGGGGACTCTGGTGGGGCTCTGACCGAGGACTTTGCAGTGGCATGGTCGTGTGAGTGCTTGGAGAGGAGCCCCCACTTCCTTGTTGTCTGCCACCAACATCCCTCTCATGGGTCAGCCCCACTTCAGAGCTAGCAAGTGGCTTGACAGCACCTTGCTGCACTTCAGGGGGGCCATGAGGACCCGTTTTTGTACTGGAAGTCCTACTCCCGAGGACTTGCCTGAAGGTCTGGTTTGTTTGCTCAATAGCTAACCATCGCTCCTCAAGAGATGTCAGTCTATTCTGAACAATGACCATGTTTTCCATACCCTGGCGACTAAGCTCCTCGATGGACGTAGCCATCTTCTCCTCTACCGTAGCCATCCTCTCCTCTACAGTAGCCAGCCTTACCATGGAAGTAGCCATCCTTTCCACAGAGGTTGCCATCCTTTCCGTGGTGAGGCGTTCATGCGCCAACACCTCCACAAAGACTCTGCTCATGTTAGCGATGGACTCCTCCATTCGCTCCACACTCGCAGCGACCCTGGAGACAAAACCTGCCAGAGACTCCTGCACCTCTTCCTGGAGTTCCAGCACCGCTCTTCTTCTGGATGGACCCGGAGGCAGAGGGTCGACATGCAGCTGAGCCGAGCTGGCAGAGTCCGGCGCCCTCTGGCTAGGACTCTCCACTGCTGTCCCTGTCTCCACCATCTGATGATGCTCACTTGTGAGCTGTGATACACCAGGTGACAACACTACACTATCTCGCAAAGGTACCACCGAGGTGTGAGTGTCTGCGCTGGTGCTGGGTGCGCTGAATTCTGCTGACGCTGCGCCCTCAGAGGTTGCAGCTTCCTCTGAGGTGTCTGGAGGCTCAGGCTGTTTCTCCTGGATAGTGGGGACGGGGGCTTTCAATGGTCCTGTGGGGGAGTAAAGGAAAGAGTCAGAGATGTGAGGCCAAGGTTACATGCACATTGAATATTGCAGATGATCATAAGTCAATCTGTTAGAGCATCAGAATCATTATCAGTGACTCATGCAATGTCAATGAGAGAGATGAAAAACTATTCTGTCACCAGCTTGCTCTGATGCACCCGTCTGTCCGTCCCCCACTTGCGCATCGTCCTCTACTCCCACGATCTCCAGGGCCGCCTCCTCCCAGGGGGTGAGCTGGGCTACTGAGGGTGGCCCTCCTCCTGTCCTCGCTCTTTTCCTCTTATCGTGAGCTCTCTTTTCCTGCAATGAGGGAGACAAGTGGAGTTTGAGTGAGAATGAAGGAGTGAGTGTAGAGAATCCATAGCAAAGATGCTTAGAAGGAGACAAAGATTCAGTGAGGTGGCAAGACCAAGGGCCCTCCCTGTGTGTTGTAAGTTGTTTTCATAGCATCACAGTGATAGGGAGTGTGAGGGCTGCATAGTCGAATAGTTAACTGAATGTGAACATACAGAGAGAGGGAATGGGTAAGGGTGCAGGGATGTCAGTGTTAAGTGGGATGTGGAGGAAGAGATTGTCAAAGCTGAGTACTGGTGAGGAGAGGCAATGGGGATCAGATTGAGGGTGATGGGAAAGTCATACTTACTTTTCCAGTGCGCAGAAGGTCCTGAAACCTCTTCCTGCACTGCAGCCAGGTTCTGCGGCACATAGATAAGGAGTTGACCACCTGGGCCACTTGCATCCACACAGCCTTCGTCTGCTGGGGAGACTTCTTCCTCCCTGAAGAAGGGAAGAGCACCTCCTTATTCCCTCTTGCTCCCTCCACCAGAGCTTGCAGGGCGGCGTCATCAAACCTCGGTGCAGACTTAGGTCTACTGCTGGACATTTTGCCTGGAAGAAACTATCAGAGCAAAGGCCAAAAGGTTTGCAGTCTGCAGAAGAAGCAAGGCTGCTTGCAGGCCTTAAATCCAGCAGCATTGATGACGTCATCGGAGGCGAGTTTCAGAATGGAAAGACTAATTGGGCCAGGGGTTCCCACACGCTGGAAATCAAGTGCACAATTAGGGGAAAATCACATATTTTTCCCACATCAAGTTGGAGTCGGGTGGCTAACACGAAAAGTGGATGACACACCCCCAGCCCGCCCCAATGACAAAATCGAGCCCGATGACTGGAAGATTGCTGGCGCAGGATGAAGGCATCATGACTGTTGCCAGGATACCGAGCATTCACCATCATGATGTGTTGGCCGTGGTTGAGCACCAACTGCACATTAAGTGAATGGTAGCCTTTGGGGTTGCGGAACATCTCAGGATTGATATGCGGCGCCCACAAAGCCACATGTGCGCAGTCGATGGCGCCCTGCACCATGGGGAAGCCCGATAACCTGCCAAATCCACATGCACATTCTTCCTGTTTCTCTCTGTTCAGAGAGAAGACAATAAGTCCACTCTCCTGGAATACAGAGCCTCTGTGACCTCCTGGATGCAGCGATGAACGGCAAACTGGGAGATGTTAGCTATGTCTCCTGCTCCAGACTGGATAGATCCGATGGCGAAAAAATTGAGGGCAACAGTGACCTTGAGGGCCAATCATCACCCTGCTCTGAGGCTGCAGGTCTGGTTCCAGGAGGTGACGGAGTTCTATGACCACCTCCTTGGTGAAGCGAAGCCTCCTAATACACTGCTCCTGACTTAAGTGCAGGTAGGAGAAGTGCTCTCATAAGACCCGAGGTGGATAAGGCCTCCTGCTGCGAGCCCTCCTGCCCCTCCTCCTCCCTCTGAGCAGCTTGTCCTCTTCTTCGCTGCCTCTGCTCCATCTCCCTGTCATACTCGAGCACGAGAGGGACTGCAAGTAGAGTCCTAATGACTGAGAGCAAGTGGTGTGAGCAGAACCCTTTAAATCAGAAGCAAGGTGTTCTCCACTTGCAGCAACACTCCCCATAACCTCACCAACTTTAAATAACTGTAGGAAGCTCCAAACCGTTGCACAAACTTATACAGAGCCAGTACAAGTCAAAAAGCAAGTCAGCTGCATGTTGTTGCTGATTCCTTTAAATTCTGCTGGTGGGGGGTCCTTCCTGCTGTTGAACGCACGTTCAGCTGTTCGTGATCTGGAGAGGGCATTGAATGGAGTGGCAACATTAAAAATGGCAGGTCATGCGTCAACTCAGCGTTGCACGCTGATTGACGTCACGATCTGCCTCATTACCATTTCTGTAGCGAGCGCAGGCAACGTCAGTGCTGCCGACCTGCCCAAAATGACAGCCGCTGCGGGAGTGGGCGGAAGCAAGGCTGCTGCCATTTTTCTCCGAAACCGGCCTTATCAGCCGGCGCTAAGGTGCCGAATTTCACAGCCTACGTACCTTCTTTCCCCTCAACCTAAGTATCCTCTCCCATTCCCTCTTCGTGTCTTTGACTTCTCTTGTTCCTCTTTCCTTATTCCTTATTTCTATGTTCTTTTCTCACCAGAGGGAATGAAAGAAAAAGAAAAAAACAGGGAAACAGAGAAAGAGTCATAGAATCATAGGCCCCGATATTTATGGGGAGGCAGGGAGGTTGTGGGGGAGGCCGAAAAACAGCTGAAGAACCCGGCAAGGCTGCTGATTTGGAGGTCCTGCCGAACTTAATGGCAAGAACCGATTATCATTTTTTTTGTTCCTTCTCCTGCCCGGCAGCCTGGCCGGAGACTTGGAGGTTAAACCAGCAGCAGGTGGCCACAGCTGGGGAGCCTTGTGGATGGCCACCAGAAATCAGGGAGGGGGGTTACATAGAAACATAGAAGATAGGAGCAGGAGTAGGCCATTCGGCCCCTCGAGCCTGCTCCGCCATTCAATGCGATCATGGCTGATCATCCAAATTCAGTACCCTGTCCCTGCTTTCTCCCCATATCCCTTAATCCCCTTAGCCTTAAGAAATATATCTAATTCCTTCTTGAATATATTTAATGAATTGGCCTCAACTGCCTTCGTGGTAGAGAATTCCACAGGTTCACCACTCTCTGGGTGAAGAAATTCCTCCTCATCTCTGTCCTAACTGGCTTACCCCTTATCCTTAGACTGTGACCCCTGCTTCTGGACTCCCCCGCCATCGGGAACAGCCTTCCTGCATCTAGTCTGTCTAGTCCTGTTAGGTTGGGTGGGAAAGTCCTGTTAGGTTGGGTGGGAAAGTCGGTCATCGTGGCAAGGAGGAGAGATTGTGGCTGGAGGGAAGAGACAGGCCGTGATTGGCAGGGGGGAGGCCAAAGGCTTCCTTGACAGGCCTGGGGGGAGCATTCCTGCTCCTGGCCCACAATGAATGCTGGAAAAGGCACTTACCTTGTGGAGCCAGGATCTCCTGCCTCCCTTTCACTGCTGGGTTTCCTGACCCATGGGAAACCCGCGCAGCAGCAGTGAATTTTAAATCAGGCTCCCAATTGCACTGTGAGAGCCCAATATGTTAATTACGTGCCCCACCTCTCCACAGCTCTTTGAAAGAGCAATCAATCAGTCCCACACCCCTGCTCTTTCCCCATTGCCTTGTCATTTTCACCCCTTCAAGTATATATCCAATTCCCTTTTGAAAGTTACTATTGAATTTGCTTCCACCATCGTGTCTAGCAATGCATTCCAGATCATAATAACTCCGTGCGTAATAAAAATTCTCCTCATTGCCTCTCCGGCTCTTTTGCCAACTACTTTAAATCTGTGTTCTCTGGTTACTGACCCTTCTGCCAGTGGAAACAATTTCTCCTTATTTACTCATGATTTTGGACGCCTCTATTAAATCTTCCCTTAACCTTCTTTCCTCTAACAACAACAATTTGTACTTATATAGTGCCTTTAACGTAATAAAACGTCCCAAGGCACTTCACAGGAGTATTACAAGACAAAAAATTTGACAGAGACCAATCCAGCTTCTCTAGTCTCTCCAAGGAGATACAAAGGGATACAGAATGTGAAAGAATATATAGGAAGGGAAATGAGGTAGAGAAGAATGTGACATAAAGGGGGAGGGTAGGAGATTCAGAAGGTTGGTGGTGATGGAAGATACAAAGAGAGTGGAAGAAAATAAAGTGGCAGAGGAAAAGAATATGGAAAGAGAAAAAGGAGGCAGAAATGAGACGGCATGGTAGTGCATAGATTCACGATCACAATGCTTCACACAGCAAGTTTCTAATCCAAGCACTGCTGTTAGGCATGGGGAGGGGTTAAAAGTCACAACAACAACCATTTGCATTTATATAGTGCCTTTGACATAGAAAAATGACCCAAGTACTTCACTGATGCATAATCAAATGATAATGGACACTGAGCCAAACAAGGAGATATTCGGAGTGATGATCAAAAACTTGGTCAAAGAGGTGGGTTTTAAGGAGGTCTTAAAGGAGGAGAGAGAGGTGGAGAGGCAGAACGGGTTTAGGGAGGGAATTCCAAAACATGGACCTAGACAGCTGAAGGTACAGCTGCCAATGGTGTGTAAAGGGAGGGGGGATGCACAAGAGACCAGAGTTGGAGGAACGGAGAGGGATAGGATACGAGTAGCAGAGTTTTGGATGAGCTGAAGTTTAGAGAGTGTTGAGGATGGGAGGCCGGCCAGGAGTGCATTGGAATAATTAAGTCTGGAAGTGAAAAAGGCATTGATGAGTGTTTCAGCAGCAGAAAAGCTGAGTCAGGGGTAGAGGAGGGTTCTGTTATGGAGGTAGAAGTAGGTAGGTCTTTTTGACACAGTATATGAGGTTGGGAGCTCAGCTCGGGGTCGAATAGGACACCACAGTTGCGAACAGTCTGGTTCACCCTGAGACAGTGGCTGGAGAGGGATGGAATCAATGGCAAGAGTATGGAGTTTGTGGCGGGGGATAAAGATAGTGAATTGGCTGCCCATTTTACACTCCCCCTGATTTTCTTTTGCATTGATGGGAGAGAGGAGGATCAAATCGGTGGCTAGGGAACAGAGTTTGTGGTGGGGAGCTTTGGTCTTCCCAATGTTTAACTGAAACAAATTGCAACTCATCCAAGCTTGGATAGCAGACATAAAAACAGAAAATGCTGGAATACTCAGCAGGGTCATTGACCTGAAACGTTAACTCTGTTTCTCTCTCCACAGATGCTGCCTGACCTGCTGAGTGTTTCCAGCATTTTCTGTTTTTATTTCAGATTTCCAGCATCCACAGTATTTTGCTTTTGTATTGGATATCAGACAAGCAGTTTGAAGACACAGAGCCAGTGGTGGACTCAAAAGAGGTGGTGGACAGGTAGAGCTGTGTGTCATTAATGCACATATGGAAGCTGACCCTAGATGGTATGAGAATTCAAAATGCCATAAGAAAAAAAAAGACCTGCATCGATACAACACTCACATGAATTACTGTAAAGTGCAGTGACTATTGTTATGTAGGTGTGCAGCAGCCACTTTGCACACAGCAAGATCCAACAAACAGCAATGAGATAGTTGAACAGTTAATCAGTTTTTTGTGGGGTTGAGGACACTGAGAGGACTCCCTGCTCTTCTTTGAATGGTGCCACGGGACCTTTAATATCCACCTGAACAGCCAGGTGGAGCCCCGTTTAACATTTCATGAACAAGAGGACATAAGTCAAATAATTGCTTATGTTTTATGCATATTAACATCTTACACATCACTGAACCTCATATCAATTCATATTTCCTGTGTTGAAACAATGCGGGGAATTTTAATCTAACCTGCCTGGCGGGAAACTGACACAATCAAATTGGATGCCCGTTTTACATGTTGCCCAATTTTACTTTCCATTGCGATCTGATCACGCCAGTTTCCCATGGGATGATTTAGGTTACAATAACCCACTATGATTCAGGCCTCCAACTATCATATTCTCTTCATTTCTGGGAACACTGAGAGACAGCGAGAAGCAGACTACTTGAAAGAAATGGGAGAATGTTGTTCTGATTATAGTCTCATTAAAAGAGTTACACTATCTTGCAACCTGCCAATAAAAGCTCTCAGGACAATCCCTTAAAAAATTGGTTTCCTTACCATACTTATTTTTCAAAAGGTCCATTGCCACTGTGACGGCACAAGACTCACTAGTAAAACAGCCCACAACTCAATGACATCTGAATGGTGAGGACAGGATTCACTAATTTACCCTTTTGTCTGTAAATTGTCCGGATATTGACTCCTGGTTGGTAATATTCTCTTACATTTCATTGAGCTCAGTTTACAGATATTCTTCTGTTTACAAATAATCTCACATTACAGATATTCTAATAACTTTCTCCTCGACCCCAAAAGTTAATTGAGTGAAGGTCCAAAATATCTATCAACCTTTCAACCCTCTATTATTGAACAGTGACTAGTTGCTATCTTCAGATGACATTTCTGTCAGCCCAGCAGAATAAGAACCATGACCCCAAATTTCCTCTCAGCCACAATGGTGGCAGATCTCGGTGGGGCAGGACTTCCAAGGGCCTGTTATTTTAACCCTTGATCCCAATCTATTTACATATTTCAGAGAGATACCTGTGCCATTTATGATGCAACTGGGGCACCCACCTTTGGTGGGAGGGTGGAAGCTTGCTCTAGCATAAGTGGGCTGGCTGTGCTGCAGGGTCAACTTTTTTGAATAGGCCAGCTTCTGTGCGATAGTCGATTGCAGTAGGGTAACTGGTCTTTTGAAGTCCAAATTCTCAAAAGACACCCTTAGCAACTCTGGAGGCCAGGGACACACAGGCATCCCTCATACATAGCATTGTGAGGGTAGCAAGTGGCAGAAAATACATTATATGATGCATTTTCCTCCTTTATGTGGTATCGTAATATACTTGTCCATTTGTGAGCGGGCATATTCACCCTCTCCTTAATCCTGCGCAAAGTCTGATGGGCAGAGGAAGGGGCAGGGACCTGGCATAACCGTGTCCTATCTCAATCAGGATTAATGTTTTTTATGCCGATTTGCCAGGGTAAATTTGGGCGCCATGTTACTATGAAGTATTTGATCATCTCTGTTTCATTATCTTTGTGTAACCTTCAATCTAGTTTGTGTCCAACTCTTTTTAAAAGGAGTTTTACATTTTTCAGCTATTTGTCTTGGGTTTAGTTTCCCTGACCATACCCAAAGGCTTGGAGTACGCCTTTACCTACCCAATATCTAGGTAACATGTAGCATGCCCAGGGATTGAACAGAATACCCGTACTATTATATTTCAGCTGACTGCTTATATTGCATGTCTCACGTGAACTTCCTTGACTGGAAGATGGTAGAATAAACACTTCACAAGACTGTAGTTAATGCTAAAAACTGCCAAACAGATTTATTAAACAGAAAATGAAGAAATAAACAGAAGAAATAATATGTTGTAGAATTACAGTACATACAAGTTTAACTAACCCTCCTTGGAAGGTAAAAAATAGCAATCGCATCTGCTGTGCTAAACTATAATGTAAATAATCACCTTACATGGCGGTTCTTTTACAGAGTGTCCATAGAGTCTCTTTGGACTATCTGGGCTGGATTTTGATTCTGGGGCGGGTTGGGGTCGTGTCATCCACATTTCATGTTATCCACCCGACTGCAATTGGATGTGGGAGATTGATGCAATTTTCACCTAATTGGGCAATTGAGTTCCAGCATGTGGGAACCCATGAACCAATTAGTGGTTTCAGTCTGAAAGTCGCCTCTGATGATGTCATCATTGCTGCTGCATTGAAGGTCTTCAAAGACTGCCTGGCCTTTGCTGTGAGAGGACTTGGATGCAAAATGAGCAGCAGCTCTAAGGAGAGAGAAAGAGGATATTTTTTTTGCATCCAGATCCTCTCACAGCAAAGGCCAGGCAGTCTCTGAAGACTTTCAATGCAGCAGCATCAGAGGCGACTTTCAGACCTAATACTACTACTACCTTCATCACATCTCCGTTGTAATAGTGGACCTGCAGCTCATAGTCAGCTATCCAAATGTGCTCCCGCCAGATTTCACAATCGTGGTTCAGAACAGGCGTGCTTCACGTAGATCAAGGGTTAAAATCACAAAGGCCTTTCAAAATGGCATTATAGAGCCAATTTAGTGCTTGTTAAGGGCCATAACAGCCTATCCCGCCTCTTAAAGGTGGGACGGAGTCGGGACCAGCAGACACGATTTAATGAAAATTGCATGGAGGCGGGATGGAGGCGGACTTGTGCCCGCCCGCTTTCGCAATTTTAACCCCCCACACGCCTCCAAACCCGCCTCCACGGGTCAATGAAAATCCAGCCCTCTATCTCTGAAGGGTTTAATGGATATTTAGGGGGAGAAATTCGGTTGGTGAGCACTTCCCTTTAGCGTCTCCCGGGGGTGATAACGGGATGCTAACGACTTACCGCCCGGGCGCGGCGATGTTACTGCCACCCTCGAAATTCATCTGGCGGTTTGCGGCAGCCGTAACCCCTAGCGCCATCATCTCCTGCGAGCGGAGATCGTGACGTCATCCGGCTGCGCAGCACCCCGATAGCGCCCCGGACCCGAACTTCGGTTCCGCCCCCTGCAGCATCGCCGGGCGAAAACACCGACAGCTGCAGGAGGCGTTCATCGGGAGGCCGGGCACTTGGGGGGGCGATACTTAAAGGCGAGGTTGCTGAGGTGAGTAAAAATAATTCTCAAATGCTCTTTCTCTTTTTTTTCCTTTGTCTTCACCTGCTGCAGTGCATCAGGCTGATCGGGCCGGATCGCAGCTGCTGTCGGGGACCAGGTAAGTTTTCCCCTTGCGGAGCCTGCAGCGATGGTCCTTCCCTTTAAGGGAGGGAAGGAGCCTTCCAACGTGGCAGCGCTGCACGGCCCATTGTGCAGCGCTGCACACCTACCGCCCTGCCTGCTGCCTGTTGCGCTCCAGGAATATATATATATATATAAATACCTACATATTTTATGCCCTAATATCTCCTTATGTGGGTCGGTGTTAAATGTTGTTTGATAATGCTCCTGTGAAGCGCTGCGGGACGGTTTACTGCAAGTTGTTGCTGTTGTTTGATGCAGAAAGGACTGGAAATGGAATCCCAAGAAGAGGTCACTGAAAAGCTTGGAACTCAGCTTCATGAGAATTAGAACTCAGAGGTCTCTTCCATGATGGTTTGCTTCAGATATTCTCTTGGGTACAGTCTTGCTGATCATTCCTGTAAGTGATCTGATAGTCTTACATTTAGGGATGTGCCTGTGCTGCCCAGTATCTATATTGGCCCAAAAATTAGTCCCGCGACGCAAGAGTACGCACTGTGTACTCTTGCGTATTCTGTCACCAATTGCCGGTTTTCTGCATGCACTGCGCATGCGCTGAAAACCGGCACTTGGTTTTTGGAAAAGGGGGCGGTTCCTCGGTGCACCGCGTGCGCGCTACAGGCTGCGCGCACGCTGTGCACTTAGTGCTTTGGACGCGCAGGTAAGGACGGAAGATTTTAGAAATGAAAAAAGGAGGAGTAAGACCCACTTTTAACAAGGTAAGTAGTGAATTAAGTATTATTTTGAATTTTTTTTAACAGGTATATCTTTTTTAGAGACTTTAAAGACAGGTAAGTTTATTTTTATAACTTTTTAAAAGATTTTAAATTTTTTCAAAAATTTAATTTTTTATTTAAAATGGTTAATTTATTTAACTATACTTATTTTATTAATGTGATGGTTTTTTTTTAATTTAATTGAGGTTTAGCTGTTATTTTGGGGGTGTGTAAGATTCATAGCTTTCACAGCACGTATGTGAAACTTATGAATGGAAGATGGTGTGCTGCCATTGGCTCTAACTGAGTCACGTGATCCCACAGCTCGTACGAATTCACTACGCCGGTGGGATACGCAAGCACTGCCCAGCTGATGTCTAGAACATCAAGTTCGTGCGAGCTGGATCTGAAAAAGCCAACGCGGAGTGAGAGATCGCGCCTGCTCCTTACCCCCGCGGGAACAGAGCGAGATCAATTTCTGGGCCATTATAGTGTAACCCAGGGATGTAATTATAGGACGCCCTTATGAGCTGAACTGGATATTTGTGTCTTCCACACATGCTCCCATGTGCGCCTCTCTAATCTTTTCAAAGGAGGGCTGAGAGAACATCTGGTAAAACGAGGCTAGGTACAAATCATTAAGCTGCTTTATTTCACCACAAATGAACATATAGGGGGTGATTTTCCCAGCCCCGAGGAGGTGGGTTTGGAGGCGGGACAGTTGGCAAAATCGCAAAAAGTGAGGGCGGGTTCGGAACCCGCCTCCGCACAATTTTGCCGGAGGCGGGTTTGATGGGTGTGATTCGGTCCCGCCCCCATCAGTTGGGAGAGGTAGTTAAGACCCTTAAATAGTCGTTAAGGGCGTCTATAATCCTATTTTGACAGGCCTTTGTTATTTTGCCACATTTTGTGCATGTTGCACGACCCTCTTAAACCACGCCAGCTAATCCTGACGGATTGACAAGTGGGTGGCCTCCTCACAGCTGCAGCTCCACCATTTAAAACGGAGCTTTCATCAGGGAGCAGTTGCAGGAGGCAGAACTTTTGTTCCACAGGTCTTTCAGCACTTTTAGCAGGCCTACTGAAGTTGGAGGTGCTGCAGCTTCTATCTCTCAACTGTGGGACCTCCTTGGAAGACCCTTTCCCTGCTTGGACTGAGCGCTTCCCCAACGGAGGTATCTGCCAGCAGCATGGGAACCATTTATTTCCTTTCATCATGGACCTCAGATTCGGATGAGGAGCAGCCACGGCAGCAGCAGAACCAGGCAGCTCAGCAGCAACAGCAGCAGGAGCCCCAACCTCCTGCTCACCCACCTGATGCTGCACAGGGCAGAAGGCGCCAGCGCATGGAAGCACGTCACCGCAGGAGATACCCCCGACAGAGGGTTTACAGACAGAGGATGAGCTACCTCAACATGACTGAGCAGCAGTGCCAAAGGAGGCTGAGACTTTCGCGAGAGGTTGTCGGAGACATCGGCACACTGCTGCACCAACACCTGGAGCCCAGAGGAACAGGTGGACACCCCTTACCAGTGGCTGTCAAAGTCACCACCGCATTCAACTTTTTTGCCTCAGGCTCCTTCCAGGGATCATCAGCAGACATCAGTGGCATCTCCCAGTCGGCCGCCCATAGTTGCATCACGCAGGTTACCGATGCCCTTTTTGCAAAGGCGCACAATTACATCCACTTCTCAAGGGATCAAGCAAGTGTAACCGCGCGTTCAGTTGGCTTTGCAAATATGGCAGGCTTGCCAAGGGTGCAGGGCGTCATAGACTGCACACATGTGGCCCTTAGGGCACCCCATCACAACCCAGCTGTCTTTGTCAACCGAAAGGGCTTCCACTCCCTCAACGTACAGCTGGTGTGTAACCACAAGAAAGGGAGTTTTTGCATGTTTGCGCCAAGTTCTGTGGTAATTGCCATGACTCTTTCATCCTGTGGAACTCTAGTGTTCCTCCGCTCTTCAATCCACCAAACCAACTTAACGGATGGCTCCTTGGTAACAAGGGCTACCCCCTGAAGAAGTGGCTAATGGCGCCAATCAGGAGGCCAGCTAACGAGGCTGAGGAGCGCTACAACACTAGCCACATTTCGACCAGGTCCATCATCGAGCAAACCATTGGCTTGCTGAAGATGCAATTCCGATGCCTTGACAGATCAGGTGGAGCCCTGCAGTGTTCAGCAGCCAGGGTCTCCAGAATGGTCGTGGTCTGTTGTGCACTGCACAACATGGCACAGCATCGTGGCTTGCAGCTTCCTGATGAGCAAGTGGCTCAGTTCATAGCCTCCTCAGATGAGGAGGAGGAGGAGGAGGACGAGGACGAGGAGGAAGACCGAGCGGTGGCGTATCTACTAGCAGCAGCGGCAGCACACGAGCACATGGCTGCCCGTGATGCAAGGGATGCACTCACCCTGGCCAGATTTGCATAGGTTGCCCATTGTGGCACATGTGCTTGGCTCCTTCTTAACACATGATAGACAATAGACATGACTCACTGGCCTCCTTTCACTCTGACCGAAACCTGACCACGCAAGTGTCGCGGAGCCCACAATGTGGAGCTGCCTAAGGCGAAATAAAAGATGCCATCACGCCAACAGTTTGCCATCACCTGATTTTAATACATTCAAACAGGGATGGCATTTCATCAATAAACATAAGAACATAAGAAATAGGAGCAGGAGTAGGCCATTCGGCCCTTCGAGCCTGCTCCGCCATTCACTGAGATCATGGCTGATCTTCTGTCTCAACTCCATTCTCCGGCCCTATCGCCATATCCCTTGATGCACTTACTAGTCAGAAATCTATCGACTTCTGTTTTGAATATATCCAATGACTGAGCCTCCACAGCCCTCTGGGGTCGAGAATTCCAGAGATTCACCACCCTCTGTGTGAAGAAATTTCTTCTCATCTCAGTCCTGAATGGCCTACCCTTTATTCTGAGGCTGTGGCCCCTGGTTCTAGACTCCCCAGCCAAGGGAAACATTCTCCCAACATCCACCCTATCAAGCTGTTCCTGTTCGTGGCAGCTTCCTGTGTACAATTTGGCTGTCACTTTTCCTACATTACACCAGTGACTACAGTTCAAAAGTACTTCATTGGCTGTGACGTGCTTTGGGACATCCTGAGGTCATGAAAGGCGCTATATAAATGCAAGTCTTTCTTTTTTTAAACTTGTATGAATACATTTTGCTTTAAATAACCCAGCATTTGAATGTAACTTTTTCCCAATTTCTTTCTGCAGAGAAATGGTCAAGAAATCCCAAACATGACAGAGCCATTGTATCGTGGGGCTCCATGAATGAAGACTTGTCATTCCATTTAAGAAGTGAGGGTGATCAATGGAGGGGCTCCCATCCTGCCATAGTGAAAAGGGGAAGTCGCAGTCTTGCCTCCCTTCTTCAGGTCATTAAACTTTTTCCAGCACTGGTCTGCTGTCCTAGGGTTGAGAGACATGGCACTCAGCGCCACTGTCACCTCCCTCCACATGGCTGTGGTAACTGCTTTTGGTGGCCTCCTTCTCCGCAAGCCCAGCAGGTAGTATCTTCTCTCGCAGTTCTCATCAACATTATCTGCTGCATCTGAAAAATTCTGGGCTCAACTCCTTCTGCCACACTTTCCTGAGCCCTTCCTGCAATCCTCCAGTGTGTGATTTGGAAGCCGTGATGAAAGGCCCAAGGCTGGGTTTCAACCCTCTCAGGCCTGCCACTGCGCTCTATTTTCCTGCCTTGATTTCAGGCACCAGACCCTGCCAGCTGATGGGACTGTGCCATAAGTGCTGTCAGGCTATGTTAATAGCCCCAGACACCAAAATCAACCACACCTTGACCTAGACAGGCACGGCATACTTTAGATGCACTGCTCTTGGCCCGCACTGGAGCGGAGAGGAGGCAAGTAAATCATCGCCAGTACGTCAAATATGATCCTATAGAACAAATTCAAAAGCAGTCAGACATTTTTTTATATAAAATGGATAACAGTAACTAACTTAGTTCTGTTTCCTATTTAGATCTTGGTTGTAAGGAGACAAATACTGTAAGTTATTAAACATTTCAAAAGTAACGTGGAGACCGTTCTTGCAACAAAAAATGGACAATACTGCATATTCCTATTTGACAGCCTGATTTGATCACTTTTTTAATGAGAAACCTAAGTGAAGGGCTGAGGTCTGGAGTGGAGAACATCATGAACGCTGAAAGGAGAGGGATAAAAATTTGAGGTAAATCATGAAGATTAAAGGTGGATGGGGGAAGATGGCAAGGGTGAGAATTTTCAGCAAACTTCACAGTGGTGCAATTCTAGAAGTTGTGTTGGTATAGCACAGCACAACAAGTAAATGTCACCCCTTGTTTTGATGAGAAAGCAATATTGAAAAGTAAATACAGCAAATAGTAAGACACACTAAGGTGAGTGAAAGGAGATCCTCGTATGATCAAACTGTAATGTAAGAACAGAAGCCTTTCAACCTTTAAGATTAAAAATTATTGCAGCAGCATTACTTCCTTCCTCATTTTCAGAGGCTGCTGAAAGATGTGAGATTTGCAGACCTGATAATGAGTCAGTTAATGACACAAATGATACCTCCAGAACCTTACTAAACCATCCAGGTTCCACAATTTAATCTGTAATAAATAGTCCTGCATCATTGTACGATGGCTTCACATAATGGTGAATGAAATATGCTGGTATGATAGGTACAATAAATCTGCATTTTCCTATGGTTCCCTGAGGCTAAGACAATATGTAACAGGAATACGTACTGTCAGGATGAGCAGATCTCAAGGCCGTCATAAAATCTAAATGGGGACTAATTAGGAGTCCCTTCTCTTTCAGAGTTACTATTTCTATTGACATTTTCCATGCATGATCCCTTCCATAACATCATAAGTCACAAAGGTAAGAACTCCCAAGATTGCATGGAAAAAGCTTTAATGGAGATTCTGAACTCTGAGGCAACGCATAAATTTCATTGCTGAAGCTGCAGTATCTGTACTGAGAGCCTCTCTTCACCAACTTTAAAATCTATAAACTGATGATTTTCCCTGATGCAATTTCCTGCTTTCTTCTGCTTTTCTTTCAATTTTGTTTTGATGATAAATTATTGAATGCAATTAAATCTTGTGTTTAGTCCACAGAGCACCATTTTATTTTAGAATGGATAGAAACTGCAACATCCTGCTCCCAAATGGTGTCATATCAATCAAGAGATAGAACTTAGATTTGATGGAGTAACATACTACTCATTTGAGTTAGATTGCCTTATTTGCAGCAGTTCTAGTGCATCCAGAAACCATCCTTGAGAAACAGTCACTATTTTAATGTCATCCTCTTCTTTGTGCTAAAAAATTGAATTATTCAAAAATTTGAATTTAAGCAACAAAAATAACAAAGAAAAGTGGGATTTAATTGTTCAACATTTTTGAATTGTCAGATATTTTGAATTAAGCAACTCTGAATTAATAAGAGTAGGATGTACCAACATTTGAACACTTTGAAAACTATGCAATACAGATCCCTTGATTTCCCCTTCTTTTATGCTGCCAGAGTGCCAAGTATCATTCTCTCCAGTTACTACTAGTCTAGCTAAAATGAACTCTGAGGCAAAGCATAAATTCCATTGCTGAATTAAATTGATTACTTTGGAGCACAAATGCTGGGATGTTGGCATTGAATTCCAAGCTAAGTAAATTGCTATTCAATTTTTCCTTTTAATAGAATACCTTAATTACAATCTTAAGGGTTAAAAAACAAAAGCTTGAATTAATGTGAAACCAAGACTTGTATCACTTACCACTGTGTTTAGGTTATCTCAATCAGTGCAACAAATTGGATGATGGGCCGCTGGAAATGTTACTCTGTCTCAATGTAAAGTGGCGCAGCTTCTTGGTAAGTGTATGCTGTGGTAATTCCGTGTATTCGCAATTCCAGCCAGTGGTGTAGGTGTCATTTGTCACCATCTGCAACATAAACGGTGATAGTCTGGTGTCTGGTAAAAGGACCAGTGACACTAGGTCGCAGGGCCTCATCTTCTTTGAACAATTTTACTCCACACATTAATATATGTTCTATGGCTTTTATTTCTTTCTGTAATTCTACTTCATACTATTCAGAATGTGAAATTTTAAAATAAGCCATTTTTTGCATCTGCTCAAATGTATTATGCCACAGGAAGGTAATAACCAGGTTTGTTCTTGCAGTTTCCCACACACAGTGCCTGATTTTGACCATGTTGTCAGGGAGATTAACTGCTTCCCCTCAGGAAAGGAAGCAAACCAGCATCTTCCTTGCAGCTGGATCAAGAATAACATTGGCAGATGTTTTGGCTGAAGGGCACCTGTCCACCTTCAAACTAGGGAATGGCACATGACACTAGGGGACTTAACTAGAGGGGAGAAAAAAAACAGAAAACAATGAAGGGAGAAGATGAACTCAAAACGTTAGAGCGTTAAACTGAGATCACCTTCAAGGTCTAATATGGGATGCGATATCCAACAAAGAACACGACTGTCTGCGCAATCCCTATGTCTGTTGGGTCCCCTCACCAGATAAAGAGTCTCACCCCTCTGCAGCATAAATTTAAGCACAACTCTCATTGACGACATTCACATGTTGTGGTGGAATGCAGCCCTCCCCAGACTTAGCATGTGACTTAAACACCTATCAGACATCTACAGATCAGAATGAGTGATATTTGCCTGGAACTGAAACAGTACCCATTAGTCTGGGGCCCTTACTGGAGGTTCATGCAACAGTATGCCTTGTGCCACCTCCTGCTGACACTCTGCACACCCAAACCACCTCCCAAGAAATCAGAACATCACAGGAAGGGAAATAAAACAATAGGAGACGCAGGCAGTGACTCCAACTAGAATAATAACTGGTCGATGTAGACAGGAATGTTTGTTCCCCCAGAACACATATTACCCCTAATGTATGCACATCCATGTCAGTAACCCAGTGAAACCCCTCACCCCCACCCCGCAAGCAATGAGCAATCAAAGTGTACAATGACTTAATGAAGTGTTATATTTATGTTAACTCGTGAAAAGGAGAAAAAGTTGATTTTTTTTAAAAAAGCTATTCTGTGCTGTTGCTCCGCACATTTAGGAAATGACGACCTAGAAATTCAATCGCAACAGGCCCAACATGGGTCTCTCGGCCCAATATGATGGGTGCATGTGCTCATTCCATGCCGCCAATGCGCTGCCCATCATATTGGATTGGGCTCCCCTGTAGGCGTCCTGAGTGCACGCCAAAATACTCCATGTTGGACAGAGTAGTCTCCATGTTCTGTGTGAAGCCCCAACACAAGTTAAAGCTGGACTCCTCCACTCTCTGAGCCATTGAGCGCAAGCTCTTTGACAGGCTGCCCAGTGCACCTAGTGTTTCTTGGTCTATGCCCATCAGCCTTGTTCAGTAGCCTGGGCTCAAATGTCTGCATCTGAGTCCTCTGCAGTACAGCTAGTATGTGATTTCGCCCTCAGGCGAGCTGGCACCTGTGGAGTCCTATCGCCCTCCCCTAACTCCTGCACACTTGTGCCCAGTGATTCACCACATGAAGGCCCCTCCTCTAGCCTACCCTCTAAAGCACGTATGGTGTTAGTCTCTGAGCTGGTACTAGCTAAGGTCAGATAGAGGGATACTACATCTTCAGGAAAGCTGCTCTTCCTGAAGTGGAACATTTTCAGCACTTGAAATGAAATAGAAGAACAAGGGTTAGCTTTTAGTGTGAAGGGAGAGCAGATAGAGATGAATAGCTGAGATAGAAGTAAGAAGGGAAAAAGAGGATAAGGTGTGACAAATATTGCGTGATGTCTCCTCCAGCATTGCCACTCGCTACAGCCATGACTCAACCCTTGCCCTTGATGGCCAGCATGTTTACTTTCAAAAGTGAGTGTGTGTGCAGGTGGGCCCGGGATCCTCCTGTCACAGCCTTTGCATGTTGTGCACAACCTTCTCCCACAAGAAAGAAGGGAGTTTGTAGGGACAGCGTTCTGAAGTGTTTAGAGAATGTGCCTGTCATGGTAGAATAGTTTGTATTTTGTGTGTAAGATGTGAGTTGTGAGGAAGTGAGGGTTGTAATCGTGTAGGAGGTGCAGTGTGTGTGGATAGGAGGAGAAGGAGGTGGAGTGAAGTGTGGTGCAGTGATTGTAGGAGAGTAAAGGAAGTGGGGAGGGGAGTGTTGTGAGTAGGGAGGTTGCAGGTGGTGGAGGTGTGAGCAGAGAGTAAGAGAGTTGAGAGTTAGTATTCTTACCTTGACAACTCTGGTGATGTTATTGAACTTGTTCCTGCATTACAACCATGTCCTGGGAGCTAAGCTTGTGGCATTAACGTCCTCTGCAACCTCTTCCCACTGGCAACAGAGGTGTTGCCTGGAGTGCTTTCTGCCCCCTGGGGAAAACAGAATCTCCCTCCTTCTGTCCACTGCCTGGACCAGGTCCTCCAAATTGGCAGCAGAGAACCTGATGGCACAGTCTGCAGAACTTGCAGCCGTTTCTTTCTTCAGAATCATTCCCTGCTGCCCACTTTAAGAGGTGCTAGCTGCCTTTAAGTGACGTCAGTGAAGTCCGATATCTACCCCACCCCCCACCCCCCCAAAAAAAGGCACGCAGCTAATGAATGGCACAGGTAGAGCTGGCTGCAAGCCTGAGTCATTATAATGAGCTGGCAGCACCGATTTAACATGGTCCTTGTGACCACGTAAACAGGCATGTGCCCAGCTCCCTGCTCCCCCATTTTCGGGCGCGATCGAAGTCCGAGGCCAAATTGTCAGGCTTTTGTAAACCATTTTTGCCTTTATTGTAGGTATTGTATGGCTGAAATCACTAGCACCCTTGAGAGCTTCCAAGGATGTTCAGAACTCAAGGGGTTAATGAGCTTTCTAACTGAACACAGAGATGTTAATCCGATTGCTTTGATAGTCTGACATATTTTCCACATTTCCTTCCAGTTTCTGTGTAATTTTGACTTGTTTATTTTAAAGTGGCACATTTAGCATCCATAATACATGACGGTGCGGTGTGTAAAGTGTGACAGCAAGTCTGTACTAAAGCGCTGCAAGAAAATGATGTACTGCTGACAGCATCTCGGGAAACTCAGGCCACAGCCGACTGCAGCCAGCTCCCTCCTAACTGATTGTTTTTAATACTGAAGTGACACTGGAGGGGTCAAGTAAATAAATATGCATGCATCCACAGTTCAAATTAATAAAATTCCAATGTGTGGAGCCTGCTTGTTGAACATATGTTTGAAGCATGGCTAAGCCATCTGGCTTTGTGTCAAGCATTTACACCAACTGCAGTCTTACACTACCTGACAGCGGAAAAGCTTTATTCCCAGGGTGTTTGGGCACAAATGGAGAAATATTATTGAAATGATTATCTGCATCAAGACTCAGATTTGGTTTGACATTTTGCTGGCTCTGTTTAATCCAAAGGTCTGTCTGTTAGAATGAAGAAAGGGTCCGCCAATAAGCTGGCAGTAGCCGCGGAGAGTACTAGATGATTAATGAGGCTGAAAGACTGGTTGTACCCAGCCCACCTCTACCCAGACCTGAGGGCCAGAAAATGCATATGAAATTGGTCTTAAGCTTTTCATGTTTTCTCCAGTGGATGCTCTAGCTAGCCCTCACTGGGCTCTGAAAACCCACTAGAATTACTGCATGGCAGGAAAAAGAACATCAGAAATTTTATTAATTTCTGATTGTGAACATTGAGTAAAACTGATAAAACAGGCTGGCTCATAGACCTGTTACACTGCCGGTATCTAATTTGACAATCAAAACCTGTTATAACTCATAATGGTAAAGTTAGTGTTTTATATATTTGTATAATAAATACAGCACATCTATTTTTCATAAATAAAATTAACACTTATTAAGATATTCGTTTTTTTTTTCTTATTACAAAACTAACAAGCCAGCACAAATGTTGGAAAACTGTTCCAATCAGCTTCTGCTTTGTAGCAGGTTGCATAAGTAAATGACTTGTTTATATATCTTGCGGTTATGGTAGCCAAGAACAGGTGCAATATATCTGAAACAGATGTTTATAATATCTCAATAAACACACAAACAAGACTGTCACAATGCCCATGTACCCTCCATTTGTTGAATTTCTTGTAGCTTTTTTTTTGATATATCGTTTTTCAGATCAAACCCATTTTTGAAGGGAATTAAATTTATACCCCAGGAGTCAGTCTATAACATTTGCTGAAGATTAGTTCTTCTTTCATTATTCTGGCATGGACAGAGAGACAGATAGAAAAGATCTTTCCTCTCTTATGGGGAAAAAATAAAACCAATAAAATACACAAATTTTACACGGTAGCGGTAATACAAGCACTGAATCAGTGACTGTAATACAGCCACAGCAAAATACAATGGACTCCAGTTCTCATCCACTGTTTCAATCTATCGCATTTTGTGCCAGCTTCACAGTTGAAAGTGATGGCGTTTGTACTAAACTTTCAAAGTCAAACACGAGGTAACAAATCTACCAGAAGGGACTGAACTGATTCTTGTTAAATAAAACAAAAGAGAAAGTAGATTTTTCTGCATGCCAAATCCAGCGCAATCCCCCAGTGAAAGAAGCATTCAGTTTCTCCAAACCCCATGATGTATTTTGTGCTACCTGGCCAATTGGACCAACAAACTTCTAAATATCTCCTCACTTTATCATGCTCCCAGTACATTAAAGCAGCGATGCATGCGGTCTGGTCAGACATGGCCACTCTGAGCACAACCACCATTATTAGAGGGGTGAGTGATGGGAACAGAGCATTAACATTTGTAGTTACTCTTCCATTCTTTTTCAAGGCTCAAGCATGCTAGCAGTGCTGACTGACTTATCTGCTCTGTCAGTGCTGGATATAGTCATAACTGCTGACTCTGAATGTCATGACTGAAGGGCATGTTTTCCACAAATAAATCAAATTTATTAAAGAGTAATCAGTGCAGCATCTATTCAGGTAGAATTATTTATATCACATACAACAATGTTTTATTTTTGGCCTCCTTGGAGAGAAATATTGAGGCCTAAATATATTTAGTTTACACGCAGTTATTTATCTGCAGAAATTCAGAGATGCTCCCTATCTGTTGTTGCTCTTTGAGCTGTTGCTAACTTTTACTGTTCTGATTGTGACAGATATCATTTGCATTTTACTACTCTCAGTACCATTCTTACAGAGGGAGCGGTGCAATTTAATTGAGAATGCAGTACAGTGGTTTGTAACTATAAATTGACTAATTTCAAGCAGCAACAGAATGGAACTCTACCAATAGCAAGTATTTGTCATTCACCAAAATACAAATTAATCCTCGTTTTGTAAAAATAAATAAATAAATGAATAAATAAACAGATACGGTTGCAATTAGTATCTAAATTGATTATATCAATTGATTCTGATATTTGATATACAGGCTCAATTCATGGAAAGGCTTAAAAAAGTATGGGAATTCTGCAATAGGTCTCAGTGTTCGTGGTGTAGGGAGGGAATATATTTGCCAGAGTTGCCCACTTCTAATAAACATCCAATAATCCCTGTTGGAAAGTGTGTCTGTAGGTTGGGTAAGGACAAGGTTGGCCATGACTGTGATGCCCCCCCCAACTGAATAGCCTGCTGAGACTCGTTGTCTAGTCTCAGACATGAAGAGTGGCCGCATGGGAGAGACACGGGAGATCAAAACTGCTGGCAAAGTGAGTTACCAGCTTTAGGACAGGGGTCGAGAAGATTGAAAAAAAATGTTATTTATTCTGTAAAACAGTGAAGTCAGCAAATATACTAATTATATAATGGCCATTCTGATTAAGAACATAAACCTGGGTCATTTATTTATACAAGAAATCAATGGGGATATTTTCTTTTTCGATATTACAGTAATAAAACTTACCTTTTTTATCAAAAAAAGAGCTATGAAACTGCCTGAAATGATAAGATCTTTAACTAATTCCAGAAACTTACATTGGTACATCACCACAGACAAGACTAATGACTTTACAATAAGGCTCCCTCTAAATGACAAAGGTTTGACTGGTCTGCTGCAAACCTGGTATTCACCCCACCTTTGAGATAGTTGAGTATCCACATATTAGACATGTGAGGGGCAATTTTAACTCAGCCTGGCTGGCGGAAATGGGATGGTAGTGGGCCTGAAATAAATGTGCTGCACTTACCAACCTGTTCCCGCTTGGATCCTGCCTGCTGCTATTTTTCCTGTGGCCTTCTGCTGGGCGGCCCAGGTGCCAACCTGCATCTGTTGGGAACTTCACTACTGCATGCAAATCGGGGTCTTAAGATGTACATAGGACCCCAGTGCAATTGTAATGGCCTACTGGGCGGGGCCTGCGCTGTGGACGCTCTGCTCAGTAAAGCCGGCTGGGCAAGAGGAAGAAGCCCAAAAAGGTAAGTGTCAAAATCATTTTTGTGGGGCCTGAAGGAGCAGAAGTGGTCGTCTGGACTCCATAAGAAAAATGTGGACCACTGCTGCCCCTGGCTCTCCCCTCCCCTGATCTACCTTTCTGCCGGTCAGCTCGGCCTCTGGGCTGCCCAATATTTCGCCGGCCTGGAGACAGCGAGCTGCAGTGAGACATCTGTTGCGGGTGTGCAGCTCGCAGGATTATGTTAAAGGACCCGGCCCTTGAAATGGACCAAACCGCCCACCGGATGGATCGGGTGGCCAGCCAGCATCATAGGTAAAATACACCCTGGAATGCCACACTTACTGAGGTAATGGCTGAAATTCTAAAGTGTTTGGAGCCTGTAGCAGGCAGGACAGCCAGCCACAAGGTATTACATCTAAATTACAGAAATGAGCTAAGTGAAATACTGAATTTTTTATGGTGGATTAAATAAGGGCTACGTACCCTTAAGAGTAAGTTGCACTTATTAAGAAGTTAGATCCTTGTACAGATTTTCCACATACATATCTAAAACTGCAAATACGAGCTAATTGCCAGCTTTGACTTTGCACTGCCTTGTGCTGTCCTGAAATGACCATGTAGCCTTTTGTCCTGTTGCCTGCATCATTAGTCTCCTGTCTGTAGCACCAATCAATAAAATAGAGTGAGCTTGACGGATCATACAATCTTATTAATGATCAATAATCACAACAAAAAAACCTCACTTTGTGATAGTAACCCGTTCATAGAAACTGAGAATACTGATGCTTTTGTCTCACTTCATTAACAGATTGTCGAGCCTATGAATTTTTATGTCTCAACTGTCAGTTATGTAACGATCAGCTGAAAAGATTTGAAAAGTTAAAGTGCCCTATAATTAATTGACAGCTCTTTTGTTTCTATGCAGAAGTCCAAATTTTATCCATTTAAATCACTTCGGTTTTTGGGTGATTTCTTTTTTAAATGACTGACATTTGCAAAGTCACAAAATATTCTGCTCAAGTGCACCGCCATTTTATATATGTCATCATAATAGCAACAGGCAAGTGAGCTGCTGGCAACTATTACAGCAGCTATGTTTACAAAAGTGGATTTTTTGACTTTCGAGAGAAACATTTTTCAACTTGGCAAGAATGTGATTTTGTAACTTCAAAGATAAAATTGAAGCTAAAGATCAAACTTTCAGTATTTTGATCTTATAAAGTAACAACATTTGCCAGTGAAAATGATAATGGTAAAGATACCACTCTGTCTCTCTGCCTGCCATCTCTCCGGCTGTCTGAGTCTCTGCTTGGTTACCTGGGTGCCTAATTATCTGCCTGAATAATTAATATTTTCAATAAAGAACTGACTTTGGAAAATAGAGCTTAGTGCTGATAATGTAAAATAAAATAAAATTTATATTGGTTTATATTTTCAAAATATTTTAATTAAAGGGGATAATAAAGACTTGCATTTATATGGTGTCTTACCAACATCTCAGAAACATCTCCAAGAACTTCGCACACAGCAAGTTACTATAAAATGCAGTGATTGTTATGTGGCCAGCAGCCATCTTGTACATATCAAGATCCCACAAACAATAATGAGTTGAATGGCCAGTTAATCTGTTTTTGGTTGTGGTGGCTGAAGGAGGAATGTTGGTCAGGACACTGGGAAACTCCTGCTCGTCTTCAAACCGCGTCGTGTGATCTTTAACACCAAAGTAGGCCGGTTGGGTCTCAATTTGATATCTCAACTGACAGCGCCTCCAATAATGCAGCACTCCCTCAGTACTGTACTGGTGTATCAGTCTACATTATGTGAAGTCCTAGCATGAACCGACAACCTTCTGACTGAGAAGTGAGAGTACAAATTAACCAAGATGATACAAGGAATCTTTTGATGCCAGCTAAAATAGTGCTATAGGATGAGAAGAACATACTGATTTGACAATATATTGAGTCAATGCGTGTGTCCTGTTGCTGAATACATTGTATCTTTCTTACCACAGCTACCTTTTGCACGTTGCTTGTGAGCAGCTAGTACAGTTATTCTAAAATCAGTTGATTTAATAAGGAGAGCACCACATTCTTCACTGAGAGTTAACATCTTAAAAAATGTAAAATTACAAAAATCATTATAAACATTTAAACAGGTGAACTGTTATGGAAATGCATAGCCAGGGTAAGATAATATTATAGCTCTGCTTGTGTTATTATGATCCAGCCAGGGGAAAAACTGGCCATTTTCAATGAAAATGACCAAACTATGATTAATTGCAAGCTCAAGGTTTTTGTGGCTTCAAGAGTAAATCAACTGCTAAGAACTGCTAACTTGGTAAAACATAAACTAATTTTAGGACACGGATATTAAAATATAATCCATCTTCTTCCTCCACTGGGAAAGCTAATTAGAAATTGTGACTGGCATAAGGGGAGAACATTGGGATTACATTCAGCACTAGAAACTTAAGCCCACAAGAAACTGACCAAATTTTGTCCCTGACTGCTAATCCATTGAGAAATGACTAAAAAAAATAGCAGTGGTTTGCTAAGCTGACACAGTCTGTGCGTTCCGTGGTGATACATCTGAGTTTTAGGATCACAACCTAATAAGTAAGTACAGGGGTCTGAATGTGCGGCATTTAGTTCATACATAAGTACACACAAGTGCAAGTAAAACCATGAGCAGCAATCAGTATTACTGAGAGAAATGGCAGGACTGGTTAAGCTTGTGACATGCAGGCAACCAAAGTGCACAACCTATCCAGACTATCCTTTGGGGCATTATAGATGGAGACATTCATGGTCTGAGTATTGATCTGAAAAGAAAAAAAATCCCTTGACATAAAATTCTATTATAATGTAATCACTATTTGGAAAGCATATGAAAAACTGAAATACCATTTCTTATTGTGCAGGGTAAATGGGCTGAAAGCCTGGATGTATTGAGACCGCGACATCTTCACAGCTCTGAACTATGGTGTCAATCAACTCTTTATGGAAGGGAGATTAGGCAGATCTGAAAATTTTCAAATTTTAGATAAACCTTGTAATAGAAAATAATCTTATGCTGTGTGTGGGGTGCACATATACAACATCTTGGCAGAATATTATCAGTTACAAAATGTGCACAAGGACCAGAGATTTCAGGGTTTTTCAGGCAGCTGTCCTCGGTTTATTCAGTTGGATATAAGCTGAGGAAGGGCATATGTCTAAAATGTCTTGAAAGCTTTGTATCTTAACACATTTTTCTCCTGATAATGTCCTCCTTATGTAAAAGAAAACATTTTTCCTCAGACTTTAGTAAAGGGTTTAGTATTATCAAAAATGTCACTTCTGTCATTCGTCACGCAAACCCTTAAAGAATAGGGATAATCTTGAAATTTCTAACTTCTGTAAATCGGCAAAATTGGTGGCGGTGCACTGAAAGCCTATTTTCATTATTTAAATTTTCTTTTTCCCTAAGCCTCTGTCCATTGCAGACTCTCCAAGCAGTAATGCTGCAGCCTTCAGAGTAGATGAATGAATCACAGGGTCTTCCAAGTTGTGCACTACCTCTTTGGGGAATTGGCTTCTCTTGTGAAATGAGAGGACAGCAAATTGAGCAGTTCTTCTTCTTCCGTGGTGGGATCCTTTGCCCAGGTTTGAGTGCAGATGAAGGCAATCGTGTGGATTGCCCAGTGAGTGAGTGAATGACCATAGATGTGTGAGGTAAGAAGACTACCAAACATGCATGGTGAAATAAATTTTGACTTAACTGCAATGGGTTAAAGATCTGGGTGCTGAAAGCTATTTGAATTAGAACAATTTTTGAACAAATTGTTATTTCTCAATTTAGACCATAGCATGATTTTATGATATATGAGAGTAAATTTTACTAGTTACCAAATTATTACTTGTTTTAAATTATTATATTTGTTCATTAATCCCAGCCAGTCTTTTTTACTTTTCTGTTGATTTAAAAATATTGTAAAGCAATTCAAAACAAAGGCCCTCTCACACGAGTGGAAGGATATTGGTTAATATCTGGTACATGTTACAGAATAAATAATAGATATTGAGCAATAACCTTGAGGGTGTTAGCCTATAGTTGATCCCGATGAATGAGAATGAGAAATTATATCAATATTTCATTTTCTACCAATCCTATTTAAAACTGCTATAAAAACGGCTGCTTCAGAAAAGAAAAACTGATGCTTGAACTCCCCGACTGGCTGTTTAAAATAATAGTTCGACATTTTGATTAGATTTTTGTTTCTGTTTTGCTCAATCATTTTTTCTCTCCTTGCCTCCTTAGGTCCCCTCACACTGTACACCAATCCCTGGCTCAGAGTATGGAGAGGTTCTCTGGCTTCCAGATCCCTACCAATGCTGCTCTCCAATCAGGTGCACAGAGTGGTCTGGTGTGACTTGCCCACTGGATTTCTACTCCTTTGTGGAGAAGTATCTGGACTCTTATGTTTTTCCCCTGGCAGCACAGCTGAAGTAGAAAACTTGCCATATAGGGATTGCTAGGCTCAAATCAACTTGCTAGCATTTCAGGGTACAGAACAGTGATGCACCAATGCTGCAATATTACTTTGCTGTTCAAAATATGAATTCTGGTAAAAGTGTTTAGGAATTATACTCTCAATTATGCATACACAATTCTATTTTTAAAATCCCACTTTATGGCTGCTTCCATATACAATACTGCATCGCGCTATGTATATTGCTTCTGATAATAATGTAATACTTGGCCACCATTATAATGCAGCTCTACATGCCCTCAACTAACTTGCTCTGTTGGGTAGTAAAGAATCATTAAGATAATCCTGTGTGCCATTCGTAATCATGAATCTGACACATTCTCTGCAATGGCAAGTCATGAATGTCTGAAAACAGTAAGTGAGTGAAAGCAACTCATATAAAGTACAACCTCACCAGCCATGTAACTCAGATTTAACAATGAACCAAAGATGCCTGCCTTAAAACTTGTAACAGCTTTTGCTAAAGAAGTGAGGCATTTACAAGAATTTAGCTGCTCCCCCACAGGCATTGAATATTATAAACTATCATAGGGTGGGAGAAGGGTTAGGACAAATGACCTCTTCACCTGCAAATATATTGAAAGAGACTGAACTTATTAGAAAAATATATTAAGAGGTAATCTGTAAATAGAAGCTATACATCATGCAGCAGTGAAAAAGATTTGAATGGCACAGGTCACATTACATCACAAGCACCAGAGACATGGACAACTCATGTCAGCTACATTGTGACTGGTTTTTTCCGTATTCAGCCATTATCCTGATGTATTTTCTGTATAGTACTGTATGTATAAATGTGACTTTGTATTTTTTTTTAAACACGAAAGTGTTTCCTTTTAATTAAAAAAACTGGTGGCTGTTTCTGTGGGTGAGTTAGAGCAGTGGGTGTTGAGCATTCAGGCCAAGTCTTGATGGTCACTATCCCTCTATTTGTGAGAAGAAAAACAGTCCAGGATGGAGAAACAGAGAATGAATGAGAGAGGGACAGACTGCAAGAGTGATAAATAGATTGGATGTTAGGAACAAGCTTGGAGTGAAAAAGACAGACAGACTAGGGAAGCAGTGCCAATAATTAGTGGTGGAGAGGCAGGCAGATGGGACAGGCAGGCCAAGAGTTGTCTTATACTGTATATGTTAATGTTAAAAAGTAGTTCTAGGAGTGGTACCTGCAACCTGTAAAACAGTTAGTTATAAACCACTCATGATGAACCCACCCACATAGTAACAGAAAGCTACTTCTTTGGCTCTCTTTACAAAATAATTATTAAAGAATCAGTACCTCATTTTAAGAAATCAACATATCTTTATTAACAGATCTTGAGAAACTCACTTGGTGAAGTGAAACCCAAATAGCATTTCACAAAATTGATTAATTTATCTCAGTTTTCTATAAAGGCTGAGAATGTCTATACATGACATCATCATACAGCATTGACACTTTTTTGTTGTAAAGTGTGTATACAGGAGAACTGGTGCTTGTATTTGCTCCGGTCACGAAGATTTGTGAATGGGATGGTGCACAGTACTTTCATGGTCTGCACATATATTTGTCGATTTGGTGGTCATAGAGGCTAGATGCTCAGCTTCCACCAAATTTCTGAGTGGACAGAAGATATTAACAGGAAAGAAGCAAGCATTATAAAAACTGGCAGAGCACAAAGAAGGTTAAACAGAGCTCGGGATTGTATACACCTAACACTTCTTCATGCTGACCAAAGCCATAGCACAATACTCTCATGACATCATACATGTGACTTCAATGGCACCTATCAAAATAATTCGTAACAAAACAGAACATTACAAAACAAAAGCAAAATACTGCAGATGCTGAAATCTGAAATAAAAACATAGAAAATGCTGGAAATACTCAGCAGGTCAGGCAGCATCTGTGGAGAGAGAAACAAAGTTAATGTTTCAGGTCGATGACCTTTTGTCATCGAAGGGTCATCGACCTGAAACTTTAACTCTGTTTCTCTCTCCACAGATGCTGCCTGACCTGTTGAGTATTTCCAGCATTTTCTGTTTTTATTTTAGAACATTACAAAATATGTATACCACAGTAAGATTTCTATTGTGTTCTAGATTATAATTATAAATCAGTGTAACATACAACCTGAACATCCCTAAAAGGGAACTATACTTCAGCAGTAAAAGAATTCACTTTCCTCTCCACTTAATTGCTGCAAATGTTTTGCAGTTGATTCTTATTCCAGTTTTCAAAATATTCTTTACTTACTTACTGAGATGCTGGGGTACCATGGCATTTTCCTGCTAAAAGCTATGGACGAAAATTGTAATTTGATGGCTTACAGGTTTTATTCTAAGCTCACCATATAATGTTAGCTTCATTATTTAAATGTGAGTGATTTCATAGAAAGAAGGCTTCACTTAAGCGCCAGCTTAGCTCATTGAAGGCACTCTCTGAGTCTGACTATGTAACAACAGTAACTATACTTCAAAATTAATTCATTGGTTTTTAAATGGTTCGGGACATCCTAAGGATGTAAAAAAACACTATTTATTTCTTAAAGTACAATTTATGTGATGCTGTGCAATATATCTCTTGGGTGTACCCTTAAAGCGACTGTCATCAAGACTCCATTGGATTCCAGAATACAAACACCGGTTAATTCATAGATATCAAAGATGGTGGCAGACGTCCAAATCTACCAGGGGTTTTAATACTAATACTGCTTTTACAAAGATGCAGACTTCATATCAAGCTATCCTTCTAAGACTGCACCTTTGAAACTCAGAAACAATGGCCCAGAAATTGATCTCGCTCTGTTCCCGCGGGGGTAAGGAGCAGGCGCGATCTCTCACTCCGCGTTGGCTTTTTCAGATCCAGCTCGCACGAACGTGATGTTCTAGACATCAGCTGGGCAGTGCTTGCGTATCCCACCGGCGTAGTGAATTCGTGCGAGCTGTGGGATCACGTGACTCAATTAGAGCCAATGGCAGCACACCATCTTCCATTCATAAGTTTCACATACGTGCTGTGAAAGCTATGAATCTTACACACCCCCAAAATAACAGCTAAACCTCAATTAAATTAAAAAAAAACCCCATCACATTAATAAAATAAGTATAGTTAAATAAATTAACCATTTTAAATAAAAAATTAAATTTTTGAAAAAATTTAAAATCTTTTAAAAAGTTATAAAAATAAACTTACCTGTCTTTAAAGTCTCTAAAAAAGATATACCTGTTAAAAAAAATTCAAAATAATACTTAATTCACTACTTACCTTGTTAAAAGTGGGTCTTACTCCTCCTTTTTTCATTTCTAAAATCTTCCGTCCTTACCTGCGCGTCCAAAGCACTAAGTGCACAGCCTGTAGCGTGCACGCGGTGCACCGAGGAACCGCCCCCTTTTCCAAAAACCAAGTGCCGGTTTTCAGCGCATGCGCAGTGCATGCAGAAAACCGGCAATTGGAGAGAGAATACGCGAGAGTACGCAGTGCGTACTCTCGCGCAGCGGGATCAATTTTTGGCCCATTGTATTCGTAAAATTTACAATGACTCACATACTGAGTTACATCTTTGGATCCCTTGAATTGGACAGTGACTGTACACAGGAACTTCTAGAAGGTCCCTTATTTAAATCAGGTATTTTACAGAAATTGGATTGTGTATGTCCTTCAGAGAGACCCATAACATGCCATACATTGGTCAGTTTTCCATTTAATATCTCTGTAAAAATTATAAATAAGGAATAGTAATTTAAAAAGACAGGGCTAGAAATTCACCTCCTTTGCGCCTCCCGTTAGTGCCTCCGGGGGGGGCGATAACATGGCGCTAACAACTTACCACCCGGGCGCGGCGATATTACCGCCGCCCGCAAAATTCACCTGGAGGTTTGCGGCGGCAGTAACCCCTAGCACCACAATCTCCTGCGTCCGGAGATCGGGACGTCATCCGGCTGCGCAGAGCCCCGGTAGCGCCCAGGACCCGAAATTTGGTTCCGCCCCCTGCAGCATCGCTGGGTGAAAACACCGGCAGCTGCAGGAGGCGTTCTTCGGGAGGCCGGGCGCTTCAGGAGCGGTAATTAAAGATAAGGCCGCTGGTCTGCAGAAAAAATTTGTTTCCATCCCTAAGGTTGCCATTTGAAAATTTTTAACTGCCATGATTGATCAGCCCTGCACTCTGTTAGAGTGCTTGGGGCTGATCGTCACGGATCCTGGTGCCGTCAGCGGCGAGGGACATTGTTGAAATGCAGAGTCTGCAGTAATGGCCCTTCCCTTTAAGGGAGGGAAGTAGCCTCGGATCCCGGCAGCGCTGCACGGGACATTGTTCAACGCTGCACCACTACCGCCCCTCCTGCGTGGTTTAGCGCTCCAGAATGGAAGTGGTAGCACTTGATTTAGCGCTCCACTTCCTTCCTGGAGCACTAACACTCAATTTAGAGTAAACTGAGATTCATTAGCGCCTGGCGCTAATTTTTCCAGCTTTCAACAGTTAGCGCCCCAAATGGGGCGATACCGAATTTTTCCCCCTTAATGTCCATGAATGGCAATTCCTCTGTAAAATTAAACAAAATTAAACAATTGCACTATAACACAGATCATCACCTAATATTCTCTATGTTGATATTCTGCAATTTTATGAAGATTAAAACATGAAAGAAAGACTCTTATGTTAAGAATATTGGGATGATTTTTGTCCTGTATTATATTTATAAACCAGCAGCAAAAAGAGGACTGATATTAAAATTTCAGTCTGTTGAAAGTAGGCTATATGAAATGTTAAATACATTTGATCAGATCCACCTACACCATGCTCACAATACTTATTAGGGTTTTTCAGACAGTGTGAAAGAAGAACCCACATGAAAGTATTCTGATCCAGAGCACCGTTTTGCACCATATCCAAAGGCGTGACCACAACAGACTTTTCTGTTTCTTCAGTGGGATGCAAGACAATCAGAAAATAATGGTTTGTATTTTTTCTAAGGTTCTGAATAATAATGCAGAATTTCATTTTTGAAGATACAATATACCTGAAAAAACATTAGGAATGAGCCTGCACCAAAATGAACTTCAGCCCCCATTTGAAGGGTTTGTGTAGTCAATCTCCAATTATTTCCTTTACTCCAGTTTCTAGAGCAGATTGAACAGTGCTACACAAAAAAGACAACCAAAGAATTACAGGTTATTAAAGGCAATTAAATTGAACAAAATCACAAACTAATGGAAATAAAAACATAATTGGTGCCATCATTTCAAGCTGATAAAATAAATAAAATATAACTTTTAACACAAGATGTGAATAGTATTTTGAGTCATATTCGGCAATCTGTTTTCAAATCTTTCACAGAAGAAATGTAAATGTGGAATTTGGAGTCAGTAATTGTAAGAAACAGAGCAGGTTATATTGTGATGGGAAAGCTGCTGCTTATTTGAAAATATGCATAACAATATTGCCCTCTGTAGGAAGAGTAGAGTATATTTAGCATCAAGGCAAGAGGACAACGGAAAACTCCTCTCAGTTAATGGTTTTCTTTGAAATACATGCTTCAATCCATTCATTGCCTCTTGTTTTTGTAAGAGTTCCCCCCCCCCCCCCCACCACCCCCGGCCACCTCATAAGGTTCTCGTGTGATGCTCGGTCCCTGACTGACAGATGTTCAGTGAGCTGCTGCTAGCACTTTGCCGGTGACACTCTTCAGCTGGCTATTTGAAGGCACATGAAAAATATAAGTTACCTCAATCTCCACTTTTCCCTCCATTCATTTCAGGACTTTAAAGATTTAATTGATAGTTATGGAAAAAATGTGTGGGTTTTGTTTTCTTCTTCTGGAGAATCCTGGAATGCATTCTGATCACCTGTTGGTCTGCTCCATTCCTTTAGTGCTGTGATACTTTGCTTACCAACAGTTCTTCCTTACATTGCTAATTTGAAACCTCTCCCTCAATCTATCCTGATGGCCTCTCTTCAATTTTAGGCTAGGAAGGGGAGTCAGGACTGAAGTCTGGAGAGAGAGTTGCTAATTAAATTACACAGTACTGGAGAATCAAAGTGCATCTATCTCAGCTTGGCTCTACTCTTTGCGCCGGGGATCGTTCCAGTGGGTCCTTGGCGGTAGCCTCCGAGCCGCATGATTTTAACAGCCGGGAAGCCTTTTCCTGCCAACTTCCCGGACGTTTTGGTTGGGAAGTCGGGAAGCAGCATCCTTGTAAAACCTGGCCTTTAAAACCTCCCTGTTACCGCTTCCAGATGGGCACGCAGCATACTTTGCCTTATTCCTGCCCGGGAGCAAAAACTGACCCCTATGTTTCAGTCTTTAATATTAA
This sequence comes from Squalus acanthias, assembly GCA_030390025.1. Taxonomy (NCBI): domain Eukaryota; kingdom Metazoa; phylum Chordata; class Chondrichthyes; order Squaliformes; family Squalidae; genus Squalus; species Squalus acanthias. The sequence goes on from JASTWF010000590.1 coordinate 156,050, forward strand.
CCATATGAACATTCAATGGCTTAGGCTTTTGTGTTTTTTTTAAACAGTCATGTGGATACAGATTATTTACTTTAGTTGACCTTTTCATGCTTATCAAGAGAGGTGATATCAATACTGGGAATATTTTTCTAAGTTTGGCACTCGAGAGCAGTATTGAGCAATCCCAGATCACAGATAATGCAAGTTAAATGCAGAACAAAGGCCTTTACTTTGCTGCAGCCACAACAGAGCATTCAGTGCTGCATTTTTATTTCCCAGACCAGCCATTCCTGTGGCTTCTCTGAGTGTGTGAGCCAATGTAGTGCCAGTTAGTGCCAAGATGTGGGCAGTTTTGTGCTGTGAATTCATGCCCACTAAGAGCTGGATTGAGACTTCGATTTTGATTAGGATGCCGACATTCATCAAGGAGAAGAGACTTTCATCCCACCAGTCTGGGCCAGAATTGAACAAAGGCTCCAGAGGTGAATGGCCAGCCCTCTTCGGTATTTAATTATTAAGGAGGAAAAGCATTGATCAAAATTATATTGTGTGAAACATCAGCCATGACCTTCTCTTTCAGGACTTACTATATATATTAGAGAACAGAAGTTGCTTTATAAACAGTAATGCAGTGCAAGGTGAAACTCATAAACCCCAAGAGCAGTAGGATGCTAATTTATCTATCAAGTATATCACATAGACAGGATCCTTTCTGTTAATCAGTCATTCAAAAATTAAGTCTGTATTTGTTTATATCATGATTCTTCCTTTAAAAATCCTCACATTTTTCAATTTAACTTTTACAGATTTGTAAGAAAGTCGTAGCTTCCTGAACATTCTGGTTTTAAAATAATTGAGACATTTTATTTTTTTATATATATATATATGATGATAGATGTAAAGCACTTTTGCATTGACAACAATGTGCCTGTCTAATCTGTTTCAGGACATGTCATTTCCAGAGCTGAGTGGTATAAGCCTCCTGGCCAGTATTGTGTTCATCAGTTTAGTGCTAAAGACAACCTAGGAAGGATAATGTGGTGTGAAATAATGATTGACAGTTTAGTATTCTGCATGAAAAGGGGTTGAGAAGCTATGGGCGGATGCTGCAAATCTGCAAAAGGACCTTTCCTTATATTCAAAGTGCTGATTCTCATGTCTCACTGCTGGTAATTTTGTGATCAAGTCTAAGTTCAGAAGAGGTACTTATTAGTCAAATGTTTCCCCTTAAAAAGGAGGCTGTCAGTGCCCATGGACAAATGCAATATAAGTGCTTCTGCTTGCATAAGGAAGAATTCTAGTATTTGCATTCGCAGTGCTGGGTGGCATATTTCAGCATATTTAAATTAGAGGCAAACTAAAGGGATATGTTTTCCTCTGCCTCAGCTGCCATTTTCAGCTAATCACCATTGGAAGCACAAGATGGAAACACTGTCCTGGTAAGTGATGCTTGCTCATATTTTTAAAAATTATATTATTGTCCCCCAAACAGTAAAAAAAATCCCTGTACTCCCGCCTCAGCCAAAACCTATGAATGGTATACTGTTTTTAAAGATAACTCCTGTCTGTACCAGAATATAAATAGCTCTTAGCTGGGCAAGGAGAAGTGCAACGTACTTTGACACAATGGCTGACACAAAGCCTATGATTGCCACAGCCCCGAGGTCCACTGTATGGAGAACTGTCTCTTAAAGCAGAAAAATCAAAAGAAAACAATACAACGGAGAGCATGTTAACTCTTCTACTTGCTGTTAACAGAAAGGATCCTGTTTATGTTACATACTTGATAGATAAATTGGCATTTAATCAAGTGCAGGTTAAAATACACCAGCAGCTGCCATTTGGTTTAATGTTCTGTTTTAATAAGAGTTGAAAATCGCTGGCGCAGGAACTGGGTGGCACAGTGATCAAGAAAAACAATTCATCACCATTGGGACCTGGAATTCAATCCATGCATCCCAGAGAGGGTTATGATCTCCTCTCCCTGAAGCTGTGAAAGGTTCAAAATGAAATAAACTCTAAACAGTCTAGATCTAGTTCCCAATTCACATAAGTCCACAATACAAAGCTGTCCCAGATTTAGCACTAAATTAACAATCGGGCTCTGAAAGTTCACAAAGGCAGAATGTGGGGAATGGAAATGTCATGCTGGTGCAGTAGGGAGTGCTCTTTTGAGGATGAACTTGAGGTGAATTGGAAAACATGAAAGAATGCTGAGTAAGCATGGACCTGTGCAACACCTGGTGGCAATGCCTCACCTTAATGAGTAGACTCACCGATTTTGATTTTTTTTAATGGGATAATTGGAAACTACCAATGCTCAACTTGATCTGTAGTGGATTGGTTTTGACACTAATATTTCAAAGTAGAACCATTTCTCTTACCCTTTATTAGGCTTCGGTTACTGTGAAACTGCAGATGTGTATAAAATATGCAGTTGTATGTACTAGCAAGATTATGTAGGATGGAGCTTTGTCTAAACTAGTAACACATAAACAAGGAAACATCAAAAATTACCTTCAGAAGGATTTACACTCACTGTCCACCTTACCAGCCTGTACAATAGGCTTGTAAGATAAAAACTACAATTAAATCCTTAGAGAATTCAAGCCATTTGGATTAGAATTACCTAAAGGTGAGTCCTGAGTCAAGATAATAAAAAAGGAAATAACAAAATTGATCCAAGCAAATTGTTCCCTGCAGTTAAGAATTCAAATTTCAAGGGGCACAAGTTAGAAATTAGAAAATTAGAAGAAGAAAAGTCAAATGGAATTTTTTCACCAAAGAGTAATGGAGTTATGGGAAAAGCAACAGTATAAATGAGGTCAAGAGACAATAGGTGCATTTTAGAAAGAGAAGGATTAAGGGGCTTATTGCTAAAACGTTTGCGTGCATTGGACCTAATATTGGGCTGGATTTTGTCAGCCCCAAGGAGGCGGGTATGGAGGCGGGACTGCCGGTAAAGTTGCAGAATTTGGGGGCGGGTGGCAAACTCGCCCCCATCCCACCTCCGTACCCTCTTGCCAGGAGGCGGGAAGTCATCCTGCCCTGGGTCCCATCTCCTTGGGGCGGGATAGGGATTAAAACCTATTAACTGCCTGTTAACAGGCAGAAAATTGGATTATTCCCAATTTACCTTTCCAAGTGCAGGCTTCCCGACCTCAGGGAACCCCGCCAGGGTGGAGGAGACGAGTAGGAGGTCTGCGGGGGTCGGAGGGGTCTGAAAGTGCAATGTAGAGGTGAGTGATGGGTGCAAGTGTGGAGTGGTAAGTATGTAAGGTGAGTGTAAAGTGTTAGAAAATATTCACTTACCTTTGTTTCTGCCTACAGCCTTCAGCCGCTGTGGAGCCGGAGTCCCGACATCTCCATTGTAGATTTCACAGACTGGCTGTTGGATCCTCCGAACCAGCAGCCAGGTGATTTCTGCAAAGTTGAAAGGTTTGATGAGTCCTGAACATAAGGGCTCATCAAACTACACAGAATGTCAGTGTTTGACAGCTTCACAGAGCCTTAACAAGGTCAATCAGGGGAAAATCCCGCTGGTTGACCAGAAGCTGATGGAGGTGGGATTAAAAGCCGGCAAGCAGCAGTCCCGCCTCCAAAAGCTTCTCATTGAGAAAATCCATGGCTTTATCCATAAAATTCACATGTTTTTAGTAATTGATCTCCATTGATGTTGCTCACAGGCAATTAAAGCCCTTTCCCTTTCCAAGAATGTCAGGAATTTCCATTCTTTTCAATGAATTAAATTCACGGTCATTATTATCCACTTTACAACAACAACATCTTGCATTTATATAGCACCGTTAATGTAGTAAAATGACCCAAGGTGCTTCATAGGAGTGTTATCAGATAACATTAGATAAGATTGGAAACGGCAAAACAGAGTTAGTGGGGTTGATTTTCCTCTCATGCCTCGGCCCAGGTACAAATCACGTGGAGCAGACTTGAAGTGTGTCGTAAGTGAATCTGCCTGAGCCCGCCTGTATTTCCATGTTCAGATGATTAACATATTGTTGACGTGTGTTTGGCATATGCTCATTAAGGGGAAGAAGTTTCTGTATCAGTTTAGACCTTATGGGCTCGATTTTGCCAGGCCCGAGGAGGCGGGAATGGAGGTGTGTGGGGTGTTAAAATTGCAAAAAATGCCGGGCAGGCCCGACCCCGCCTCCATCCCGCCTCCAAGCAATTTTCCCAAATGCGTGGTTTCTGATCCCGTCTCCGTCCCGCCACCAAGAGGCGGGATAGGCCCTTAAGGCCCTTAACAACCACTTAATTGCCTCTATAATCCCATTTTGAGAGGCCTTTCTGATTTTAACACTTTTCCGACGTGATGCACGCCTCCTCTGAAACACGACGGTGAAACCTGGCGGTAGCACACTTGGATTGCTGACTATCAGCTGCAGGTCCACCATTAAGAAGGAGATTTGATCAATCATCATTCTGGGGGAACTTTTAGCAGTCATAACCATTGTTGTGGAACTTTGGAGCCTGGAGTAGTGGTGGTGGTGGTACAAAAAAAATCTGGGAGCAGACTTAGGTCTCTTGCTGCTCATTTTGTCTCCAGGTCCCTCTCACAGCAAAGGCCAAAAGGTTGCCAGTCTTTGCAGACCTTAAATGCAGCAGCAATGATGACATCATCAGAGGCGACTTTCAGACTGAAAAAACTAATTGGGTCATGGGTTCCCACATGCTGGAACTCAATTGCCCAATTAGGGGAAAATCGAATAATTCTCCCACATCCAATTGGAGTCGGGTGGCTAACACGAAAGGCGGATGACACGACCCCAGCCCACCCCAATGACAAAATCGAGCCCATAAGTCTGCAGCAGCTTAAAGGTGCTTTAGTAGTTTTTTGATTTTGTCTGCCACTGGGGAAGAAATTGGAGTGCTGTAAGTTTGGCTGGCACCATTCATAGAATCAATGCTCTTCTCAAGTTGGCTGTGGTGTCTGGCAGCTCTGTTGGTGGAAGAAGGGTCTCCTCCTGCTTGATGACAAAAGTACTGAGGTGTTGCAGCAAGAAGTGAAGCAGAGGAGGGAATTGTTATTTCTCAGCCATGGTGAAAGACCTCAAAGACTGTGGACCGACAGGAGGTGATCAACAGGATAATGCCAGCAACATTGTCCAGAGGACGTGGCTGCAGTTCTGAAAACATTTGAACAACCTCACTAGGAGGGGTAAGGTAGGTACATGTAACACTACATCTTATTAATGCTGTTGGGACAATGCACTGTAAATTGCCTGCTGTGTTCACAAAATGGAGTTTCAGCATAAAGGCACCCAACAAAATGGAGTTAGTAGTTGAACTGAATGTTGGAAATGGTTGGGAAGTTGTAACTAATTAACACATTACCAGTGAGAAGAGGCTAGCATTAAGGACTTGAGCTCAGGAATAGCTTGTTAATGGGACAGAAATGTGTCATGCTTATCTGGTCCTGTGTAAGACCTTTTGTTAAAAGAAAGATTGAGAAGTTAAGGGAGTGGAATATGATATGCCTAGGTATCTGTGCCTCATTAACTTTGACATCTTCTAGAAAACTGTGATGATTGACACCAAAAGAGGTGAACCCTTCTGCCACATGTGTCACCCAGATTGGTCAATTGCATGGAAAGAGGATTTTCTTTGAATTTAAGATATGTAAGAAGATTCTTGCCACACTCCTCTGCAGATTGTCTCAGACTCTCTTTGTCCACGTTAGATGTAGGTTCTCTTTGTTAGTTAAGAGAAAGTTTTCTTTATCTCCTCTAGTCTTCTGTAGTAGCCTTTACCTAGCATTTCCCATGTGCAAAGTATATTCAGGACAGACAGAAAGAGGTTATATAAGTCAGATTGTATGCCTAGTGCAGCTGGTTATAGGCATTGATAAGTGTGCCACTTAATTGTACAAGTTGTTTAAGATCAAGAAAGGTGAGAGTTAAGTCAGATAGCTCAGATACAGTTATTCAAGCGTAAGGTGGATTCAGCTGGAACAGATGATCAAAATGGAACCGATAACCCTATCACCAAAGAGGCTCATCAACTCGACATTACAGGTGCTAATGCCGCGATCCCAGGGAGGAAGAAGATTGACCCAACCATGCCGCTCATAAGGACAAGGTCGTATAAGCTCTGGAAACATTGCTAAACACCTGCGCACAAGTTTCGAATTTACTACGTAAGTATGAGGGGCGAGTTGGCTAAAGTAAATTGGGAAACTAGATTAAAAGATATGATGGTAGATAAGCAATAGCAAACATTTACAGAATTAATTCATAATTCGCAACGAATATACATTCCCTTAAGGAATAAAAACCCCACGGGAATAGTGGTCCAACCATGGCTAACAAGAGAAGTTTAAGATAGTATTAGATTAAAGGAAGAGGCTTATAATGTTGCCAAAAAGAGTAGTAAGCCTGAGGATTGGAAGGATTTTAGAATTCAGCAAAGGATGAGCAAGAAATTGATAAAGAAGGAGAAAAGAGAATGTGAGAGTAAATTAGAAAGAGACATAACAACAGATTATAAAAGCATCTATAAGTATGTAAAAAGGAAGAGATTAGTGAAAGTAAACGTGGATCCCTTAGATGCAGAGACAGGAGAAATTATAATGGGGAATAAGGAAATGGCCGTGAAATTAAACAAATACTTTGTATCTTTCTTCATGGTAGAAGACAAAATAACATTCCGGAAATAGTGGGGAATCAAGGGTCTAGTGAGAATGAGGAACTTAAAGAAATTAGTATTAGTAAAGAAATAGTACTGAAGAAATTAATGCTACTAAAAGTCGACAAATCCCCTGGACCTGATGGCCTACATCCTAGGGTTTTAAAAGTGGTAGCTTACATCGATAGTGGCTGCGTTGGTTTTGATCTTCTAGAATTCCATAGATTCTAGAACAGTCCTCAAGGATTGGAAGGTACCCCGCTCTTCAAGAAAGGAGGGAGAGAGAAAACAGGGAACTATAGGCCAGTTATCCTGACATCAGTAGTAGAGAAAATACTACAATCTATTATTAGGGACGGGGTAACAGGGCACTTAGAAAATAATAATATAATTGGGCAGAGTCAACACGGATTTATGAAAGGGAAATCGTGTTTGACAAATCTATTAGAATTTTTTGAGGATGTAACTAGCAGGGTAGATAAGGGGGGACCAGTGGATGTAGTGTATTTAATTTTCAAAAAGAATTCGCTAAGGTGCCACACGAGGTTATTACACAAAATTATGGCTTATGGGTTTGGGGGTAATATATTAGCATGGATTGAGGATTGGTTAATGGACAGAAAACTGAGAGTAGGAATAAACGGGTCATTTTCAGGTTGGCAGGCTGCAACTAGTGGAATACCGCAAGGATCAGTGCTTGGGCCTCAGCTATTTACAATCTATATCAGTGACTTAGAGGAGGGGACCGAATGTAATATATTGAGGTTTGCTGACAATACAAAGTTAAGTGGGAAAGTGAGGTGTAAGGAGGACGCAAAGAGGCTGCAAAGGGATATAGACAAGTTAAATGAATGGGCAAGAACATAGCAGATGGAATATAATGTGGAGAAGTGCGAAGTTATCCACTTTAGTAGGAAAAATAGAAAAACAGAATATTTTTTAAATGGTGAGAGACTGGGAAATGTTGGTATTCAGAGGGACCTGGGTGCCTTGTACACGAATCACAGAAAGTTAACATGCAGGTACAGCAAGCAATTAGGAAAGCAAATGGTATGTTGGCCTTTATTACAAAAGGATTGGAGTATAAGAGTAAAGAAGTTTTATTACAATGAGACAGCACCTGGAATATTGTGTACAGTTTTGGTCTCCTTACCTAAGGAAGGATGTACTTGTCATAGAAGGAGTGCAATGAAGGTTCACAAGAGTGGTTCCTGGGATGAGGGAATTGTCCTATGAAGAGGGATTGAGTAGAATGGGCCTATATTCCCTAGGGCTAGAAATTCAGTGCATTTGCGACTCTTGTTAGCACCCCAGGGGGCGCTAACGGGGTGCAAACGACTTTCCGCCCGGGTGCAGCTAACGACTCCTGCTAAATTCAACGGGAGTTTAGCGGTGGCGGTAACTGGTAGCGCCCCGCTCTGCTGCGCAGGCGATGAGGACGTCATCACTGTGCGCAGTGCCCTGTTTTCGCCCTGCCTGCAAGTGAGCACTTCGAGGTGGGCCGCTAGTAGTGTAGATTCGTGCTTGGATATTTAAATTGAGTGACCACCCCATAACACTCAAACTTTGGGTAGACAAATTTCGGCACTTATGCTGGGGCCATTGATCTTCAGCCTCAACATATATATTATTGCCCTGAAATTCTGCAGGACCATTTGCACCAAATTTGCGCTTTCCTTACTGCTGCCAAGATCGCTCCCTCCCTAGTATCATTGTGTCCTTTGTGTCACTGGGGTAGATTTTGACCTTGTGCAATAGTGTAAAACGGGTGATAGCAAATCGGCAGCCCAATTTTTCATCTCTCCCGATTTTTATTTCCATTGACATTATCTACCCCAATCTGAGCAACATAATGGGAAATTCACTCACAAGATTGTGAAAATAATGAATCTGTGCACATGTCCTACATCAGCATCGCACTCTGGCCTCACACTTCTTGTGTTGTGCTTCATCCATAAATCTGAACTGAGGAGTTAAGAATGTATGAATAAAAAACTGGTAAGAACATATGAAAACAACCAAGCCTGAGTGAACAATTGGGAGAACCTACCAATGAAAGGAGAATGCAAACCAATCATTCAAAATGTATTTGTCTACTATTTTATAGGCTGAAACATATGGGCCTGAATACTCCTGGGTCCCAGATGCAACGGTTTAAATGGGGCTGGACCGCTGAAATCAGGATGCTCACACTGTCAGAAATTCCAGGGTCAGCTTATTTCAATAATGTTGGTAGGACAAGAGTAAGAGACCCAGGTACGCCAGGAGGGATAGAGGGTGGAAAATTTGGGAAAGGTCAGAGTAAGGGTACAACTTTCATATTTAATGGTCTGCATGCAGTTAAAGGGCTGAGCAGGCTCTTGGAAGAGGGACTGAAGTGGCTGCTGCAACAGAAGGGAAAAGGAGAACATCTAATTTTGCTTATGCTGACGTGTAACTGATGCTGTCAGAAATTCGAGAAGGGAGCAATGCAATGGTTGGATTTCAAGGAAGAAGCCATCTTATGCAGCAACATGGGCCCAGTGGAAGGAGGTGGCTGTGGCTGTGAGTGGGACGTCCATAACCCCAACGACCCTCTTACAGTCTCATGTAGAAGTTTAATGATCTCATTAAGTCAGCAAAAATAACAATGTTTTCAGATGAATAACAAGACAGCTAAATGAATCACAGAGAAGCACATGGGTATGGCCTAGCACAGTATTCACGCAATGCCCTTTGAGGTATCACATGGCACCATGTTCCTTGTCCCAGAAGCAAAGTCACTTGGCAGCGCACATACCAATTGTCTCACATTCTGAAATCTCTTATCCTAGGTCCTTGTTCCTTTACACATATAATTTATTCCATAAATTCTGACTAATAGTGACTGCAGGATCTGGAGACTCCAGCAGCCAATTAACACTATGGCTGGAATTTTCTGGGGTGGTAGCAGGCGCGATCAGAAGCGGGTCGGGTGGGAAAGTTGTTATTTTTGGGAGCGGGTCGGGAACCCGCTGCCATCCCGCTCCCATGCGTCTTTCCCCCAAGTGTGTCTGTCAGCGCGGACTCGACCCAACAGGCAGAGGCGGGCGACCCAATTTTAAGTATTAGTAGCTTGTTGTCAGACCCTTAAGAGTGGTTTTAACCTTACCTTTTAAATTTAACTAGATGGCCACGGGAAATACGCTGTTCCGGAACCACATCTGTCAACCTAAGGCAGGAGTTCAGTGGCCATTGCTCCAGCTGATTAGTTGACAGCATCAAATGTACTATAAAAGCTCCCACCTAACACATGATCACTTTCCTCAGGCAGGAGCTGTTTCTCACTGCATTCCCAGCACAGATTCTGCAGACTGCAGTCTTTCCAGCAAAGTCTCCATCCAGTGTCTCCTCATTGGAAGATCCTCTCTCACCATTGACAGATTGCTTCTGTCATCTCTACTTCACCTGCCATCTATTCCATCAGCATGGGTGCCCTTGAAACTCTCTCACCTTGGTCCTCAGAATCTGATCACGATGAGCCCCAACACCAGCAGCACCAGGCACACCAGCAGCACCAACAACAACACCACCAACCTTCTCCGCAATCACCTGATGCTGCACAGGACAGAGGGCATCAGCACCCGAGCACATTGCTGCCCGGGAGGCCAGGGATGGCCTCATCATGGTCAGATTTACTTCACTTGGCGCTGTTCACCCTGGCTGCCATATGATGCGCCAGGTTTGCACCATCCCACAACAACACCATAAAGGATCCCTGCAATGACCAAGGCATTCCTTTCACACTCATCACCATTGCGGGGGGTATCATTATGTCTCAGCATTTACTGCAACTCACTAAGCTACTTACAAAGGTGCACACAAATCTGTCCAAGACCGGAAAGTGTTGAAAATAAAGATTTTTATGTTTGACAGCACATTAATGGAAACTTTACATAAACATTGGATAAAACACCTAAGTGGCTACCCTTGTGAATCTACTTGTGTGTGATCTTTCTCTTCTGTGTGCTTCTACGAGGTGCTAGCCCTGTGGCTTCAGTAGAGGTAGAGACAGCCTGCTCACTTCCCTGCTGCCAAGAAGCTGGCGAGCACCTTGCTGCACATCAGTGGGGCCATGAGGACTGTGAGGTCTACGCGCCTCTGCCATCTATTCTCCATAGAGATCATGTGCTCCTGTGAGTGGCACATTAGGTGCTCTATGCGGGTGGCCATCCTATCCATGGAAGAGCCGACAGTCGCCATCACCTGCGACACGGTGGTGCTCATGTTAGAGATGGACTCCTCCATTCTCTTCACATTTGCAGACGTCGTGGTCGCAAAACCTGTCAGAGTCCCCTGCACTTCTTCCTGCACCTCCAGGATCGCCCTCTTTCTGGATGGCCCCCGAGGCTCAGCGTCTGCATGCAGCTGAGCAGAGCTGGGAGTGTCCTGCGCCCTCCGGCCAGGAGTCTCCACTGCTGTCCCTGTCTCCACCATCTGCTCTTGCTCACTTGTGAGTTGTGAGACACCAGGTGACAACACTACGCTATGTTGCGTGGGACCCACCGAGATGTGCATATCTGAACTGGTGCTGGGTGCGCTTATGTCTGGTGACGGTGCACCCTCAGAGGCTGGAGGCTCCTCTGAGGAGTCGTCTTCCTCTTCCTCCTGGAGAGTGGGGGTGGGGGGGGCATCTTGGACTTGTGGGAGAGTAAAGCGATGAGTTAGATATGTCTAGACTTAGATTGATATGAAGAATGGGTACAGATACCATTATGCACATGATGACCATTCAATGGCTGCTGACATCAGTGCCCATATGAGTGACTGATGTATGCCATGTAGCTATATGAGATGTAATTCTGTCACCAGGTTGCTGAGATGTCCCCCTCTCTCCATCTCCCACCTCCAGCTGCTTGGCAACTCCAGATATTTCTAGAGCAGCCTCCTCTGCTGTTGTACGGTTTGCAAATGATGGAGGGCCACCGCCGGTTCTCTCCCTCTCCCTCTTATTTTGGGCTCTCTTTTCTTGCATGGAGGGAATGAAGAGAAGGCTGAGTGAGAATGATGGAATGAATGTAAGGAATGGATGGGTTAGATCTTTCGAGGGTGACTATGATGGAGTGGGGTGCCAATGCCAAGTGGCCTCCTTGTGAGCTGTTAGTTGGTATGATTGCACTAGGATGAGGGTGAGTGTGAGGGGTGGCTAGTGAGATGGGGATGTGATAATGTGGATAGAGAGAGAGGGATGGGTGGACGTGCAAGGTATGTTGGTGTGAGTAAGGATGTGCAGGGGTAGGGTTGGGAAGGCAGACTGATGGGGATGTGATGAGAGGCACAGCAGGATGAAGGTGAGTGTGGCTTTGTACTCACGTTTCCTGATCTAATGAGATCATTGAAACATTTGCAGCAATGCACCCAGGTCCTCCTGACCACATCCCCGCTGCTTTCCACCAACCCAGAAAGGTTGGGGCCAAAATTTATAATACAGCAAACATTTAAAAACATAAACAACTTACAAAAATAATTATACTGACACATAAAATTGCCCAACTGCTGTCAGAAATGCATCTGTTAGATCTTACCCCTGAGATCTAACCCCTGAGATCTAACATCGTTCAGGGGCTTGAGGGTCGGGTTTGGCAGCCCCTTTTTGGCTGTGGTGCAGCTATAAGCAACACCATGGAACATCTACTTCTTTAAACCTTGTGCCACCCAACAAAATCCTACCCTGCTGGTATAAATGGGAAATACAGTATATAGTGTGTACAGCGCGGCAAACCAGCTTCATTCCCAGAGTGGGCTTCACCAGATATTTATTGTGTGCTCTGTACGAAAACCAAGGAGCTGCAGTTTGACGTTATATGCACAATATCTGGTAACAGTGTTGCCTGGGGATCACTGAATTGACACGAGCCCATTCATTTGTTGCTCATCTTCAAATAGCAGAAGAACAAACACTCTATCAGACCGTGCAAATTAGGCTATAAGCTACGGATCAGGTTTATTAAATTAATGTAAGTCTTTTAGGCAGCAGCGGAAAATCAATACAGAAGATTTCACTTTGTTACAGACAAAAATAATAAAAGCTACTTCCTTAACTGCCTTAGTAATACTTAGCCCAGACCATAATATAAAACTTATAGGTGAAGTTTTGTCGAATCACCACAGAGTCTCGAGCCTGTATCTTGATGGGCTTTGAAGATGGGTAGCAAGCTGCCGAAATATATCCCTTGGCCTGGGCCTAGAGCTCTCCATCAACCTCTTCCACAGAAACACCTTGTGAATCATCCCCTGCAGTAAGAAATTCTGCCACTCCATGTCAGTTCACACAGGAAGCAAAAATTGCATCTGGCTTGAGCTACATAATAGGTACTAAACACAAATCTAATTGGATGTGTTACCTCAAATTGATTGCCTTCAGGACAAAGCAGTTTGTGTAAGTGTTTTCTACTTGCTTTGCAATCCAAACATATTAACATACAAAAAATGCAACCTCTCTGTTCACAATAACTCCAAAGTGGCAATTTCATCCAACCACAAGGAACTGGGTGCTACCCCAACCCAGAGAAACTAAACCTGATAAAACACAATTAAATTGAGCAGCCACATCTCATAAATTGATATGAAAAATACAGAGATTTTTCTCACGATTTAAGATCTAGCTCTTTGAGGAAATCTCTTAACTATTTCTTTCTAAACCTTTTCAGTAGAAATGCACATTCCTCCCCACTCCCAGACCCCAGTGCCACCCTCCTTGCAATAGCATAACCTCTAACACCCCATTAGCAATGCTGTAAGAGATTTCTATATGTATAAGTGTCTAACATCCATTGATCAATTGTCACACTCCAGACATCACACATCAAATGCCACACTTTGGTTACAGATGCAAAACAATCTGGAACAAAAGAAAGAAAGCTAGCTGTTTCATGATAGGTTCTTCTGACTTGGAGCCAAAAATTTACAAACAGTTACAATTACATCTCCAGAATATTTCAGCGGTAGCCTTAAAGGGGCAGTCAAGCTTTGCTGCTAAACATCACAACTATGTTCCAGACCCCAGACTACCCATGAGAAATACCACAGGAGATCCCCTATTCTGTAAATAAATGGCTATTAACCAGTTCTTGTGATTTTTTTCTTTCCCTATTTATGTCAATCTTATGCTTTTATGTAGTACAGATAATGGCCCAGAATTTCCTGGTTTGTATTTATGCAGAAATGACAGATCTTGCCAACGAGAACTTAAGCCCAAATTTGCCGTGGAGCCCATTTGCCTATGCTGGAACGTAAAAACCAGCATAAAACAAGCACAAATTCAACCGTATTATCTTACATTCTAATTTCTATATTCTAAATGGCTGGACAGAGGCTTAAATGAATGGTTGGTTTAGTCATGTCCTAATGAGATTGATCAAAACTGCATGCTAACATTTTCACTTCATCTCATATTTATTTAAATAATCAAACTTGCTAATAAATTAAACTTTGTTGTTCACTATGTTAATCCTTGATAAGTGCAACTAATTTAGGAAACTTAAATGGGAATTTATAGAAAACCAGATTTGAATAGTAGCTACAATTGGATCACATGGTTTTATACAAATGCCTCTATAATTGTATTGCTGAATTGGCCCAGTATTTATTTATTTTGATATATACTTGCAAGATCTCTCCTACTCAATACATCAATCTTTATTTCAGAAAATCATATAATAACGAAGAATTCTGGGCTAATGTGATGGTATTGCAGTTGTGCTTTAGTTATTAACAAAACGTAAGTGGTAGAATGAAACTTCATGACCACAGTTCTTTATAAATGTACACATTTGCACTAATACAGTTCTATGGAGAATGCTCTGGATCTTTCAATTTATGTATTCGGGTAGAATGTTCATGTAAATAAGTTGATGGTGCATTGGAGAGGAACTTGAAAAAGTATTTGAATCTTTAATATTAACAGTTAAAATTATTTATAAAGCAAAAAATAAAAATGATATTTTTGAACAAGGAAGCTTCAATAGTTATAAAAATCTCTTTCCTAAAAATAAATAAAGCATCAGACCTGAGAAATGAAGTTACTTTTCCAGTTACACTGATATCAGGTGACTTTGGATCTCACTGCCAAAACTTTGGGGGTAAATCTCACCAGCGCATTATTACTGTAAATGCGGGAAACTCTTGTGAGCTGGTCTTTTGCACAGGGGTAGAGTTATGCAAATGAACGGCAGATGGTGTCAGTGGACGCATCTCGGGTGCAGGGCAAGTGATCAAGGAGATTTGCGCATCGTGATGATTCGAAGTAAAACTGACATAAATCAGTTACGCCATAGTTACGCTGAAAAATTACAGGAAATTCTGGGCTAATGTGACGGTATTGCAGTATACCAAATGGTGCAGCTAACAGCAATTTTTTTTACGAGAACAAGTAATTGAAAAGGAGCAAATATGGGGTGCAACCACCAGTAAATGTTTGGCAAAACTAAAATGGGGCACATTGGTACACACTGGCATGATGGAAGAGGAATTTTGACTTGGGGTAAAATGGAATCAGCCAGCAACTAAAAGTGGCAAAATGCCTGCAGTTAGGCATGGCATTAGTATTCATTGCTTGTGAAGCCTGCCACGATGGGATAGCATTGATCACATGTCAGCTGAACTGCTGGTGCATTTACTGAAAAAGGGGCCACTACTGGATCATATTGCAATTTTAATGCAAGTGGCCGAGAAATCAAACGTTTCCAACTACAGTGTTCACATTATCGTATTACATTAGTACACTCAAGGGAGTGAGCATCGAAAAGATGAAGGGCCAGGTTTTCCAACCATTGACTATGAATGGGTGGGGAATCCATACTTACAATCAATCAGGGAATTACTCTAGTTTATCGCATCGGAGTATTTTTGTTTAATCTATTATTCACTATACGCATCAGTTTTTGACTAATAATAATATAATAAATACAAGTCTTTCTTTCTTTCTTTCTATCTTTCCTTCTTTCTTTCATTCTCTTCTTTCTTTCCTTCTTATACATTTTTGTGTGGAAGATGGCCAAAATACTTGTCAATTGTCACAATAGTTTTTGAAGTAAATGTAGTTCCTGCACATGAATTGATTTTAGATTTTCTTCTCATGCCTTACCTACCAGGTAAGAAAAGAAATTAATTTGTTGCATCCTTATGGACACACACTTACCCAGAGTCTTAACGGCAGACTGTAATACATGCTTTGCGGGTAGTCAAGTGTACGGTGCTTTATAAGCAGATGTAGTCCACAGTCACCATCATAATCGGTGTGTCATTTCCCTAAGCATCTTCACAGCTTTGAAAGCAGTGTTCAGACTTAATCCTTTAGCTGCCATGTATACTTTGTAATACCATTATGCTCAGACAGATGATATCTTGGATCATCCTGTAAGCTTTTTTAGTGTTGTGCATTCACTATATGCACATGAGATGATGCATTTTTAGCACGATGCCTTTTGATTTCATAAGTTAGGCCTGTGTCCCCTTTTATAAAACTGCATCATTATTAATATGCTTTCAGTATAAGAGGTGCAGAGTAGTCAGTTAATCTAAAATAGAAACTTGTGGTTTGATGAAATTCAAATGTGAACTGATTTTAATTACTCTGTAGGCATAATTGATAATTTCACGTGTAAAATTCAAAAATGGTCATTCATATGTGTAAAATAATACTTAAAGCTTGATTACAAGGACAAATATTTTCAGATAGCACAGTTAGAGTGCATTTGTACTGCTGTTTCTGCTTCACACTGACACTGAAGCTATAGATAAGTCCAAAGCCTACCTGTGGTGAGAGACTGCCTGGAGGAGATAGTTTTACACCACTTGGATTTGGTATCATCAGGAGTATAACTCCAGTGTGGTGTGATACAGGTTTAAAAAGTGTCCAGAGACTCCTTTAGAGTTCCTGGATACTTTTTAAACTACCTGGAGTTTATTTAAATGTTGAGTGTGTGTGGACATTCCTGCCCAAGCTCTCTAAATATTTAAATGTAAATGGTGGGAGAGGGGTTCGTCATATACATGTGACTCCAAGCATATGCACAGACCTCTCTTCTGGGCAGATGTATTGGAGTTCAGGACAAACAGTATTAACAGAATCTAACAGAAATTCCTGGTACTGGTTGTGCCTTCCAAGGTCAGTGAGAGCCAGGGGGCACAGCTAATTGTTCCTGCTCCTCAGGCTGGGCGGGGCCTGGCCTATCACTGGTGGCCATAGGCTGCTACTTTAATGCAAGTGGCCAAGAAATCAAATTGCTCCAACTACTACGCCCCGATCCTGCCGATCTTAACAGCTGGACCTCATTAACATCTTGTACCTTCGTATCATGCTGGGGGGAGGTGGACAATCGGGGCTGGGGGGAGGTGGACGACCGGGGCTGGGGGTAAGGCTGGTGATCGGGGCTGGGGGAGGTGGACAATCGGGGCTGGGGTAAGGCTGGTAATCGGGGCTGGGGGTAAGGCTGGTGATCGGGGCTGGGGGGAGGTGGACGATCGGGGCTGGGGGTAAGGCTGGTGATCGGGGCTGGGGGTAAGGCTGGTGATCGGGGCTGGAGGTAAGGCTGGTGATCGGGGCTGGGGGTAAGGCTGGTGATCGGGGCTGGTGATCGGGGCTGGGGGTAAGGCTGGTGATCGGGGCTGGGGGTAAGGCTGGTGATCGGGGCTGGAGGTAAGGCTGGTGATCGGGGCTGGGGGTAAGGCTGGTGATCGGGGCTGGGGGTAAGGCTGGTGATCGGGGCTGGGGGAGGTGGACGATCGGGGCTGGGGGTAAGGCTGGTGATCGGGGCTGGGGGTAAGGCTGGTGATCGGGGCTGGGGGTAAGGCTGGTGATCGGGGCTGGAGGTAAGGCTGGTGATCGGGGCTGGGGGTAAGGCTGGTGATCAGGGCTGGGGAGGTGGACGATCGGGGCTGGGGGTAAGGCTGGTGATCGGGGCTGGGGGTAAGGCTGGTGATCGGGGCTGGGTGTAAGGCTGGTGATCGGGGCTGGGGGTAAGGCTGGTGATTGGGGCTGGGGGTAAGGCTGGTGATCGGGGCTGGGGGTAAGGCTGGTGATCGGGGCTGGGGGTAAGGCTGGTGATCGGGGCTGGGGGAGGTGGACGATCGAGGCTGGGGGTAAGGCTGGTGATCGGGGCTGGGGGTAAGGCTGGTGATCGGGGCTGGGTGTAAGGCTGGTGATCGGGGCTGGGGGAGGTGGACGATCGAGGCTGGGGGTAAGGCTGGTGATCGGGGCTGGGGGTAAGGCTGGTGATCGGGGCTGGGGGTAAGGCTGGTGATCGGGGCTGGGGGTAAGGCTGGTGATCGGGGCTGGGGGTAAGGCTGGTGATCGGGGCTGGGGGTAAGGCTGGTGATCGGGGCTGGGGGTAAGGCTGGTGATCGGGGCTGGGGGTAAGGCTGGTGATCGGGGCTGGGGGTAAGGTTGGTGATCGGGGCTGGGGGTAAGGCTGGTGATCGGGGCTGGGGGTAAGGCTGGTGATCGGGGCTGGGGGTAAGGTTGGTGATCGGGGCTGGGGGTAAGGCCAAAGGCTACCTTGACATGCCTGGGGGATCACTCTTCCTTCTCCTGGCTCATAAAGAGTGCTGAAAGAGGCACTTACCTTGGGGAACTGGCATCTTCAGCCTTTGTTTTACTGCCGAATTTCACGACCCCTGGGAAACCCGTGCAGTAGCAGTTCATCTCAAATCGGGCTCCCAATTGTACTGTGGGAGCCCGATTTAAATATGATAATAAATCGTCCCACCTCTCCACGATGGGACACTCGGACGCCTCGATATCTGCCACTGTAAAAAAGGTGGTAGGCATGTGTGCAGTGGGTTGGGGTCGCGTGATGCATATTTCACTTTTTAACACCTCCTCTTGATCTTTTCCTGCCCGTTGTGGGGGTTTAATATCGAGGCAAATAAATCTGTGCACAAATGAACGTATTACATTACTGCACACAAGAGATTGAGCATTGAAGAGATATAGGGTCAGGTTATCCATCCATTGACTATGAATTAGTGATAAGTTAATACTTACAATCATTAAGGAAATTATCACATCAGAATATTTTTGCCTAATTTATAATTGGCATTATACATGTTGATTTATATATATTTACTTCTGACTCAGGAGGGGAGAGTGCTACTCTCGCCTCTGAGTCAGAAGGTTCGGGGTTCAAGTCCCCTCCAGATACTTGAGCACATAATGTAGGATGACACTTCAGTGTAGTACTGGTTGTTGTTCAATCAAACCTCCTGCCAACCTACCATGAAACAACAGCAATGGCAGTTATGGACAAGTCTGCAATCCATCTCGTCAAAATACTTCCAACTGTATGCCGAGGGAGAACCAAGTGAGTAAAATTAGAAGAAACGTCTAAAATAGAACTATTTCTAACGTAAAAGGGACCAAGCTTTTGACTGCAGATTTCTAAACAACATGCGAATGGTTCTGATGAAGAATCTTCACCTAGAATATTAACCAGTCTTTTCTCTTTATAGATACCAACAGGCCTGCTGTGTATTTCCAGCTTTTCTGATTTTATTCCAGCATTTGCAATTTTACTTTTTATCTGTAAATATAGGTAGAAGGTTAAGCATTGTAAATGTCACTGGTGCTGTATGTGTATTTAATTAAGTGAGGTATGCGTCCATCTGCATTATCCTGCCTTATATACTGGGAGGTTTCTTTGTTAACCGTACTGGTTGTGATTTCTGTACATTACCTTATTGAGGTTTATTACTATTTGGTCAAAAGCCAGTAAAATATTTGAGTTGCAGATGAACACACAGAGCTGGGACTACAATCCTGTGGAATGAAGTAAGAAATAGAGAATACAACACAAAATTTTAACACTTTAGAATTGCAGTTTGAGCATCTTTTTGTTAGTTAGGATAGAAGTAAATTTAAAAAAATCGAGAATGAGCTACAGAACAGAGGGGTTGTTGTCACACAATGACACAGACTACATTTAACAACCACTTAGGTCACTATATGCAAAAGTAATGCCACAGTTTACATGCATTAGCATCCCACTAGCAGCAATGTGCAAGATGGGATAATAAGCTTAAAACAATGGTAATTAATACACAAGAACAAAGGCTTAAAATTAAAAATGAATAGCAGGCTGTTTGCAGCCCGCTTGTAAGACAGCATTAAGTCACTTTAATCCATTGCAATTCAGGATGGAGCCCACAGTGCATATACGATGGATAAGGGGTAGAGTTCAGTTCCTGAGAATCTGCGATACATTCACCTGCAACAATTCTTTGTAGAATGATAAAGTAAGGGAAGTCTCTTAAGGACTGTGAGTGACTCCATTAGGTCCCCAGAGATCAGGTGTCAAAGTTGTCTATCAGATGCCTGAAAAGAAAAAAGGGCCGCATTACTCAATGCTATTGTGAGACAGTTGTCATTGACTGATCAGGCCTTTTTACCAGGCTTTCACAGTCAATGAAACCACCTGAATAGATGAAAGAGAGACAGCCTCTGACAAACAAGAGACCATGGAATATTCATTGTGCATCTGTGAGAGAAAGATTAATGTATTAGAAATTAAAATGGGTTCAGAATGTATGATCTTGCTCTAACACTTGGCTAGACCTGTGTCACTGAACGCTAGCGCCTGAAGTCGACAGACAATTCTGCCAAGGTAGCTGAGAATCATTAAGCATCCTCTATTGTGTGTAGTGAATAATAAAACTTTCCCCTATTCTTTGCCTCAAGCTGACAATGAATAATTCTGGAGCCATTTGCAATGTTAACGGTACCTATCTGGACCATCCATGCCTTTATGATAAGGATACAAATATGCATTTCAACAGTCTGAACAGACACTGATTCACAGGCATTTGAAAGGACACCTGTCACTCAAATGAAGGACCTGTCAGTCTCAGATGTGTGACTATGCCAAAGAAATAACCAGACAGATTATCTATACTTTTTCTTTTTTCTTCAGATTATAACACAGTTACGTTTGCCATAGAATGACAAGTGATTTACACTGGAAAATAGATTGTGTTTAAAGTAAAAAAAGACTATTCTCTTAGGCAGTCTTATTCTTCTCAAGCTTACAACTGTATCAAATATGCTATCACAAATGTGATCTTTGCAGTGCTGAACGCCATTATACTGGATATTATAAGCATTTAACCTGTTTGCTGACATAAAGGTGACATTGATAAGTTCATATCTCTGACGTCTAGTTCAAAGCGGTATTTGTGATAGAATTGCTCACCAGGAGCCCGTAGGCTGCAAGTCAGAGTACATTTCTCAAAGCCACAGAAAGTTGAAATGCATAATTTAAAAGAAAAATTCAGAAAGCATTTGCATGACAAGAATAAACTTGTTCAATTTTTTTTCCTGGCATATTTTATTTTAAAATATTATAGCTATTACAGTTGGTAACAACAAATCATTATTATTCCCATGTAAAAGTATTGCATTATCTCCCTACCTACAGGATATAAATGCTCATTTCCCATGAGCTATACCATTGCTTCCCAATTATCTCAAATTGTTTAATCCTTTCACCATTACATTGTGGTATTGAAAAATTCTTAGTGCACCACTGAAGCTCGATTGGGCTTCTGTTTAGATGTTATTTTATTGTGTATTTTAAGGAGAAGTTATGGTTTGGTAAATCTTTGTTCAGCTGATTATTCATAAAACATTCTCGTTAGCTTTTGGGATGAGGTCGACCCATCATTAGGGGAGCAAGTAAAGTATCTCTCTTCTCCCTCAGTCATCACTGTATTAGTAATAGAATTCAGGAACGAATAACTGGGAGTAATTGTTCTGTTTATATAAGTCATTTAAACAAGAAAAATGGACTATATTATACAATAAATTATTTGTCCCATTGGTCCCAGTTCTAGAAAAAAAATCATACCAGAGTAATGGTCTATGATCTTAGTTTTATAGAATTAAATATGAAATCAGGACGATTCAAAGGAATGATCCTCACACTCACACTGCCATTGCAAAGACCCCAAATAAAAACAGAAAATGTTGCAAACACTCGGCAGGTCAGACAGCATCTTGGAGAGAGAAACAGAATTAACGTTTCAGGTCGATGACCTTTCATCAGAACTGGAAGAAGTTAGAGATTTCACAGTTTATAAGCAAGTTCAGAGCTGGGGGGGAGGGGGTATGGGAGGGGAGGAAAGAACATAGGGGAAGGTCTGTGATATGGGTGGCGTGTAGGAGTGATTAAATGACAAAAGGGATGATGGTGCAAGGCAAAAGGGGAAGCTAATGGAACAATAAAGAAACAAAAGATGGGTCCAGAGGAGGTGTTAATTTTTAACAGCAGAACCAGTACCAAAACCCGCTGTCCGAGAAAATGGGAGCGGTGGTTATGATCTGAAGTTGTTGAAATCAATGTGAAGGCCACACGCCTGTAAAGTGCCTAATCAAAAGATGAGGTGCTGTTCCTCGAGCTTCCATTGAGCTTCATTGGAACAGTGTAGGAGGCCAAGGACAGAGAGGTCAGAGTGGGAGTGGGGTGGAGAATTAAAGTGGCAAGTGACCAGAAGCTTAGGGTCGCGCTGTGGACTGAACAGAGGTGTTCAGCAAAGTGATCACCCAATCTGCCTTTGATCTCCCCAATGTAGAGGAGACCACATCGTGAGCAGCGAATACAGTATACTAAATTGGAAGGAGTACAAGAAAATCGCTGTTTCACTGGAAAGAGTGTTTGGTGCCCTGGATGGTGGGAAGGGAGGAGGTGAATGGGCAGGTGTTGCATCTCCTGTGCTTGCATGGGAAGGTGCAGTGGGAAGGGGAGGGTGAGTTGGGAGTGATGGAAGAGTGAACCAGTGTGTTGTGGAGAGAATGGTCAACAACAACAACAACTTGTATTTATATAGCGCCTTTAACATAGTAAAACGTCCCAAGGCGCTGCACAGGAGTATTATAAGACAAAAAAAAAATTCCTTTAGAATGCTGAAAGTCAAGGGGAGGGGAAGATGTGTTTGGTGGACATCACGCTGGAGGTGGCGGAAATGGCGGAGGATGATCATTTGAATGTGAACAAAAGCAAAATACCGCGAATACTGGAAATCTGAAATAAAAACAGAAAATGCTGGAAATACTCAGCAGGTCAGGCAGCATCTGTGGAGAGAGCGAGAAACAGAGTTAACATTTCAGGTTGACGACCTTTCATTCCCTGGACATTAATGGCCCAGGCAGAGCCATGAGCATTGGGGAAGGCAAGGCTGGTGGCTTACCTGAGCAGGGTGTCTGCATATTAGTTGTAACCCTTCATTAACCACAGCAAATATTCAGCAAGCTTCACAACTTTGTTGCATTCTCAAGATTGTTACCTGCTAATGTTCAGCTTCTCAGTGCCATCCTAACTCTTGTCCCTTTTCTCTTTCCTCTAGGTACTTCTCGGCAGAAAATGTTTCATGAAGAAGACATCTCAGAGGATGACAATCCTCCTAAGGATGCATCATCATGTGCTCCCAAGCACCATTACAGACATTGGCACTCCACGTATGTTAGATGATGAGGCAGAGGGGCCAGCCTGATCAAACACCTAGCACGAGTGAGTAACAACAGCTTCTGATGGCAGGGACAGTCCAGGAGACAGCTTGTCAGTTAGAAATCAGGGGTGTTAAAAATGTATATGGTTTTGTGGATAAAACTGTGACGTGAGTAATGCTGTATTTACATGATTGTATTAGAACTCGAGACAGAAAGTCTCTCGGAAAGTCTCTCAGACTAGTATTAGAATAATTAGATAGATGCGTAGAATCTGCCTGCGGATGTTATAGCATTCTGCAGTGTGACGGTCATAAATAATCTTGTTTTCAAGTTAGGATTTCAACCTTGTTTATGTTTCTCTAATTGGACCAACCAAGGCCCAACACTATATTTCTTCCATTACTGCTAATAACCATATTATAATGCTAAGTTACGATTTTGACTTTGTTTAACAAAACTGCTTTAAAATGCATAAGTTAACCAGTGTATGAGAATAGAATAGAAGATATCTTTGGGAATTTAATGATTCATTCCATGGTACAATAGTCTGATAATGAAAGAGTTAGTTTTGCATAGCTAAAGCTGCATGAACAGCATGAACATAAATAACTGATAACAAGCAGTTACGAACATCTGATGGCCGAGAATGGCATGTCCGACTCCAAACTAGGGACAAGAGAGATAAGACACGCATTCCAAAGGAAGAACCTTCAGAAAGATTAAACAATAAGACAAATTGAATCAGGTAATGAGACCCCCTTTTGGGGAGGGCTTTCATCCAAGAACCAAGACAAAGAACTTGAGCTGTCATTGGTTGATGAGGTTTTAGAGGAACCTCTATAGGTTAAATGGTCTTGTCAATAACTTGGCCTCAGGCCCACCCCTAAAAAGAGAATAAAAGTGACACCCTGAGTGCTTGTCCACACAGACGGTGGAGGGGAGAGCCAGACAGAAGTTGGGCTGGTCGAACGCTCTTTTGAGAGTGATCCCACTCTCACCATCGGAAGGCCCGAGAGAGAGAGAGAGAGGCCGGAAGCCAGAGAACTGTTCACGCACGCCAGCCGTCTGTCCAATCTGGACCAGTACCAGCTGCTTGTCACGGTCGTATGTTTTTGCTGTATAACTAGCATGTTATATTCCATCTTAAACTCTGATTAAACACAATATTCCCACCATATTGGTTTGCAGTCGATCCTGATTATTTGAAAGTCTAGAGATAAGCTACCAATTGGCCTAATCTCTACAGTCCTCTCTCAACGCTGCTGGGCTGGACAGAGGTGAGGACTTCAGGGGCCCAGCCATGAAAAGAAAACCACTTGTTACACCAGGTATTGGAACACCTGCCAAGGAGATTCAGCACTATGGCTGGAAGTGTAGAGGAGTCCGCTTCCTGCCTGTGTGGTGTCATCTTGCATGGCATCAGCACTCTGCAGGCCACCCTGAAGAACTTGGTCACCTCCAGGGATGTTGCAGACGGGTCCTCACAAAGTGGTGTCAGTGTCACCAGCCTTAGTAGTTTTGGTGGAAGCTCAAACAGCTGCCATGCAGACTCTGAGCTCAGACCTGTGCTCCTCTATGGAAAGGCAGATGTTCGTCTTGCAAAGACAGATGTCCACCTTGGAGAGACTGGTGGAGCAAACGAATAAGGGCTTTCATAGGGTTGACTCAGCTGCAGTCTGCTCTCCTGCAGATCAGTAGAAGTGCTGAGCCCCATGGGAGTGATGGTGGCATGATGGGAGCAGTACGTATTGACCTTTCTCAAGATGTCAGTTCATCTGCTCCTTCACCACCCCCTCAACCAATACTCACCATGGTGCCAGCAAAACAGCTGGGTCAGACTGCCCCAGCAGGACTTATGCGATTTTGCATTAAATGGCATCGGGGTGCTAATTGCGTCATAAGACGCCAATTTACACGTATTCAGGAGGCCCACCCCACACATGGGCCGACACTGAAATCTGTGTGGTTAAGGTGGCGATGGGTGGGAGCGCATCGGGAATGCAGAGGTAAGAACTCTACTGTTAATGTAACAATTCTTGTTGGGGAGGCAGGGTTAAAATTGGTCTTGTAGCTTCAGCAGATAATTTTAGAATAGAGCTTGTGTTTTTGAAGTAGGATGAACATCATAACTTTCGTAGAACATTAACGTGACAGCACAGACTGAGAGATAATCATAGTAAAATGATTTGTTCTTTGTGTATTATAATCAAATTCTTGTGTATGTGAGCAGTGGTAGCAAAAATCTTTCCAGTTCCAAAGAGAACAAACTGAAATGTCCATAAAATACAACAACAACTTGTATTTATATAGCGGGCTGGATTTTACTCACCGAGATGCGTTGGGGGCGGGACTGCTGCCTTCCGGGTTCTAGTCCCGCCCCCAGTGACGTCCGATGCACAGACGCTATTTTCCCCTGATTGGCCTCGTTAACCCTGCCCTGCGGGCTTGCTGGCCAATTAAGGGAAAGCCGGTATCAGATGACGTCAGTTGATGACGCTTCATCTGCCAGTTTTCTTAAAGGCACATGAACCATAAATTTTTGACAGATGATTTGACAGTGTTTGACAGCATTGAGGTGCTGTCAAACACTGACAATCACTGTACACAGGTGAGCCCTTGCACCCAGACTCTCCAGTGACTCTCTCCTTAGGATGAAACAGATGGCAGCTGCAGGTGAGGGTACAGAAGCGATCTGTCACTTCTCCCATTGAGGTGAGGCCACACAAACACTTCAAAGCTTGTCACCTACAGAAAAATCTAAACACATTAAAAATGACTCTCCCAACATTTCCTTACCTCTGATACTCACCAGTGTCCCATTGCATCCTTCACACCACTTCTGCAGCTGTCATCTATGCACAAACATAACAACAGACCCACAGCACGCCTCACTTAACCTGACGGGGTTCCCCGACGTCGGGAAACCCGCAGCAGAAATCTAAAAATGGGAAAAAGCCTCTTAACTGCCTGTTAACTACCTGTTAACAGGCAGTTAAGTGGCTATAATCCTCTTCCTGCCGCTAGGAGTCGGGTCCCTGCGCAAGTCGGAGACCCGACTCCCGGGAAGATTGGTTGGAGGCGAGTTGGGAGCGGGTTTGGGACCCACTCCCATTCTTTTTGACTTTCCCAGCAGTCCCGCCTCCAAACCTGCCTCCTCAGGGCTGGTAAAATCTAGCCCAGCGTCTTTAACATAGTAAAACATCCCAAGGTGCTTCACGAGCATTATCACACAAAATTTAACACTGAGCTACGTAAGGAGATATTAGGACAGATGACCAAAAGCTTGGTCAAAGAGGTAGGTTTTAAGGCACGACTTAAAGGAGGAGAGAGAGGTAGAGAGGCAGAGAGGTTTACGGAGGGAATTTCAGAGCTTAGGGCCTAGGCAACTGAAGGCACAGCCACCAATGATGAAGCGATGAAAATGGAGGATGCGCAAGAGGCCAGAATTGGAGGAGTGCAGAGATCTTGGTACATTTAATGCTAAACCATGAACTACAAAGTGTTCTTATAGGTTCACTATCAAATGCCCCACAAGACTAGTTGAAAATTTTCAGTTTTTGTTTGTGATCATCAGCGTTCGAGGCAGCATCATCAGGCAGCTGGAAAAATTGAGCTGGTCAGAGAAGCAAGAAAGCGGCAATAGATATGGCATGAGCTGTCAGTTAGGGGAATACGTTGTGGGACGGAGCAGAAGTCGGTGATCAGTGGAGGAATGAAGTAATGTAGAAGAAGGTGGTGCCATCTATTCCCATTAGGATCAGTTGCTCTTTTTTTGTTCATATAAAATCAGATGACTCTTTTAAAATTCAGGTTCATAGCTCAACTTAGCCATTCTGAATAATAGAATGTTTTGTCAGTCTATCCGTCTGCACTGAGAAAAAGCAGCAATCCAAAGGATGCATTTCTCCCAGATTTGTACATTTGTCATTCTTGAGGCTGAAAAAAAAGTTGAAATATCTGTGAATGATGCAAAAGAACTGATTTTTCTCTCTTAAAGCTGTATAACACCTTACCACCAATCTGTTTTTTTAAGTTTATTGGAATGATGTTAAAAATATATACAAAAATCATTATTAAAACTTGCTAGGATAAACCTTTTATTTTCTCCTACATGGGAAAACACATCAATACACATAGAAATAGCTTACTATTACTCTCCATTTACAGACTTCTTTGGAGGTACAATGGAGAATGTGCAAGTAATTAAAACAAAAAAATTCACTTGCTTATATGTGCCAGTGCTGGACCCTCACTCTATCCAAAGCAATTGTACAAGTGGGGGTGAATGACCCTTCTCAAAACCACAGGCCAACAGGTTGAGCATCTGAATATGTTCCAAGTATAAACAGGAGCTTTTACACAGCTATGATAATGCAGTCGTTATGTTACTGGACTAATAATTCAGAAAATGTGACTTCAATTCCCACTATGGCATTTTGAGAATTTGAATACAGTTTATAAAAAGCAGGTATCAGTAAAAGTGACCGTCAAGCTGTTGGATTGTTGTAAAAACCTAAATGTCTTTTAGGAAAAGAAACGAACCATCCTTACCTGGCCTGGCCTCTCTGTGTGGTTGACTCTGAACTGCCCACTCAGTTGGATCAAAATAAGGCAACTGGGAATGAGCAATAAAGGATGGTCTTGCCAGCGATGCCCACATCATGAGAATTAATTTTTAAAAATAACCAAGGATTGCATCAAATTCATTTATAGCCTCAGGCCATAAGTAATGTTTTTTAATGCCATGTTATCCAATTATAAGATTAACTTAAATTCAGGAGGTTCATGCTTAGTCATTCGCCAGTAACAAGGTTGCTTCTAATTTATACTGATGATTTCTATTGATTTTTATAACAAAAATCATGAGATCATGCAGCCTCTAAAAACAATTTAAGGGTGGATTGTAACTTCCCGATAACTGGTTTGCAGAGTGGGCAGGCCAGCCGCGTGAGAACATATCCCAAACTGCTGTCCCAACGTAGATTGCTGGCTCCGGGCTGGTGCAACCTGAGCTGGAAAAAAAGGTAGGTTCTGGGGGGAGGGGTTGCTATCACAGAATGAGGGGATGCCCACGGCAATAGTGGCCCGCATTATTCTTGTGGAGCCCACACGGGTACTCCTGCTCCTCCTGGCCCCCAAAAAATAATTTTAGCACTTACCTCTTCTGCTGTTCCGCCAGGTTTTACTGATTGGACATACAGGCAGAGCTGCACAAATCTCAATTTGTCAGAAGAACAGCGATTGGGGAGGCTTCGCTTTACATGACTGAGTTATGTCTCACACCTCACCTCTATCATAGGCTTGGCATTGCCAGGTGCTGTCAAGCACACGAACACCCTTAACTATTATGTTACTGGTTAATTCTAGGCTGCATTAAGGACATCACTAACATTAACCAATCAGCTGTACACAAATGCTTTGAGCAAGTCCTGGATGCATTATTTGCTAGATCAAGAGATTTAATCTCCTTCCCGTGGACAACCTTTGGCAACGTGATAGGGCACTGCAATTTTACAGAGTTGCAGGATTCTTGAGGGGCCAGGTAGTCACAAATTTACCCCATATAGTCTCACATGCTGCCTTCTACAATGACAGTACCTACACGTTTATATCCATGAAACCTGAATAAGGGTTTGATGGAAATGAAAACTGGGCGGTTTCTATAACAGGCGGCCGATCCGCAATATTAGTTTTACACCCAGGCAGCAAGTTGAAAATCTACCCCTTTTGACTTGAATGGGAATTTTTTTTTTGAATAAGAAATAGGAGCAGGAGTAGGCCATTCGGCTCTTCGAGCCTGCTCCGCCATTCAATGAGATCATGGCTGATCTTCTGCCTCAACTCCATTCACCGGCCCTATCGCCATATCCCTTGATGCCCTTACTAGTCAGAAATCTATCGACTTCTGTTTTCAATATACCCAATGACTGAGCCTCCACTGCCCTCTGGGGTAGAGAATTCCAAAGATTCACCACCCTCTGTGTGAAGAAATTTCTTCTCATCTCAGTCTTGAATGGCCTACCTTTATCCTGAGGCTGTGGCCCCTGGTTCTAGACTCCCCAGCCAAGGGAAACATTCTCCCAGCATCCACCCTATCAAGCCCTGTAATAATTTTGTATGCTTCAATGAGATCCCCTCTCATTCTTCTGAATTCAAGAGAATACAGGCCTAGTTTACTCAATCTCTTCTCATTGAAATTGCAAATCTGGAACTGCCCAACCCTGGAAGAAATCAACGGCCCAGATTTTGCGGTCAGTGGCGAAGAAACAGCGCACGCCGTTCAGCTCACAGACAGCTGCCCACAAAGTTTTCTTGGGCTTTTGAATGGAGACGTGCTCTAATAGGCCATCTGATTCAGCGTGGCACCATCTACAGGGGATCCTTTAAGGGGCTGCGTGGCTCATTCACAGTTTCACGCATGTGTGAACGTTAACATTGCAAATGCTGGTCCCAGGCTGCATGGGACCGGCAGAGAGATGCACGACCGTATGGCCGTGCAGCTTATAGGGAACGTTGGTGAGCAAGTACCCCAAGTTCACGCCATTGCATTGATTTCAATGCTGAGTCTATTGGCGAGGACTGTTATAGCGTACCCTGTGGAGGAGCGGAGTATCTCTGACACCACCCTCCAGAATTCTGCGTTTAACTGCGTATGTATGGACGCCAGAAATTGTTGATTCAATTTACTCCATAATAAACGTGAGCGCAGTAAGCTTCACCATTATTCCTATCGCAAGATCCAGCCATTATCAGCTGAATAATGCTGCATACTTGGCTTTTAGAGGTTTCTGGGATCATGTGACTTTGTACTTCCTGCTTCAAGTAGGTGGTAGCTAAAGTACTACAGATATAATCTAAGTTGCTTATAAATGTCAATCTATATAAATATAGTTTTACTTACTACATCGTACTAAGCTTTATTGATGACTCTTATTTAAAGCAAATAGCTTAATAGAACAGATTGCTCTTAGTAATAAGGACGAAGCCATGAAATCTTGATAAAATAACATTTCTTTTGAGACCAGAGCTTTTTGTACTAGACAGAAAAGACATCCTTTAATGAAAGGTTATCTTTACAAGTTTAATCTGAAAGTCCATGACAGGTTGCAGCTTCCTCCCTGGAAAGTTCAATTTAATTGCATTCAATTAAAATTCCCCATTACCTTCCATGGAAATATCATTGGTCAACCTATTCACCCTTTCCTTAGTCTAGAGTTTCTTGCTGTAACTTAAGCGCACGTTTACACTTCTACTGGTCTGAGACCAGTCACTGCCATTTAGGTTCCAGCCAGACAGAAACAGTTTTACACTGCCTGGCTCCTGTCTAGCTGGAATTGGAACAGTCTTGTCCAGAAGACAGCTATGCACGTGACTGGAACATTTAAATGTTTAGTAAACAGGGAGGAAAGAATCCTTACTCGCTAGTTTGAACACTTGGTTAAACCAGGTTGGACTGGATTTACACCCCATGAACAGGATGAAATTACGTCCTCCAGCGAGTTTCACGTCACTTCACTTGGAGTCAGGTTGGGTTAACCGGGAGCACATATTGGAAAATTGGGTATGCCTTTATAACCAGAAAATCGTGCACCGCACATGTCCTATTTTTTGATCTGGGCTCTGACTCTAGTTTTACAATATTAGTTTAGCATTGGTGCAAAGCCAAAATTGCTTTGCATTGTTGTTGAACGTGCTGTTTAAATGCACAATGGGGGAAGAGTCCTTCTGTGTGCTAAACTGTACTAAAATTGTGAATCTGTTCATGAAGAATGTGTTTACAATTTTACTGCACCTTGCACATAGAGGAAATCTTCCTTCAATATTTGTTAAACAGTTTGGTGCTGCAATAAGTGTGCACGTGCACTTATATTTAGATATCCTCTTGCGTATTTATCTAGGAATACATACGAGTTTGTGTAGCTATTTTAAGTTTTTTTTTACATAGAATTACATTGAATGTACAGCACAGAAACAGGTCATTCGGCCCAACTGGTCTAAGTTTATGCTCCACCCAAAACTCCTCCCACCCCTCTTCATCTAACCCTATCTGCATAACTTGCTATTTCTTTATCCCTCATGTGTTCATCTAGCTTCTCTTTAAATGCAGCTATGCTATTCACCTCAACTACTCCCTGTGGTAGCGAGTTCCACATTCTAACCACTCTCTGGGTAAAGAAGTTTCTCCTGAATTCCCTATTGGATTTATTAGTCACTATCTTATATTTATGGCCCCTAGTTCTGGTCTCCCCCACAAGGGGAATCATCTTCTCTACGTCTCCCCTATCAAACCCTTTTATAATCTTAAAGACCTCTATCAGGTCATCCCTTAGCCTCCTATTTTCTCGACAAAAGAGCCCCAGCCTGTCTAGCCTTTCTGGATAGATATAACCTCCCAGTTCTGGAATCATCCTTGTAAATCTTTTTCGCACTTTTTCCAGTGTCTCCATATCCTTTTTACACTATGGAGACCAGAACTGTGCACAGTACCCCAAGTGTGGTCTAACCAAGGTTCGATATAAGTTTCACAAAACTTCTCGGCCTTTCACTTCTATCCCTCTAGAAATTAACCCCAGTGCTTGGTTTGCTTTTTTTAAATGGCCTTATTAACCTGCGTCGCTACCTTTAGTGATTTGTATCTCTGTACCCCAGACCTTTCAAAAGATACTTTATTGAATTTTCTTAAATAATGATGACATTTCGTATCTGCTGAGTTATTTTCTGACTTTACACTCCTGGCAGTGAGCCTTGCCGGGCAGGAGCACATATTGGAACTTTGGACGTGTGCTGCACCCAATTTTCTGATCATTATTGTCTGAAAATCATGACTAGCGGACGCCAGGAATTTCAATATAACATAATTACTGATGCAGAGTATTATGTAGGGACCATAATTTCCACTCATCACTAATTTTAGTAAAAAGTTGGCGTGAATAATTAGTGATGGAGTGCAGGTAGCTAATGCTAACAAACTATTTGTCCATGGTTAGTATTGCTCTGAATACTCCTACCCCTTCAAAAATGGATTCATAAACACATAGTGAAAATTTAGCAGGAGAGCAATTTTTACTTATTAAGGTTATTCATGATGAGTATGGAAACTATAGTTGACTGGATGCAAATTTCTGAAATCATATTCAAGCAATGTTTGTTTCACATAAATTCCAGACATAAGGGCAGTTTGGGGATAGTTGATATTTCCACCATTCTTCAGCAAGAAAGTCATGACTGTTACTGTAGAGCTGTGCTCATGCAATACATTGTGGATAAATCAGAACTTTTCTCTGCTGCTATTCAGTCATTTTCTACACAATTGTGGATTTTGTATCTGAACTCACTTACACTCATACCAGTTAAGTAGCTCATTAGTTGCTTGAGAAGAATAAAACATTTAGCAATACAAATGATCATGATTAGCTACTATTATTTTCACGAATAAAATTGGATTCTCATGAATTGCACATTTCCAGTACATGCACTTCCACTTGACATAAAATATGTATCTCATCCCATTTTTTGAATGGATAAAAATTTCAGCCCTTTAGAGTTGTTACTTTAGGGATTGCACAAAGAAGGAAAAGAACAGGAAAACCTGTGTACCATCCTTGAGGCATTTGCATCTATTTATTTAGATTGATTTTTTCCTGTTCAATCAAAAAGTTTGCATTAATGTTTGACAGATTGATATTTTAAGACTAACTAAAGCTAGGCTGCTGTTTAGTGTCAAATTGTGGACATTTTTTTGCTGTGGTCGTTTAGAAAATGAATTAGATCTAGCAAAACACATTTCTCTTGGGACCCTTAACACCTGTTAGGGAGGGAAGGCTTTTGTACCATTTGTCTGAGTTGTAGTTGTAGGAAGGAAGGCCTCAGTGGCTTCACCTACTTACCTTTGTTTCGCCTAATCTCCTGTCATTATTATTATTAAATCCCTAAGTAACATTAAATAGCTGGTATTTATGTGTCCCTCTTATTTTTCTTATTTTCATGACTTATTCAGTGGCTTATACCAGAGCTATGCTGAATATTGAACACTGGGTTCAGCCAAGCCTTATTATCTGTGTCAAAATGTGATAAAAAAGCAAACAGCAACAAAATCTAAATATTTGACTTTATTTTCACCCCAAGTATAATAGCATTAAGTGCATATGCAGCCTCTTCGCACATAGGTGTTTAATTCATGAAAGGAACTAAGCAAAGGCAAATACAG
Source organism: Squalus acanthias (assembly GCA_030390025.1). NCBI lineage: Eukaryota > Metazoa > Chordata > Chondrichthyes > Squaliformes > Squalidae > Squalus > Squalus acanthias. The sequence continues at coordinate 189,337 of JASTWF010000590.1, forward strand.
TATTTCCAAAAGTACCACCCAGCTGCAACAAATTTTACCAGAAAATTTGGCAAATATTCAACAAAGTATATAATTTTTTTAAGAATTCATTTTAATACTTAATTATCCCTTCCCTCATTTTCTCTCGTTACCGTTCTGCTTTAATGCAGAATGGTGAAATTATCTGGATCTCACAGCTCCAGTAAAATTGTCAATATCGCACCACCAGCAGTAGATAGACAGGTAATGCTTCCTAAAATAGGGGAAACATGCTTACAGTGAAACCCCACCAAGAGTGAAATTCCTCTTGTTGATAGCTTTAGTTGATGTGAATACAAAACAAGGACCCCAAATTACCTTGATGCTTCCACTGGACTACTGCCAATTACGAGATTTCCTGGTTGGCCTTGTAAGGGGTGGAACCTCTACCCACTTCTTATAAGACCTTGTATACAGTGGTTCAAGAAGATGGCCCATCACCTTAGTGGAACTAGGGATAGGCAATATATGCCAGTCTTGCCAGCGACACCCACATCCCGAGAATTAACTTTTTAAATAGTAGCTGAAACTGATACTGCAACTACCAGTATGAGACTGGTAGCAGGAGAGGGATTGAGACAATTTACAGAGCTACTGATCTGATGGTGAATGTCATGGTGAGCTTGATAGAGGATGTTCAGCTTGAGGCAGAAGGAGGCTGTAAACTGGTTCAGAAAGGATAAAAGCCTGGAGGGCGGGGGGGCGGTGGGGGAGAAGGGAGGAAATAGGTCGAGGAGAAGCAGTAGAAGTGGCTGAGAAGCTTGGAGGATGTGGAATGGTTTCTTGGGAAAAGCTGTGGGCGTGAAGGAATTGAAGAGGTTGGTGAGGAATGGCAAAAGTTGGGAAGCGAGAAAGGGTGGGACTGGAAGGAGGTGGTGCGAAGGGGAGGAGGGTTGTTGATTACGGGGTGGCAGCCATTAACTACACACAATGGAGTGAGAGCAAAAACAGGACTACAGCATTTGAGCAACAGGAGTTCAAGTGCAGGAGGAAGGGGAAGTCCATTTCGGAAAAAGTCTGAAGAAAGGTGGATGCAATCTATACACCACGGAAAGGGAAGAGGTGGGAGAATGGTAAACCTCAGGGGTAGATCTTGACTTTGTGCAATAATATAAAATGGGTGATAGCGTGTCGGCAGCCTGTTTTACCCCCAAGGGGTACAATGGGCCATATAGAGAGCAAGAGAGGAGAATGGTCTGCTCTGGGACAGCAGCAGAAGGTGTCAAAGTAAGTACATTGTAGGATTCCTAGGTATGAGCAGAGGGAAACCGTGGATATGTCTTGGCTAAGGGACTGTGGATGACTGGAATGGGAGGGAGAAGATAGGAAATGGCTGAGACAAGGTAGAGAAGCTCAGATCTAGACTGTCAGCCAACATGTGTGCCATACAAGGAACTAGAAGTACATGTAAAAAACTCTAAGAAAACTATATATATATCTGAGGGTGCATTTACATTACAACTTTACCATTGCTGCAAATTGCAAAATAAATCTGGGTATTGCCTGACATTAATACTGCAGCTACCAGTATGAGATCGGTAGCTGGAGAGGGGAATGAGACAATTTACATGGCTACTAATCTGGACCTTTAGCTGCAGTATAAATGCAGCATAAGGAAGTTCTTTAACTGAGAGTATAGGACTATCTTTTCTTGCTCAGTCTGACTGGGCTTCTCTCCCCTCCCGGTTGTCTGCACTTGATGGGACTGTTGCAGACAAGCAGGCCTCAGGTGATGGCAACCACAGCAGGCAGGCAACTGGGCAAGCAGGCTCAATGATATCCATGGCCAATTCTTTTTTCAGTTCTAAGGAAATATCTCCACCCAGATTCTAAACTTGACTTTTCTCTTCTCAGTGCTGACAGACTTGCGGATGAGTGGGTTACAGTTATGAACAGAAACTTGTGAAGTTTGAGCTTTTTTCACGAGAACTGAGAAGGCTAAGGGGCGACCTGATAGAGATCTTCAAGATTACAAAGGGTTATGTTAGTGATATTGTTTAGTGGGGTCCCCACTCTGGTTGGAGGTTTCACCACATGACCTCCCAGCTTCAACCACCCCTCCCTCACCATTCCACCATTGGTTACCCGACATGTCCATCCTCACAATGCATCCACACCAATTGGAAAGCGAGTAGACTCTTTTACTCAGTTGGATGACTCAGTTGGATTAGAAGCATAGAAGATAGGAGCAGGAGTAGGCCATTCGGCCCATCGAGCCTACTCCGCCATTTCATGAGATTATGGCTGATCATTCAAATTCAGTACCCTGTCCCTGCTTTCTCCTCATATCCCTTGATCCCTTCAGCCTTAAGAAATATATCTATCTCCTTCTTGAATATATTTAATGAATTGGCCTCAACTGCCTTCTGTGGTAGAGAATTCCATAGGTTCACCACTCTCTGGGTGAAGAAATTCCTCCTCATCTCTGTCCTAAATGGCTTACCCCTTATCCTTAGACTGTGACCTCTGGTTCTGGACTCCCCCGCCATCGGGAACATCGTTCCTGCATCTAGTCTGTCTAGTCCTGTTAGAATTTTATAAGTTTCAATGAGATCCCCTCTCATTCTTCTAAACTCGAGCGAATATAAGCCTAATCGACCCAATCTCTCTTCATACGTCATTCCTACCATCCCAGGCATCAGTCTGGTAAATCTTCGCTGCACTCCCTCCATGGCAAGAACATCCTTCCTCAGATAAGGCGACCAAAACTGCACACAATACTCAAGGTGTGGTCTCACCAAGGCCTTGTACAACTGCAGCAAGACATCCTTGCTCCTGTACTCTAATCATCTCGCTATGAAGGCCAACATACCATTTGCCTTCTTAACCGCCTGCTGCACCTGCATGCTTACCTTCAGCGACTGGTGCACAAGGACTCCCAGATCTCGTTGCACTTCCCCTTTTCCCAATCTATTGCTATTCAGATAATAATCTGTCTTCCTGTTTTTGCCACCAAAGTGGATAACCTCGCATTTATCCACATTATACTGCATCTGCCATGCATCTGCCCAATCACCCAACCTGTCCAAATCATACTGGAGTTTCTCTGCATCTTCCTCACAGCACACACGCCCACCCAGCTTTGTGTCGTCTGCAAGCTTAGAGATATTACATCTAGTTCCCTCGTCTAGATCATTAATATATATTGTGAATATCTGGGGTCCTAGCACCGATCCCTGCGGTACCCCACAAGTCACTGCCTGCCACTCGGAAAAAACCCGTTTATTCCAACTCTTTGCTTCCTGTCTGCCAAACAGTTCTCTATCCAAATCAGTACCTCACCCCCAATCCCATGTGCTTTAACTTTGCACACTAATCTCTTATGCGGGACCTTATCGAAAGCCTTCTGAAAGTCCAAATACACCACATCCACTGGTTCTCCCTTATCTATTCTACCAGTTACATCCTCAAAAAATTCCAGTAGATTAGTCAGGCATGATTTACCTTTTGTAAATCCATGTTGACTTTGTCCGATCCTGTCACTGTTTCCCAAGTGCTCTGCTATTACATCTTTTATAATGGACTCTAGCATTTTCCCCACTAGCGATGTCAGGCTTACCGGTCTATAATTCCCCATTTTTTCTCTACCACCTTTTTTAAATAGTGGGGTTACATTAGCTACCCTCCAATCCATGGGAACTGTTCCAGAGTCTATAGAATTTTGAAAGATGACCAGCAATGCATCTACTATTTCTAGGGCCACTTCCTTAAGTACCTTAGGATGTAGATTATCAGGCCCTGGGGATTTATCGGCCTTCAATCCCGTCAATTTCCCTAACACCATTTCCCTACAAATACTGATTTCATTCAATTCCTCCCTTTCATTAGACCCTATGTACCCCGACATCTCTGGGAGTTTATTTGCGTCCTCCTTTGTGAAGACAGAACCAAAGTATGTATTTAATTGGTCTGCCATTTCTTTGTTCCCCATTATAAATTCCCCTGATTCTGACTGCAAGGGACCTACACTTGACTTCACCAATCTTTTTCTCTTCACATATCTATAGAAGCTTTTACAGTCAGTTTTTATGTTCCCTGAAAGCTTACTCTCATATTCTATTTTCCCCCTCTTAATTAATCCCTTTATCCTCCTTTGCTGAATCTTAAACTGCTCCCAATCCTCAGGTTTGCTGCTTTTTCTGGCCAATTTATATGTCCTCTCCTTGGATCTTATGCTATCCCTAATTTCCCTTGTTAGCCATGGTTGAGTCACCTTTTTTGTTTTATTTTTATGCCAAACAGGGATGAACAAATTCTGTAGATCATCCATGAGATCTTTAAATGTTTGCCATTGCCTATCCACCGTCAACCCTTTAAGTAACGCTCCCCAATCCATCCTAGCCAACTCGCACCTCATACCATCGTAGTTTCCTTTATTTCAATTCAGGACCCTAGTCTCTGAGTCAACTACTTCACTCTCCATCTTAATGAAGAATTCTATCATATTATGATCGCTCCTCCCCAAGGGGCCTCGCACAACAAGATTGCTAATTAATCCTTTCTCATTACATAATACCCAGTCTAAGATGGCCTGATCTCTAGTTGGTTCCTTGACATATTGGTCCAGGAAACCATCTAGGAATTCCTCCTCCACAGTATTGTTACTAATTTGGTTAGCCCAACCTGTATGTAGATTAAAGTCACCCATGATAACTGCTGTGCCCTTATTGCACGTGTCTCTCAGTTACAGATTACTCAGTTAAACAGTCTTTTTATCCATCTCCAATATTTTTATAACTAATAAATGGAAGTGTTCAAAGAAAATGAAAAGAGCACATTTTTTTAATGCCCCTATGATTTTTCTCCTGAGTTGCTTGCAACAGTGTTCAGGAGATTAATCTTCAATTCTTCTATACTGTAGCACAATTCTGTCGTTTGAATTCTCTGTCACAAATCGTTGTTGAAGTACAATTCAAAAGTTCTTTAAAAGGGAATTAGATAGTTGCTGGTTAGGAGATTGGCTGAGCGGCAGGAGACAGAGAGTAGGGATAATGGGCAGGTACTCTAATTGGCAGGATGTGGTTAGTGGCATTCCACAGGGATCTGTGTTGGGGCCTCAACTATTCACAATATTTATTAATGACTTAGATGATGGGATAGAAAGTCATATATCCAAGTTTGCTGATGACACAAAGATAGGCGGCATTGTAAGCAGTGTAGATGAAAGCATAAAATTACATACAAAGAGATATTAATAGATTAAGTGAATGGGCAAAACTGTGGTAAATGGATTTCAATATAGGCAAATGTGAGGTCATCCACTTTGGAGCTAAAAAGGATAGAACAGGGTACTTTCTAAATGGTGAAAAGATAAAAACAGTGGAGGTCCAAAGAGACTTCGGGGTTCATGTATCTAGATCATTAAAATGTCATGGACAGGTACAAAAAATAATCAAAAAGGCAAATGGAATGCTGGCCTTTATATCTAGAGGACTAGAATACAAGGGGGTTAGAAGTCAGGCAGCAGCTATACAAAGCCCTGGTTAGACCACACCTGGAGTACTGTGTTCAGTTCTGGGCACCACACCTTAGGAAGGATATATTGACCTTGGAGGGAGTGCAGCATAGGTTTACCAGAATGATAGCCGGACTCAAAGGGTTAAATTGTGAGGAGAGATTATACAAACTAGGGTTGTATTCCCTGGAATTTAGAAAATTAAGGGATGATTTGATCGAAGTTTTCAAGCTATTAAGGGGAACAGATAGGGTAGATAGAGAGAAACTATTTCTGCTGGTTGGGGAATCTAGGACTAGGGGACAGAGTCTAAAAATTAGAGCCAGGCCTTTCAGGAGTGAAGTTAGGAAACACTTCTACACACAAAGGATGGTAGAAGTTTAGAACTCTCTTCTGCAAATGGCAGTTGATGTTAGATCAATTGTTAATTTTAATTTTGAGATTGATAGATTTCTGTTAAGCAAAGGTATTAAGGGATATGGGCCAAAGGTGGGTATATGGAGTTAGGTCACAGATCAGCCATGATCTCATTGAATGGCGGAACAGGCTCGAGGGGCTCAATGGCCTACTCCTGTTCCTATGTTCTTATGCTTGAAAAGGGGGAATATTACACTGATGCAGACTTGATGCGTCGAATGATCTGATTCTGTACCGTAACATTCTACGATTATTCCAGCATTGTCTCTTTTTTTTATTTTTGGTGTTAACAGTATAACATAAATTCAATGATCCTGCACTCCCAAGAAGGAGCTGCATTCGGAGGGAGCGCAGGTCATAGGGTTACAACACTGTAGCCTCAGTTCTCCAACTCACTGTCACCTCACTCTGAGAGTGCAGGATTTTACCCGTAAATCGACAACAGACCACACATTTTCCTCATGTTAAGTAGAAACATCCTTCACTTCGATGCGTGCTTCAGAATGTTCCCATAGATCAAATTTAAATGTCACTTCAGATTTGCTGCAGGTATAACCTGGACCTAAAAATGTCACCGTCTGGTGGTGCTTTAGTAGAGAATGAATGATCCATGTGTGACATAACTGATATTTTGCATAGTTCCACAATTTTTCCTGTAGCAGCTGACCAATTATTTGCACATTAAAGGAACAATTATCTGTTCTGGGTACTCTATTATTTATTAGCTAGATGCAGTATTTTAACAAAGACACGCCCTAATGTTATAGCTCTTGATTCATTACTTTCTGCCTCTCTTTTGCCTTTGGTAGCAAGAGTTTAAAATGTCTTTTTTCAATGGATTAAATGTCATGTTTGCAAAGATTAAGATGCAATGATGAGAACATCTAGAGGAAAAGAAAGATTTAACAATGATTTATTTTGCTACTTTAAAAGTTACCTAAATTTAATTGCAGTAATCTGTTTACTGATGGGTGCACATCTGTATCAACCCAAGCACACAGAGATCACTGGTTAGTCGATTTTAAATTAATGAATTTGAACAGAAATTGACATGTAGGTTATTGGCCAAGGGCTATTGTAGCCTCAGACTCCACAGGTCTGCCTCTGTAAGTTTACATGGGAAACTGAAGTAAATCTGATTACCTAGGCCTTAAATAACTGCTGCTGTTCTGATGTTAGTCCCATTTGCACAAAATTAGAGCAGGGAAACATGATTTAGTTTAATGCCTCGGGCACACGCACTGTGCATGCTGCCAGCTCCAGCAGCATCATACATATAGTGCATTTTTGGCAAGACCTGTTATTTTATAACCCATGAGTATGCTGCATTACTTGATCAGTAAACTAGTTAGATTTTCAACCATATAGTAGGAGGCTTAATTTGGGTTAAATTAAGTTACATTTGAGGTTGAAACTATAAAAATAATTTAGCTGAAAACAGAATACACACTGTTTATCTTGCATTTATTAATTCAAATCAACCTTCCATTCATGTTCAATAATCTTGCCTAAAGTATTTAGGAAGCTGACAAGAAAGTCTTTATTGCTGAGTACACCAATCCACACTGCTGTCTTAACCAATCATAGTTATGTTGAATCATTGTCCAATTTACACCCAGAGGCTTCATGTTGAAGAGCTAACCATGGTGGATCAAGGGGAGAGCCCCCCGTGTGCACAGAATACCCCCTAAGGATGGCACACAGATACACTGCTTGAGTTCAAATAATGATTTGATAGTTTGTCTTTCTGTATTTATGTTTTTTGCCCATTTTTCTTGTTTTAAGTCTTCACGGCTGCCACCTGCTCCATGCTTTTTCATTCAGCCGGGAGGGCCCATTGCCCTGACTTGCAGATGTCTCCATGAGTGCCATCAAAATTGGTTCATAATCAGCCAACATGAGGTGTCATTTGTAGGGTAGGATTGATCTTAACAGTTCTTCCCCTTGATATGGAGTGTTCTGCTACCCTGTAATACTCAACAAAGCATCTTTATTGAGATTTTGCAAAACTCGGCAGGCAAGTGATGTTGATCAAAGTTGGAATTGTGCAATGATTGAGACCACAATCCTTTACCGCTAGAATGATAGGTGTCTTTTATTACATTTATTTTTACCCCAAAATTCACCTTATTTTTAAATAGAACCCAGTCAAGTGCAGGTCGCGGACTTGTCCCCATTTATTATCGATACTTCTCAATAATGTTTCATCCGTGGAAATAATTGATATTAGCAATGTTAATTTTTTATGCTTAACTAATCCTTTACTTTCAGCACAAACTATAGCAATTACAATCAAGTAGTACAACTAACTTTATGAGGATCTTATTGAACAATTACTAGCTGGTGTCTATTTGCTGTGCTCATTGAACAGAGCTTTTTTCAATAAGACCAGCCGCATACGGACAACCAGTTTCATCACGTAGGTACAGAAGGCAGCAGTCGTTGAGGCAGCAGCAGCAGCAGCAGCAGCAGCAGCAGCAGCATGCTCACAAAACCCTGCTGGGTAATAGAACTACATTTATTTCTGAGACATCCAGCCTGATATGTCCAGGTACATCGACAATGCTAGAGTCCATTATAAAGGATGTAATAGCTGAGCACTTGAAAAACAGTGACAGGATCGGACAAAGTCAACATGGATTTACAAAAGGTAAATCGTGCTGGACTAATCTACTGGAATTTTTTGAGGATGTAACTGGGAAAATAGATAAGGGAGAACCAGTAGATGTGGTGTATTTGGACTTTCAAAAGGCTTTCGATAAGGTCCCGCATAAGAGATTAGCGTGTAAAGTTAAGGCACATGGGATTGGGGGCAAGGTATTGACTTGGATAGAGAACTGGTTGGCGGACAGAAAGCAGAGAATAGGAATTAATGGGTCTTTTTCCGAGTGGCAAGCAGTGACTAGTGGGGTACCGCAGGGATCGGTCCTTGGACCCCAGCTATTCACAATATACATTAATGATCTAGATAAGAGAACTAAATGTAATATCTCCAAGTTTGCAGATGACACAAAGCTGGGTGGGCGTGTGTGCTGCGAGGAGGATACCGAGAAACTCCAGGATGATTTGGACAGGTTGGGTGAGTGGGCAGAAGCGTGGCAGATGCAATATAACGTGGATAAATGCGAGGTTATCCACTTTGGTGTCAAAAACAGAAAGGCAGACTATTATCTGAATGGCAATAGATTGGGAGAAGGGGAAGTGCAACGAGACCTCGGTGTCCTTGTGCACCAGTCGCTGAAAGTAAGCATGCAGGTGCAGCAGGCGGTGAAGAAGGCAAATGGTATGTTGGCCTTCCTAGCGAAAGGGTTTGAGTATAGGAACAGGGATGTCCTGCTGCAGTTGTACAGGGCCTTGGTGAGACCACATCTTGAGTACTGTGTGCAGTTTTGGTCGCCTTATCTGAGGAAGGATGTTCTTGCCATGGAAGGAGTTCAGCGAAGATTCACAAGGCTGATACCTGGGATGGCAGGAATGACATATGAGGAGAGATTGGGTCGATCGGGCTTATACTCGCTGGAGTATAGAAGAATGAGAGGGGATCTCATCGAAACATATAAAATTCTGACAGGTCTGGACAAACTAGATGCAGGAAGAATGTTCCCGATGGTTGGAGAGTCCAGAACCAGGGGTCATAATCTAAGGATAACGAGTAAGCCATTTAGGACAGAAATGAGGAAGAATTTCTGCACCCAGAGAGTGGTGAACCTGTGGAATTCTCTACCACAGAAGGTAGTTGAGGCCAAGTCATTAAATATATTCAAGAATGAGTTAGATATATTTCTTAAAGCTAAAGGTATCAAGGGATATGGGGAGAAGGCAGGGACAGGGTACTGAGTTTGGATGATCAGCCATGATCTCATCGAATGGCGGAGCAGGCTCGAGGGGCCGAATGGCCTACTCCTGCTCCTATCTTCTATGTTTCTATGTTTCAAAATCTAAGATATTTAATCTGGTGTGAAAAGCCAGGTGACCTGATCCTGATACACCATGTTGAGGAATGAAATAACAAACTGGCTCAGAAAGACACCCATCAGCTACTGAATTATACCATGGTTTAGTCCATCTTCAATGACTGTTTTGCAGATATCCCAGCATGAATTAGTTGGGGTTGTAGAGATCCCTCAGCAAACTGTAGATTCTACTATAAAGCTTCTTCAGCCCTTATGACATCTTTTTGGAAACAGATTTCAGAGGATCGCCTTCACACCATTATAAGAACATAAGAAATAAGAGCGGGAGTAGGCCATACGGCCCCTCGAGCCTGCTCCGCCATTCAATAAGATCAATAAGATTATGCATACCAACTTCCTCTGACATTCCAACTGAATGTAAAAGGATTTTTCAACAAGTACGTTCAAGCAGTTGAGAGAAGCTGCCTTCATCCTCTTCACCTCCTTCTCAAATGGTGATCCATAACAAAGGGATTCTCTGTGATTCTAAAACAATGACACTTTGATGATCCTGGTTTATACAAAAGGGTGGAGTAAAATGATTTATATAAACTAAGAGAGGCTTTAATTGTGTGACAGTTCCGTTTTTGATTTTTTTAGATACTTCACGTACCTACTCAAGGTAACTGTGCAGAAATTTTACAAGGAATACAAAGTGGAGAAGACTCACCTGTGCTGGACTGATGTGCTATTCCAAAATTGGTATACTCATCAGGAGTTATAAATGACACTTGAATGGGCCCTTACTTAACACTGGTGGTAAAAGGTAAGTTTTATTAAGGAGAATATGACATTGAAATTGAGTGATTGATATTTACGTAATTAATTAAATAAAATACAACAGAGATGACAGGGCAGGTGATGTGTTGCAGCTGTAGCATGTGGGAGCTGGGGGACACCAGTGTGATCCAGGGTGACCACATCTGCAGTAAGTGTCTGCAGCTCGAGGAACTTCGGCTCAAAGTTGATGAGCTGGAGTCTGAGCTGCAGACATTGCGATACATCAGGGAGGGAGAAAGTTACCTGGACACTTTGTTCCAGGAGGCAGTCACACCCCTTAGGTTAAATACTTCAGATTTGGCCCGTGGTCAGGGACAGGAGTGTGTGACTGCGAGTGAGGCAGGTATGGGGATCCAGGAGGTAGCATTGGAGGAGCCTCAGCCCTTGCACTTGTCCAACAGTTACGAGGTTCTTGCAACCTGTGTGGACGAGAGCAGGGACTGCAGGGAGATTAGCAAACTGACCACGGCACCGTGGTACAGGGGGCCATTCAAGTGGGGGGTGTAAAAAGGAATGTCGTAGTGGTAGGAGACAGTATAGTTAGGAGGATAGATACTGTTCTCTGCAGCCGAGAGCATGAGTCCCGAAGGCTGTGTTGCCTGCCCAGTGCCAGGGTTAAGGACATCTCCTCGGGGCTGGAGAGGAACTTGGAGTGAGAGGGGAAGGATCCAGTTGTCGTGGTCCACATAGGAACCAACGACATAGGTAAGACTAAGAAAGAGGTTCTGCTGAGGGAGTATGAACAGCTAGGGTCTAAATTAAAAAGCTGAACCACAAAGCTAATAATCTCTGGATTACTACCTGAGCCATGAGCAAATTGGCATAGGGTCAATAAGATCAGAGAGTTGAATGCGTGGCTCAAGGATTGGTGTGGGAGAAATGGGTTTCAATTCATGGGGCACTGGCACCAGTACTGGGGAAAGAGGGAGCTGTTCCATTGGGGCGGCCTTCACTTGAACCATGCTGGGACCAGTGTCCTGACGAATCGAATAACTAGGGCTGTAGATAGGGCTTTAAACTAAATAGTGGGGGGGGGAGGGTTCAAGCAAGGGGAAATTTAGAAAGTTAAAGAGAAAGGACAGGGCAATAGTGCAGGGTTGCGATATGGGCAATGAAAACCAGAGTGTGACAGGAAGGGACAGAGTGTACCAGCAAATAAGGTCAGAGAAGGGAAAAATGATAAAAAGACAAAATTAAAGGCTGTTTATCTGAATGCACGCAGCATTCGTAACAAGATAGATTAATTGATGGCACAAATAGAAATAAATGGGTATGATCTAATAGCCATCACAGAGACATGGTTGCAATGTGACCAAGGCTGGGAACTGAATATTCAGGGGTATTTGACATTTCAGAAGGATAGACAGAAAGGAAAAGGAGGTGGGGTAGCTCTGTTAATAACGGATGAGATCAGTACAATAGTGAGAAATGATATTGGCTCAGAAGTTCCAGATGTAGAATCAATTTGGGTGGAGGTAAGAAATAGTAAGATAAAGAAGGCACTGCTGGGAGTAGTCTATAGGCCCCCTAACAGTAGCTACACTATAGAACAGAGTATAAATCAAGAAATAATGGGGCTTGTAAGAAAGGTACTGCAATAATCGTGGGTGATTTTAATCTTCATATAGATTGGACAAATCATATTGGCAAAAGCAGCCTTGAGGACGAGTTCATAGACTGTATTCGGAACAATTTCTTGGAACAATACATTGTGGAACCAACCAGGGAACAGGCTATTTTAGATCTGGTAATGTGTAATGAAACAGGATTAATTAATGATCTCATAGTAAAGGATCCTCTAGGGAAGAGTGATCATAACATGATAGAATTCTGCATTCAGTTTGAAGGTGAGAAACTTGGGTCTGAAACTAGAGTATTAAATTTAAATAAAGGCAATTATAAAGGTATGAGGAGAGAGTTGGCTAAAGTGGACTGGGAAAATAGATTAGAAGGTAAGACAGTAGAAAAGCAGTGGCAGACATTTAAAGAGATATTTCATGACTTTCAACAAAGATATATTTCAATGAGAAAGAAAGACTCGAAGAGAAGGATGAACCAACCATGGCTAACCAAGGAAGTTAAGGATGGTATCAAATTGAAAGAAAAGGCATACAATGTTGCAAAGATTAGTGGTAGGCCAGATGATTGGGAAAATTTTAGAAACCAGCAAAGGATGACTAAAAAAAAATAAAGAGGGGAAAAATAGATTATGAGAGTAAACTAGCAAGAAATTTAAAAACTGACAGTAAGAGCTTCTACAAGTATATAAAAAGGAAGAGAGTAGCTAAAATAAATGTTGGTCCCATAGAGGACAAGACTGGGGAAATAATAATGGGAAACAAGAAAATGGCAGAGGCATTGAACAAATATTTTGTATCTATCTTCACAGTAGAGGACACTAAAAACATCTCAGTAATAGTAGAAAATCAAGGGGCAAAAGGGAGGGAGGAACTTAAAACAATCACTATCACTAGAGAAAAAGTGCTAGGCAAACTTATGGATCTAAAGGCTGACAAGTCCCCTGGACCTGATGGCCTGCATCCTAGGGTCTTAAAAGAAGTGGCTACAGAGATAGTGGTTGTAATCTTCCAAAATTCCCTTGACTCTGGAAAAGTCCCTGCGGATTGGAAAACCTCAAATGTAACGCCCTTATTCAAAAAAGGAGGGAGACAGAAAGCAGGAAACTATAGACCAGTTTGCCCAACATCTGTCATTGGCAAAATGCTCGAATCCATTATTAAGGAAGTAGTAGCAGGACATTTAGAAAATCATAATACAATCAAACAGAGTCAACATGGTTTTATGAAAGGGAAATCGTGTTTGATAAATCTAATAGAGTTCTTTGAGGAGGTAACGAGCAGGGTGGATAAAGGGGAACCAGTAGATGTAGTGTATTTGGATTTCCAAAAGGCATTCGATAAGGTGCCACATAAAAGATTACTGCATAAGATAAGAGCTCATGGTGTTGGGGGTAATATATTAGGTTGGATAGAGGATTGGCTAACTAACAGAAAACAGAGTGTCGGGATAAATGGGTCATTTTCAGGATGGCAATCTGTAACTAGTGGGGTGCCACAGGGATCAGTGCTGGGGCCTCAACTATTTTCAATCTATATTAATGACTTGGATGAAGGAAGTGAGTGTATTGTAGCCAAATTTGCAGACGATACAAAGATAGGTGGGAAAGCAAGTTGTGAGGAGGACATAAAGGGGGGAAAAATTCAGTTGATTTACGCCTCCCATTAGCGCAAAGCAACTAGCACCTGGGCGTGGCGCCGCTAACGCCTAACGCGAAATTCAGTGAAAGGCTAGCGGCAGCGGTAACCGTTAGTGCTCGTTGCGCTGCGCCTCCGCCGATGACGTCATTGCCGTGCACAGCGCCCCACTCGTGCCCCGGCCACGATCTTCGGTAGCGCCCCCTGACTTACCGTTGGACGCTATGTCCGATAGGGTCAAGGAGGCCTACCTGCGGCTGGGGCGGCGCAAATTAAAGGGGAGGTGCCGGGCGGCCATTTTTGTTGCTGGCCACCTGCCAGCACCTGACTCCGTTGCTGTCCCCGGCTTCCTGTGTGGCCCCCCCACGGGGTGCTGGCTGCCCTCCGTGAGCCCGGCACTTCTCTTGAGTGCCGGGCTCTTTTGCCAGCACTCCGATCCCTGGTGGCCCAGCTGGGTCCCAGGTCGCGCTGCACTAGGTCCCTCCCCTTTAATAAGGGGAGGAAGGCCTGCAGTACCGCGGTGCGATGTACCGCAGTGCGTGGCGCTGCTGCACGTAGCACCGCGATATTCACTCGTAGCGCCCCAAGAGGAAGGCGGGGCGCTTCCAGTAACGCCCCGCCTCCCTCTTGGGGCACTACCAGTGAATTTCGCGCACGGGTGTGCTAACTTTTTCGGGTAGCGCATGGCGAAGTTAGCGCCCCAAAGGGGGCGCGACACAATTTTGCCCCCAAAGAGTCTGCAAAGGGATATAGATAGGTTAAGTGAGTGAGCAAGAATTTGGCAGATGGAGTATAATGTGGGAAAATGTGAAGTTATCCACTTTGGCAGGAAGAATAGGAAAGAAAAATATTATTTAAATGGAGAAAGACTACAGAATGCGGCGGTACAGAGGGATTTGGGTGTCCTCGTACATGAAACACAAAAAGTTAACGGGCAGGTGCAGCAAGTAATTAGGAAGGCAAATGGAATGTTGGCCTTTATGTCAAGGGGGATAGAATATAAAAGTAGGGAAGTCCTGCTACAATTGTATAGGGTGCTGGTGAGACCACACCTAGAGTACTGCGTACAGTTTTGGTCCCCTTATTTAAGGAGGGATATACTTGCATTGGTGGCAGTTCAGAGAAGGTTCACTAGATTGATTCCTGGGATGGAAGGGTTGTCTTATGAGGAAAGGTTGAGCAGGTTGGGCCTATACTCATTGGAGTTTTTATTGAAGAATGAGAGGTGATCTTATTGAAACATATAAGATTCTGAGGGGGTTGGACAGGGTAGATGCTGAGAGGATGTTTCCCCTCATCAGGGAATCTAGAACGAGGGGGCATAGTCTCAGAATAAGGGGTCGCCCATTTAAGACAGAGGTGAGAAGGAATTTCTTCTCTCAGAGGGTCGTGAATCTTTGGAATTCTTTACCCCAGAGAGCTGTGGAAGCGGAGTCATTGAATATATTCAAGGCTGAGAAAGATCGTTTTTTGAGCAACAGGGGAGTCAAGGGTTATGGGGAGCGGGCAGGAAAGTGGAGTTGAGGCCAAAATTGGATCAGCCATGATCTCATTAAATGGCTCGAGGGGCTGAATGACCTGCTCCTGTTCCTATTTCTTTTGTTCTTATGTTCTTGAGTGACTATGCTATCTGATGTATGTGGAGGCATAATGTATGAATGCAGATGAGTAGCAAATATATTGTTCAAGACTGCTTTATGTATAACAGACACATGTTGCATTTTACTATAGTAGTATGTAATCCTATAGTCCTGATTTTGGTGTCCTTCCTCTAATTTAAATAGACGACTAGCACATGAAATTTTTTTTTTCCAGACCCCTTGGCCTGTAGCAGACTTGGCTGGAGAGCATAAAATCTGGTAAAGCAGCAACTCTTAGAGGGCTGCAAATCAGCATTAAAAGTTGGGGTGTTGGCAGAAAAATGGACAGTGGGGACGATTTTCGGCAGCGTGTTCAGACGCTAACGATCCTCTGAGGTGGCCAAGATGGAATTTTGAGCTGAAACGCTAGTTTAGCCCGCGCTTAGCGCAAGGCGCCATCTTAGTAAACAGCGCTAGGAACGGCCGCCAGAGGTTCGCTAAACAGCTGATTGCCACTTAAAATGCCTGTTAGCGCTCATTAAAGAGACTGCATGGCATTTTGATGGCTAGCACTTCAAGTAACGCCCCCTTCTAACAGCAACCAGCTGTTTGGGAGTAAACACGGCGTTGATATCGATTTCAAGCGCTACTTAAAGGGATACTCACCATTTCATGTTCATTGCTGCTGGAGTTGTGAAGAGGACCTCTGAAACACACCATTCTGGGACACTTTGGCCCTGAAATTGCGGTCGGAGGCTTCCCGCAGGTGAATGCCTCCGATCCGCAAGAAAAGTACGCAGCTACTTGATGCCGCCATATCTTCAGACTCTTGCAGTCCTGGGCCTGCAGGCTGATGCCTGCGTAAAGGCCCACGTATCCCAGGGGCACGTGCGGTCCCTGGGAGTACGAGGGCCGGCCCAACCAATCACAAAAGGGGATTCCTATTATGCTTCTGGAGATTCCATTTACATACAGAATACCCATAAGCATAACAGGAATGACATAAAAAATACATTTTCACACAACCTAAATACAAATAAATTCCCATATGTTTAAAATTAATTAAAATACAATTTAATCAAACATTTAAAACAAAAATAAAAAATTTTGAAAAATAAATTTAAACATTTTTAAAGGGGCCAAAAATAACCTAAACTAACTTTAAAGATTTTAGAATGTTTAAATGATTTTTAAAAATGTATTTTAGTATTTATTTAAACCCTTATGGCTGGTAAAAGAAGGCCCTACGCCTGCTTTTATCAGGTGTAAGAGTTTCGTGGGCATTCGTTGGGCAGTAATTGGTCAAATAGCCCAACTTTCAGTCAGCGAATGTCCATTTCCTGTGCATGCGGTGGATCTGTCAAGCTGAAACTTGACAGATCGCAAGTTCCAAGTTTTCACGCATGCGCAGCGCATGTGGAAACCCGGAACTTGCGGGGCACTTACCGTCTCGTACACACAGCGTACACGGTCATAGGCCCCGGAAAATCCGGACCTTTGTTAAGACTTCACCAACACTCGAGCAACATTGATTCTGGAAATTCTCTGAAGACTTGACCTAAAAAGAGTAAGTGCTGTACTACTCCACCTTATTGGGCACCTTATAGGAGTCACCAGGAGAAATGGAGAGCTTGGTCATGGTCATCTTGCTAGTGGTCCCCCTTGGTCTGGAAGAGGAATGGGAGGAGGACATGAGGCCAGGGAGAGCAGCACCAGCTGCTGAAGGAGAGAGAGACAGGAGGGGTGGCGTCCTTCGAGGTGGACGTGGTAACAGTGCACTTAGAAAATCATAATATGATTGGGCAGGGTCAACATGGGTTTACGAAAGGGAAATCGTGTTTGACAAATCTAATAGAGTTTTTTGAGGTTGTAACTAGCAGGGTAGATAAGGGGGAAAGAGCGGATGTAGAGTATTTGGATTTACAGAAAGCATTCGATAAGGTGCCACACAAGAGGTTATTACACAAAATTAGGGTTCAAGGGATTGTGGTAATATATTAGCATGGATTGAGGATTGATTAACGGACAGAAAACAGAGAGTAGGAATAAACGGGTTGGCAGGCTGTAACTAGTGGAGTACCGCAAGGATCAGTGCTTGGGCCTCAGCTATTCACAATCTATATCAATGACTTAGATGAGGGGACCGAGTGTAATGTATCCAAATTTGCTGACCATACAAAGCTGTGTGGGAAAGTAATTTGTGAAGAGGATGCAAAGAGGCTGCAAAGGGATATAGACAGGTTAAGTGAGTGGACAAGAACATGGCAGATGGAATATAATGTGGAGATATGTGAAGTTAACCATTTTGGTAGGGAACAAAATAGCAGAATATTTTTTAAATAGTGAGAGATTGGGAAATGTTGCTATTCAGAGGGATCTGGGTGTCACTAAAACTTAACATGCAGGTACGGGCTCGACGGGCCAAATGGCCTCCTTCTGTGCTGTAACCATTCTATGATTCTATGATTCTAGGTACAGCAAGCAATTAGGAAAGCAAATGGTATTTTAGCCTTTATTACAAAAGGATTGGAGTATAAGAGTAAAGGGGGGAAAAATTCAGTATCGCCCCATTTGGGGCACAATTATCGGCCGGACGCAAAGATTAGCGCCTGGCGCTAATTATCGCCTCTGACTGCAAACTTGGCTTTTATTGCCCCTGGATGTGATTGGAGCGCTAAATCAGGCGCTTCACACCTGTCTTAAGGTGCAAAGGCCGAGGAGCGAGGCGTTACCTCAGAGCGCTGGCGAAGCTCATGTGATGTCAGTCAGCAATGGAACACACACACAATGACACCGGCCAGTTCTTTAAGGGGAGGGTTGATCTTGCTCTCCATCCACATCCTGCTCATTGCAGCCTTTAATCTCGGCCTGGAGAGACCTGTACATCAAATCTGCTGGATAGAACAATGGAGAGAATCAGGGAAAGAGCTAATAGTGCAGCCCCCACAGTCTCTTCTAAATAGATGCAAGGAAGGGAAAATCAAACTGAACCTGCAAAGTGCTGCTCAGTACCCAAAACTCCTTCACACAGCGTTGAATCTCTCCAGAAGTCTCTCTCTCTCTCTCTCTCTCTCAGAATGCGTGGTGCAAAAATGTCACCAACAAAAAAAGGCAGGAAGCGTTCGTCTTTAAATAGCGCTCCCCCAGTCGCTTCCTGACTGCAAAACGCTCCCCTCAACCTGTCGTTGCTAGCGGCAGGCGGTAAGGCAGGGGGCGCCACTCAATATCTGCTTCGGGGCGCTACCGGGGCGTTGCGCACTTGACTGATGTCACGATCTGCCGGCGCAGGAGATCGTGGCGGTAGTGTTTAGCACCACCGCAAAATGTCTAGTTAATTTCGCGAGCGGCGCAAACATCGCCGCGCCCGGGCGCTAGTTGCTTCACGCCCCATTAGCGCCCTCTTAAGGTGCTAACGGGAGGCGCAACCAACTGAATTTTTCCCCCAAGGAGTCTTACTGCAATTATATAGGGCCTTGGTGAGACCACACCTGGAGTGCTGTGTACAGTTTTGGTCTCCTTATCTAAGGAAGGATATACTTGCCATAGAGGGAGTGCAACAAAGGTGCACCAGACTGATTCCTGGGATGGGGGGATTCTCCTATGAGGAGAAATTGAGGAGACTAGGCCGATATTCCCTAGAATTTAGAAGAATGAGAGGTGATCTCATTGAAACATATAAAATTCTTACAGGGCTTGACAGGATAGATGCTGGGAGGATGTTTCCCCTGGCTGGGGAGTCTAGAACCAGGGCTCACAGTCTCCGAATAAGGGGTCAGCCATTTAGGACTGAGATGAGGTGAAATTGCTTCACTCAAAGGATTGTGAATCTTTGGAATTCTCCACCCCAGAGGGCTGTGGTGCTCAGTCATTGAGTATATTCAAGACAGAGATCAATAGATTTTAGGATATTAATGGAATCGCGGGATATGGGGATAGTGCAGGAAGGTGGAGATGAGGTAGAAGATCAGCCATGATCTTATTGAATGACGGAGCAGGTTCGAAAGGCTGAATGGCCGACTCCTGCTCCTATTTCTTATGGTCCCCCCCACGGGTACAGGACATCCCTGCTCCTCTGGACCTCCTCCACCAGAACCTCTAGTGCCGCATCCAAGAACCTGTGCGCCTTCTCCCTTGTTCCCTGAGCCATCCTGCAACGTGCTGCTGTTTGCCAGCCAGAGCACTCCACACCTTCAGTGGAAGTGGGTGCGAGGAGCCCACATGTACTGCTCCATGAAAATTGCCTCTAATCAGCACTTGAGTACTAAACCTCCAGGCAAATTCAAATTGTGATAATCAGCAATTAGAACCAAAATTGTGTGCTAAATCCGGACTTTCAAACAGGCTAGTCTTATTAGCACTGCACCCATTTAGCGCCAGTCTTCACCCTTTGGCCAAAATAATCCACTAAATGTTTACAATGGCACAACACAGACTATTGGGCAACGCTGATCATTTGATGATACAGAGATGAAGATTCTGCTACAGGAAGTGCACCAAAAGGGGGCAGAGCTATTTAGGGCTGAAGGCCAACCGCCAGTAAAAGCATAGGGGCAAGCTGTTTGGATCGAGGTCTCTGAGCGAGTCAATAAAGATACTTAGGTCTCTTGTACCTAGCTGCAGATGAGGACAAGTTTGCTGGTATCAGGAAGAAGGTGAAAGTAAGAATGCTCCTCACTTTTATACACATTTCTTGTGAGGTCAATCAAGTACTCTGTTCCTACATCCATCAGTTACCATTTGGTAATGAGCTCTCCACTCAAACATGCAGAGGTGTCCATAAACACAGATTCTGGTAGGGATGGGAGTGGAAAATTGCCTCATTATTGTTACATCTGCATTTGCTGGCCCCTCATGAATTCCTCTTCTTCATCCAAATCATGCAACATTATCGGAATCCTCAAAGCAATTCCCATCCTCAACACATTGGCCCGGATTTTGCGGTGGTAATGATGGTGAAACTGTCAGTGTTCACTATCATTACCACTCTGAAATTAACCATAATTTCAGGATTCAGCATGTAAAGTTTCGCAATTATCGCGATTCAAAATAACAAGAGAGAAGCAGATTCGTTTGATCAGTTTATTTAAACGAAATGCTGTCATGATATAAAGGACACAGAAGCCTGTAAAATGGCCGCCGCGCATCGTGACAGAAGCTTCCAGAAGTACAGTGGGCAGACAAGATGGCGTTCGAATAAACATTTATCATACTCGATAAACACTGATAAAGACAGGATGCAACCTGTTTGCATTTGTGACAATAGCAAAGATATGAGTGCTGGAATCGTTTTCCATGCACAAGTAAGGACCATTGTACTGGGCAATCGAAGGCCCATCCAGACACATCAATACACAAATACCCCCACGGCTCTACAATGAGAGAGACATCGACGGGTGATTAAACGAGTATTCGGGGGGCCCCCAAAACCAATAAGGGAGATGATTCATACAATCCTGGCTGGGTCAACAATGGGGAAAACATTAACGGGTAGTTGGCCAGTTTCAGGTGCTACCGAAACCCGTTAAGGAAAGAATCGACCCATGCTGGGAGTTTTGAGCGCCAATATTATACAAAGGACAAACATTAAGATTTGGGCAGGAGATAAGGGAACACAGCACTATAACTATAGTGAACAAATGTCCATCGGTCTCTTATTCGCTCGAATCGTCTCTTATTCTCTTATCTCTCGGCGAACCCTTGCTGAAGCTCTTCCATAGGGCTGGACTCTGTTGACTCTGGACTTTTAGCCGCACTGGACGGTTATTCGAATGTTGGGTGGAGCTCAAACGGAACGAGCCGCCCCGACGAGGGCAAGTGACCGGGAGCACCATCCCGAGAGTCGGTAAACGGTGTCTGGACCCGAAGGCCCGAAAAGACAAGACGAAATGACAAGAAAAGAAGAAGAATCCACGTGCCGCCACGGTCAGTAAACCCCGACCGCGCCCGAAAATACAAGAAAGACTCTTCATTGAATTCTACCGACAACCGGTGTCGGGCACAGGAAGGCTCTTCTTTGAACCGTGTCCGAGTTCTGTCGAGTTCTTCATGACAACAGGGAGCCCGGCCTGCTTGTCGCAGCAGCAAAGATAAACAAGTGGGGTGCAGAACCCCTCCAAACACGTGACAGTCAGGCGCTGCAGCAAAACGAGCCGAGTGCCTCACTTTAAAATTCTCCGAAGTATCACGAGTGGTGAGCATGTTTCCCGATCCTACAAATCTAGACTTAGTGTAGGTATTGATAAGGGAGGGTGGTTTTATTAAGGATAAAGTATAATGTGTTCCCCTTTTTACGATGTGCCGTGCATTCTTCATTACCATAGGCCAAGCTTTATGAATGTATGTATACTTGTACTCTCGTTAATTTGCGCCTATGACATGTACTTCATGATTTTGGACGCTATGCAATAAAGATTTCCATTTCGTACTATTCAACCGGGTCTATCTGAGTTTTCTCTGCATTACTGCTCCTGCACCTAAGTCCAGTGTTAGAACCGTAAGGGCGAGTGGGTCGAACCACTCACAGGTGCTTATTGCTAAAAGGCTGGCCGGAGACCAGAGCAAACAATAGTATTAGGCAACGAAGGCCTAACCTCGCACCAGCACCGTCTGGGATACAAGCACGACAAAAACCCCTTACAAGCACATGCGCAATAAACATGGAAATCCTGATGTTGCGATCAGTCATTCCCTGCTCCGCCACAGGCTGCACTGTGGAACTCCCCATAACCAGCAATCAGTGAAATCAGTTGAACTGACGAAAACTTCCGCTTTTCCGCTCTAATATCGCTGTTAAACACCCCATAAAAAGTTAAGCCTTGTTGAAAGAGTTGTAACTGGGTTTTTTTACGGCGTATTGACTGCTGAACAACCGTTCTGGCCCTGAAAAACTAATTTTATATTTGTGGAATGTCAAAGTTCTCCATTATGATAAAAGTTACTAGATTTTTAAAATAATAAATAATATTTTATTTATTTTTAAAGTTTGTTTATGATAGTTCACCTTTTACCTTAACCCCATGTGTATATCCCAATCTTTCTTTCACTCTGTAAAAAAAAAATTACAAATGAATGATAAAAGCTGCTTTTTATTTCCTGGTTTGCTGTCTGTGAGATTGCTGTCTTCAATGTGATTGGCTGCTTAGACAGCTTGATGACATCACTGCTGCTGTACGCTGGAGATCCCCTTTTGACAGTGCTACAATTAAATTAAGGTCGAGAAATCTAAAGTTTTCACCACAGAGATCGCAAGATCTTTGTGGGCAGCTTCCTTCAAGTTCAACAGTAATTGCCGTCGCTTCGCTGCTGACCTGCGAATTCCAGCCTTTGTATTTTACAGCATCAACCAAGAATAACAAAGGAAAGTACTGGCAGAAAAAGAACAAAAATTCCAGCAAAATCAATTAACTCCATAGGCAACATTCAGCAAAATATAACAGAAAACGTGCAAAAAAAACACTCTTCAAAGCAACTGTGCAATATTAACCTACTTTTATGAAGCTTACTTGAGTGAGCCAGAATTCAGGATCCCTAGTGTGTTCATTTTGTATCAGTGAGCTGCGCCTTACATGAATGGAGTCTTCCTAGAAGTTGTGAGATTCAGCAGGGGACTTAATTCTAATAATCTCCTTATTTAAATGAGGTTCATGCATGCCTGGAGCATGTTCTCATTGTACACCCAGAAATGAAGCGTGCACCAGATAGGGCATGTGCCTGCTGCTGAAGGTATCTAAATATGAATTGGATTTTAAAGATTGACAGCAAAGGAAGAAAAAAAGCTACTGGAGGGCATAAGTGAGAAAAAAATTGTATTTTATTTGCACAATTAGCAAAATATTACAGGTAGGAAAATATTATCATTTTGTTAAAAAAAGATTCTGTTGTCGTTATCTCCATTACAATCTGAGGTAGATTGTACAATTGAATAGATGAACTGTATCAAACAATTAGCAATGCAATGTCTGCCACAGCAATGTAATTCTGTGGAAATTTATGTATGAAAGATAAACAGTGCTCATCAAACAATAATATCCCTATATGATCAGGATACCTTTCTAGAATGAAAGAACTTAAAATATTTCTAGTTTTCATTTCTCTTTGCAGATTTATGACAAAATTGCCATCAGGCTTTATGGGGACCTATCCATCTAACACTACTTTACAATGTGGTACCTTGGGTTTGGACATCTACCACAGGCGAAGAGCATCTTGATTCCCACCCCAGTGGCAAGGCGTACAGGTGTCTGTAAGAAGTTTTGAGCGGTTATGAGTGAAGAGAGTTGCTGATTACATTGCAGTACAATGAGCAAATTGACCATTGTCCAGCCCAATTATTTGGTATGCAGGTATCTACTTTACATCTTTACCACCAGCATCATCTGATTATCACATTTGTTTACATCATTGCTGTACATTATCATGTGTAAGCTTCCTCATTAAAGTAGTAGATTTGAATAATGGAAGTATTTGTCATCTTACCTTAGCACCAGCAGTAGGTTAAGATCCAAAACAAATATATCTATTTAACCTCAAGCAGCAGCAAGATATTTGCTTCCATTCATCTATAATAGACTGTTTGGGAACAGATGTGCTTCCTGCACTAATAACTTGCAAAGATCAAAAATAGTGCTGCAAACAATCATTTAACTTATGTATCCATTTATATTGCAGAGCCATTTCTTCCTTTTAATTAAAACAACATCATATGCAGGAGCAGCAGCAACTTGTACATGCATGATTATTTTGAAACAGTTTATAAAGCTGTTTTCTTTGGCTTTCATCATTTCCCCAGACTGGGGAAGTTCTGTAATGTGAGTGATGCCGAGAAGGCTTCACTCCCTAGATAGAGGAGAGCAGGAGTGTTCAACCATTCACTATAGTGGCTGCCATGCTTTTTTGCCACCTCTGCGCCCTCTTTCAGTAGTGTTTGTATTTATAATCCAGGTGGAGCTGTAGGTATTCCCTATGACCTGGAAGCTGTATTCTTTCTAGATGCTGTGTTCACAGAGGTATGTACTAAGAGGATATCAATTCCCCCAGTTGCTTATTGAATTAACATATTTTTGGGCTACATTATCAAACTATCTTCAAAATGGCAGATATTACATTGATCAGAGTTCATGGATTTAATAGAAGTAAAAATTCATAATGGAGAAAATAATGGGACTTAAGATAGACTAATTTCCAGGACCTGATGGTTTCCGCCCAAGGGCATTAAAATAATGAAATGGCTCCTGCCAACGACTGGAAGCTGCGCAGAAGCATACTGTGCATTAATTTGGATCCGGAAGCTTCTTTTTTTTCCACAGCGCATTTTTTAAGCAGCCCGCTCCCTCCCAGCACTTTTCCTCACAGCCTGCTCTCTCCCGGCATTTTCCTCACAGCCCGCTCTCTCCCAGCATTTTCCTCACAGCCTGCTCTCTCCCAGCACTTTTCCTCACAGCCCACTCCCTCCTGGCACTTTTCCTCACAGCCCGCTCCCTCCCAGCACTTTTCCTCACAGCCCGCTCTCTCCCAGCACTTTTCCTCACAGCCCGCTCTCTCCCGAC
This sequence comes from Squalus acanthias, assembly GCA_030390025.1. NCBI lineage: Eukaryota > Metazoa > Chordata > Chondrichthyes > Squaliformes > Squalidae > Squalus > Squalus acanthias. The sequence continues at coordinate 214,300 of JASTWF010000590.1, forward strand.
ACTTTTCCTCACAGCCCGCTCTCTCCCGGCACTTTTCCTCACAGCCTGCTCCCTCCTGGCACTTTTCCTCACAGCCCGCTCTCGCCCAGCACTTTTCCTCACAGCCTGCTCCCTCCTGGCACTTTTCCTCACAGCCCGCTCTCTCCCGACACTTTTCCTCACAGCCCGCTCTCGCCCAGCACTTTTCCTCACAGCCCGCTCCCTCCTGGCACTTTTCCTCACAGCCCGCTCCCTCCCAGCACTTTTCCTCACAGCCCGCTCTCGCCCAGCACTTTTCCTCACAGCCTGCTCCCTCCCGGCACTTTTCCTCACAGCCCGCTCTCTCCCAACACTTTTCCTCACAGCCCGCTCTCTCCCGACACTTTTCCTCACAGCCCGCTCACTCCCGGCATTTTCCTCACAGCCCGCTCCCTCCCGGCATTTTCCTCACAGCCCGCTCTCTCCCGGCATTTTCCTCACAGCCCGCTCCCTCCCGGCATTTTCCTCACAGCCTGCTCTCTCCCGGCACTTTTCCTCACAGCCCGCTCTCTCCCAGCACTTTTCCTCACAGCCCGCTCTCTCCCGGCACTTTTCCTCACAGCCCGCTCTCTCCCGGCACTTTTCCTCACAGCCTGCTCTCTCCCGGCACTTTTCCTCACAGCCCGCTCTCTCCCAACACTTTTCCTCACAGCCCGCTCTCTCCCAGCACTTTTCCTCACAGCCCGCTCTCTCCCGACACTTTTCCTCACAGCCCGCTCACTCCCGGCATTTTCCTCACAGCCTGCTCTCTCCCAACACTTTTCCTCACAGCCCGCTCTCTCCCGGCATTTTCCTCACAGCCCGCTCCCTCCCGGCATTTTCCTCACAGCCTGCTCTCTCCCGGCACTTTTCCTCACAGCCCGCTCTCTCCCAGCACTTTTCCTCACAGCCCGCTCTCTCCCAGCACTTTTCCTCACAGCCCGCTCTCTCCCGGCACTTTTCCTCACAGCCCGCTCTCTCCCGGCACTTTTCCTCACAGCCTGCTCTCTCCCGGCACTTTTCCTCACAGCCCGCTCTCTCCCAACACTTTTCCTCACAGCCCGCTCTCTCCCAACACTTTTCCTCACAGCCCGCTCTCTCCCGACACTTTTCCTCACAGCCCGCTCACTCCCGGCATTTTCCTCACAGCCCGCTCCCTCCCGGCATTTTCCTCACAGCCCGCTCTCTCCCGGCATTTTCCTCACAGCCCGCTCTCTCCCGGCATTTTCCTCACAGCCCGCTCCCTCCCGGCATTTTCCTCACAGCCCGCTCCCTCCCGGCATTTTCCTCACAGCGCGCTCCCTCCCGGCATTTTCCTCACAGCCCGCTCTCTCCCGGCATTTTCCTCACAGCCCGCTCCCTCCCGGCATTTTCCTCACAGCCCGCTCTCTCCCGGCATTTTCCTCACAGCGCGCTCCCTCCCGGCATTTTCCTCACAGCCTGCTCTCTCCCAGCACTTTTCCCCACAGCCCGCTCTCTCCCAGCACTTTTCCTCACAGCCTGCTCTCTCCCAGCACTTTTCCCCACAGCCCGCTCTCTCCCAGCACTTTTCCTCACAGCCCGCTCTCTCCCGGCATTTAAACATATTTTTTTAACGAACCCGCTCCCGTGATGAACCACCAGCGCGCATGCGCAGTCCGCTTCTGGTTCGTTGGCAGCAGTTGTATCCTTAAAATAAATAGCTGAGGAAATTGCAGCTGCATTAGTCACAATTTTCTCAACCTCTTTAGATTCGCAAATTGTGCCTTTGGATTGAAAAATGGCATTATTTAAGAAAGGAGGAAAGAGGAAATCAGGTCACTACAGTCGGTTTAACATTAGTTGTGGGAGGTTACTAGAATTTATTATCATTTGTGTCTCTTTTATTTCCTGTAACTGTCTCCCTGTTCATCTTCCACTCTCTAATTCTTAAAAATGGAAATATATTGGCTGGGAATTTCCTCGGAGCTGTTCCCATTTTGCCACCTTAACTTTGCTGAAAGTGCGGCGGAAACCCAATTTACACAAGTAACTGGAGATCCCGTCACACTTCTGGTAAAGTTACGGTGTCTGAGTGGAAGCAGCTGCAAGGAAATTTTGTCCATCATTACAGTCATATCCACACAACTATATATATGTAAATTCAGTATAAATAAACTTCTGGTATTCGTTTTTACTAAGATATGATTTGTTCCAAATTTAATCAACCAGCTCAATTACTCCTACATATGAAGTCTGGTCTGGGAGCTCACAGCGTGTGCAAGTATGGAAGCACTTGTGTGGATGGTAGAAATTAGGTCGCGCCCCATTTGGGGCGCAAATATCGTCCGGACGCAAATATTAGCGCCTGGCGCTAATTATCGGCACTGACAGGAAACTTCACTTTTACCGCCCCGGGAGGTGAGTGGAGCGCTAAAGCAGGCGCTGCACACCTCTCTTAAGGCGCAAATGCCAAGGAGTGAGGCGCTAACTCAGCGCGCGAGCGCAGCGCAGCTGCTGCCAGTTAGCGAGGGAACACAGACACACTGGCGCCGGACACTTCTTAAAGCGGGGGGGGGCCACTTGCTCCCCAGCCACACCCTGCTCATTGCAGCCTTGAATCTCAGCCTGGAGAGACCTGTAATCCATTTTGCTGCCAAGCATGGAGAGGGTGAGAGAACGCGCTCATCGCTTCACCGAGCGGGCCTTGGATGCTCTGGTTGACGCAGTGGAGCGCAGACGATGTATGCTGTTCCCTGAGAGTGGCAGGAGGCCTTTGCCACGCGAGTTCAGAAGAGTGTGGAGGGAGGTGGCTCAGAGCGTCTCCTCCAGGAGCATGGTGCCCAGGACCCATACTCAATGCCGCAAAAAGTTCAACGACCTCACTCGGGTCGTCGGGGTGAGTGGCTTTTTCTCAATACCTCTCCATCCCTCCATCTCAACCTCACTCTATGGCCAGAGGGTCTTAAAACCCCAATGCACAACACTCATCCAACACCTATGGCCCTTTCATCAAACACACACACACATTCCACACTTTGCATACAGTAAGGGCTATTCACCTATGGGAGGCACATCAGGCAAGACCATGGCTGCATACAGTAAGGGCTATTCACCTATGGGAGGCACATCAGGCAAGACCATGGCTGTATATTGTAAGGGCTATTCACCTATGGGAGGCACATCAGGCAAGACCATGGCTGTATATTGTAAGGGCTATTCACCTATGGGAGGCACATCAGGCAAGACCATGGCTGTATATTGTAAGGGCTATTCACCTATGGGAGGCACATCAGGCAAGACCATGGCTGTATATTGTAAGGGCTATTCACCTATGGGAGGCACATCAGGCAAGACCATGGCTGTATATTGTAAGGGCTATTCACCTATGGGAGGCACATCAGGCAAGACCATGGCTGTATATTTACTCAGATGCTGTCCTTTTTCTTGCAGGCTAAGCTGGCTCATAATAGGAGACAGCAGCAACGGACAGGTGGAGGGCGGCTTCAGCTGCAACCCCTCAGCGGTCTGGAGGAGCGCGTCCACAGGATTGTGGCAAGCCGGGTGATCGGTCCCGTCGCCACTGGAGACGCCGACCCCGTTGTGGACAGCAATGGTAAGGTCATCACCTTTTTGTCCTCTGTCCTTCCACTTGTCCCTCACAACACCAGCCTTTGACACTTTCAATCCAACTTGCTAACTCGCTGCACTTATTCCTCCCTTACTGCCACCCTGTCCTCACGCTAAAGCCACTCTTGTACCTCCCTGCTTTCAGATGGTGATTCACCAGCTGAGGAGACGGGCCCTGAAGCTGCCACTGGGAGTGATGCTGCAGCCGAGGAGGAAGAGGAAGCCAGAGCATCAGTGCCACCCTCTCCCGAGGAAGCCCATGCCCACACTGGGAACACGCCTTCCCCGGAGGGGAGCAGGGGGGAAGGGGCTGATGATGGTGAAGCTCCAGGACCCAGCGGGCTGCAGCAACGCCATGGGGGGGGGTAGGGAAGAACGGGGGCCTTCTCCCCAGAGGGAGAGTATGCCAGACACTCCTACTGCAATGGACGCAGAGGAGGAGCGGCTGATTGCAGAAATGAACACCCAGGCGGTGGGCATGCACACTGAGCTCATGGGTGCAGTGGGAAGGGTGCCCGATTGCATTGAGTCACTGGCAAGGAGTGTGGAGCACTTCGCTGTAGCACAGGCGGATGCCACACTAACGCTTAGTGCTGCAATTCAGTCACTGGCTGCCATGATCCCACCTCTGACTGCTCTCATACAGACTCAGATGGAGGCCACGCGAGCACAGACTGCTGCCAACCTCGATGGTTCGTGCACATGTCCCCGGGGCTGTCACCGCGCCGCAGCAGGCCAGCAATCTGTTCTCCGGCAGATTGCTCCGGATGCTGAAGTGCTGCCCCGTGGGAGTGCCAGTGTGTCGGGCGAGCAGGGAGTTGCTGGCCTCTCTCACGATGACAGCATTCCTGCTGCCAACACTGTCACTTCTCCACTGCACTTGCCACCGCCTGTAGGACAGACTGCTGCCGCCCATGCAGAGTTGGTGCAGTCTGCAGCCGGGCCCTCCAGGCCCAGAAGTGGTCGAGGCCGTCCTTCAGGGGCATCTGCAGTGTCAGGGTCTGACGAGCAGCAGCCTTCCACCAGCCTTGCTGCAGCCACTGAGGTCCCATTACGGAGGAGCAGTAGGGTTAGAAGGGGGGAAGTGCGCAAGGGAAGGAGATCACCCTCGAAGGGCAAAAAGTAGGAGGTGTGACAAAATGCTGGTCATTTTTTTATTAAAGGCCGAGGTTCATGGTCCAACTTTTGTTTAGTGTTTTGGACATTATCTCCAGGTTGTGAGAACCAGTTATGTTATTGACTGTTTTTTTGTGTTTATTTCTATGAGTTTGTCATGAGGAATTGACACACACAGAGTTTGTAAAATAAATAAGTTTCTGTATTCAAAATATACATGGCTGGTGGTTGGAATTATTGGTGCCTTGGCCGGCTTAGGGGTTGCGTGCTGGGTTGATTAGTGTTTGTAGCAATTGCAGGGGCCCTAGAAGCGGCTTGCTATTAGTCGTTGACGGACGGCCCTTGCAGTTTGACCATTGTGGGCCGCCCTCCTGCCTTGGTGCTGCTGATGATCATCGTCCTCGTCCTCTTCCTCCTCTTCCTCCTCCTCCTCTGGTGGTGCTACAAGGCCTGGTGGCATTGGCTGGGTCCTGAGGATTGCCATGTTGTGCAACATGCAGCACACGACTACGAAGTTCAAAACTTGCTCAGGCGAGTACTGCAGGGCTCCTCCGGAATGGTCCAGACAGCGGAACCGTTGTTTCAGCACGCCGATTGTGCGCTCAATAATGTTCCTGGTTGCTTGATGGCTTTTATTGTACCGCAGCTCAGCAGGGGTGTTTGGCGTACGGAGCGGTGTCATCAGCCAGGTGCTCAATGCGTACCCCTTGTCCCCCAGAAGCCAACCAACTGGCTGATGCGGTGCCTCGAAAACTTCTGCCACAGTAGTCTGGCGCAGGATGAAAGCATCGTGGCAGCTGCCCGGATAGTGGGCATTGACAGCGAGTATCACCTGTCTGTGGTCACAGACCAACTGCACATTCAAGGAATGGAACCCCTTTCTGTTCCTGAATTCCTCTGCATTCTCTCGCGGAGCACGCAAAGCCACATGCGTGCAGTCAATGGCGCCCTGCACCATGGGGAAGCCCGCTACCCTCGCAAAGCCCAGAGCACGGTCACGCTGCTTGTCTGGGGTCATAGGGAAAGAGATGAAGTCTCGTCTCCTTCTGAAGAGGGCATTGGTGACCTGCCGGATGCAGTGATGCACCGCAAACTGGGAGATATTGGCGAGGTCCCCAACAGCAGCTTGGAATGAGCCAGTGGCGTAGAAGTTCAAAGCCACTGTGACCTTCACTGCCACCGACAGAGACGTCCTGGACCTCAGCTGAGGCTGCAGATCTGGCTGCAGCAGGTGGCAGAGCTCAGTGACCACCTCCTTGCTGAATCGCAGCCTTCGCAAACACAGCTCCTCGGACATATGGATGTAGGAGAGCTGTTCACGATATACCCTGGGAGGGTAAGCTCTCCTGTACATGTGCCTGATGGCCCTCCTCCGTCTGGCCATCATTGCCACTCTCTGTCTGCGTCTTGGTATCCTTCGATTCAGCTGGAGCAGGACGACGCCCCCAATCATTGCAGCCCCCATATTCTCTTTGCCAGAAAAGTAATGAGGTACAGCAACTAAAGTAGCAACAAAGTTAGGATGAATAGGCAAAACTACCTCACAAAGCGTTGAGTCAATGTAGAAGTCTCTCTCTCTCTCTCTCCGAATCTCTCTCTCTCTCTCAGAACGAGTGGTGCATAAATGTCGACCACAGAAAAAGACAGGAAGAGGCCCCCTTTAAATAGCGCCCCCCCCAGCCCCACACCGTTTGATAACGTTCCAGTCTTCCGGTCGTTGGAAGCGCCAGGCGGTAAGGCAGGGGGCGCCACTCAATTTCCGCTCCGGGGCGCCCCAAGGGCGTTGCACCATGGAATGACGTCACAATCTGCGCACGCAGGTGGTCGCAGCGGTAAGTTTTAGCGCCGCCGCACAATCTCAAGTTAAGTTCTCGAGCAGCGCAAACATCGCTGCGCCCGGGCGTTAGCGGCTTAACGCCCCATTAGCGCCCTCTTAAGGCGCTAACGGGAGGCGCAACCAAGTGAATTTTTACCCCTTAGAGCCTAGTGTGCTAGGACCAGGCAGCTAGGCCCTAAGTGACAATAGTGACTGGAACCTTGGCTTGAGGGACGGGAGTGATGTGAACAGGTGGCCAGGCCTGGGAGAATATGAAACAAACAGATGAGCCTGTGGACACTTGAGCAGTGACCAAGTCTGCAAACACGCAAAGCAGGCCAGGTAAGCGGGCCTGGGAACATACAACAACAAGAACAAGAACAACAACATCTTGCATTAACATAACGGCCGTGAATTTGCCAACGTTCAGAGGGCAGGTTTGCCTCCACGCTACTTTACAAAGTGTCGGGTCTGCGAGTCCTAATCAGACATGACATTAAACGGCGGGAGAGGCACTTAAGGCAGTTAACAGCTTGTTAACTGCCTTGATAATCTTATTTTAACTGCCTATTCTGATTTTGGAGCATTTTCTGCGTGTTGCCCGTCGTCCGACAAACGCGCCAGCTGCATTGTGCCGGGTTTAGCAAGGAGCTGAATTGTTGGCAGCTGCTACAGCAGCTTAAAAGTGATCCTACAACAAACATTGTGCAACTCTACTGATCTTGTGAGTGTTCAAGCTGAGATCCATCTGCAGTGTGACCTCCTTGGAAAATCCTCTGGCCACTTTGACTGAGCGCTTGCAACCTCTATTCCTCAACTTAGATATATACCAACGGAATGGGAACCATTTATACCCTCTCATCCTGGTCCTCAGAATCGGAGGAAGAGCAGCCGCAGCAGCAGCAGAACCAGGCACAACAGCAGCAGCAACAACAGGAGCGCCAACCTCCTCCTCAGCCACCTGATGATGCACAGGACAGAGAGTGTCAGCGCAGGCCTGCACCTCGCCGCAGGAGATACCCCCAACACAGGGTTTACAGGCCAAGGATGAGCTTCCTGAACATGAGTGAACAGCAGTGCCAAAGGAGGCTGAGACTTTCGCGAGACGTAGTCGCTGACATCAACACAATGCTGCACCAACACCTGGAGCCCAGAGGAGCGGGTGGACACTCCTTACCAGTGGCTGTCAAAGTCACCACCGCACTCAACTTCTTTGCTTCGGGCTCCTTCCAGGGATCATCAGCAGACATCAGCGGCATCTCCCAGTCGGCCGCACACACCTGCATCACGCAGGTTACCGATGCCCTCTTTGCAAAGTCGCACAATTACATCCACTTCTCCACGGATGAAGCAAGTGTAACCTCGCGTGTGGTTGGCTTTGTAAAAATGGCAGGCTTCTCAAGGGTGCAGGGCATCGTAGACTGCACACATGTGGCTATTAGGGCACTCCATCACAACCCAGTTGTATTTGTCATCCGCAAGGGCTTCCACTCCCTTAATGTCCAGTTGGTGAGTAACGACAGGAAGATCATCATGCATGTTTGCACCAAGTACCCTGGCAGTTGCCATGACTCCTTCATCCTGTGACAGTCTACTGTGCCTCAGCTCTTCAATCCGCCAACCCAACTTTCCAGATGGCTACTTGGCAACAAGGGCTATTCCCTGAAAAAGTGGCTCATGGCACCGATGAGGAGGCCATCAAACGAGGCTGAGGGAGCGGTACAATCTGAGCCACATTTCCACTAGAAGCATCATAGAGCAAACCATCGGCTTGCTCAAAATACGATTCCGATGCCTCAACAGATCTGGTAGAGTCCTGCAGTACGCACCAGCCAGGGTCTCCAGAATCATTGTCATCTGCTGTGCCCTGCACAACATCGCTCAGCAGCATGGCTTAGCACTGCCGGACAAACAAGTGGCTCAGCGCACAGCCTCCTCAGAAAAAAGGAGGAGGAGGATGAGGAGGAGGAGGAAGTGGCAGATGAGGGACACCTTGCAGGGCCAGATGTGCCAATTCCACCAGCACGCAACCACATTGCTGGCCATCAAGCAAGGGATGCACTTACTCATGCCAGATTCGTGTAAGCTTACGCTTCAACCGCAGGTGGCTGGCAGATGGAGATGAATGTCTGGACGACCTTCATAACACACCATATATCATCTGTACAATAAACTGTGGTTTCTTATCACTCTCACCACCATCATTACATTGAAAGGCGCCCTGACCCCGTCACTGTGCAACTTCCATTTCTGAGCACACGTAGGCCAAATCTTCGAGTCTTTGCCTTCACTTTTGTTTAATAAAGTTACAATCAGCATGACAAAATTTACTTTTTAAGATAAGAAAACACCCAAGTGACTACCCTTGTGACTATTTGTGTGTTGACTTTCTCTTACGCGTGCTTCCACGTGGTGCTTCCCCTGTGGCTTCAGCAGATGTAGAGGCACCTTGCTCACTTCTATGCTGCGCCTGCTTAGACGCCTTTGGCGGGCGTCCTCTGGGTTTCGGAGCCTAGGAGGGCTCCACAACAGTCTGCTCCTCCTGCGGCTGTGCAGGAGCTGAGACGGTCATCTCAGTTGGGTGCGGAATCTGGGGCTCCGACCGAGGGCTCCGCAGTGGCATAGTCATGTGAGCACTTGGAGCGGAGCCCACACTTCCTTGTTGGCCACCAACATCCCTCTCATGGGCCACCCACACTTCAGTGCTAGCAAGTGGCTGTCGAGCACCCAGTGGGACCATGAGGACCCATCTCTGTACTGACAGTCCTCATAACGGGGACGTCCATGTACCTCTGGTGCCTCTCCTCAATAGATGCCCATCTATCCTCCATAGCAGACCATCTATTTAGAAGAGTCACCATGCTCTGTTGAGTCTGGCGAGTTATGTCCTCCATAGAGATTGCCACCCTCTCCATGGCGGCACGTTCATGCGCCATTGCCTCTACCAAGGCAGTGTTCATGTTTGAGATGGACTCCTCCATTCTCTGCACACTCGCAGTTACCGTGGATGCAAACCCTGTCAGAGATTCCTGCACTTGTTCCTGAAGTTCCAGCACCGCTCTCTTTCTGGATGGCCCTAGAGGCATAGCGTCTGCATGCAGCTCAGCAGAGCTGGGAGAGTCCTGCGACCTCCGACGAGGACTCTCCACTACTGTCGCTGTCTCCACCATCTGCTGATGCTCACTTGTAAGCTGTGATACATCAGGTGACAACACTACTCTATCTCGCGAAGGAGCCGCCGAGGGTGCGTATCTGCGCTGGTGCTGGGTGCGCTGAGTTCTGGTGACGTTGCTCCCTAGAGGCTGAGGTTCCTCTGAGGAGTCATCCGACTCTTCCTCCTGGACAGTGGGGAGGGGGAGCTCTCGATGGTCCTGTGGGAGAGTAAAGGCATGAGTTAGACTTGTGATATTTAGGTAGCAGACACATCCTATTGTGCAGATGATCAAAAGTCAATCTCTATGAACATCAAATGCCATTTCAGTCAATCATGAAATCTAACTGAGAGGGTTGCAAATCTATTCTGTCACCAGCTTGCTGTACTGCACCCGTCTCTCCGTCCCCCACTTCCAGCTTCTCGCCACCTCCCACAATGTCATGAGCAGCCTCCTCAGTGCTTGGTGGCCCTCCTCCTGTCCTCCATCTTTCCCTTTTATTGTGGGCTATCTTTTCCTGCAAGGAAGGAAACAAGTGGAGTTTCAGCGAGATTGATGGAGTGAGTGTGAAGAATCCATAACATAGAAGCTTAGAGGGAGACCAAGATGGAGTGAGGTGGCAAGAGGAAGGAGCCTCCCTGTGCGTTGTTAGTTGTTGTCATTGCATAACAGTGAGAGTGAGTTTGAAGGGTGCATAGTAGAATGGTGGAGTGATTCTGTACGTAGAGAGAGAGGATGGATAGGTAAGGGTGCAAGGGAAGTAAGGATAAGGTGGAATGTGGAGGAGCAGGCTGACAATGCAGAGTGCTGGTGATGAGAAGAGAAGGGAAGCAGATTGAAGGAAAGTGTGATGCGACACTCACTTTTGATGAGCGCAGCAGATCATTGAAGCGTTTTCGGCACTGGACCCATGTGCATGAGCATAAGGACCTTGCGCTGACCTCCTCAGCAACTTGCAGCCAGGCTGCCTTTGTCTGCTGAGGAGGCTTCCTCCGGCCATCGGGAGGGAACAGAATCTCCCTGCACCCTCTTACTCCCTCCACAAGAGCTTGGAGGGAGACTTCATCAAAACGAGGAGCAGCTTTTGCTCTTCAGCAGTCATGGTGACCTGGACCGATTTCCCGGCTGAAACCGGCAGCGGGATCGGAACCCGCCCACCAGGCAACCCGACTCCAACCCGCCTCCTCCAATAAAATCACAGCCAACATCTTTAATGTAGAAAAATATTTCAAAATACTTTGCAGAGCATAATCAAAAACAAGGAGTATGAGCAAAAGAAAGGGATATTAGGAGGGGTGTACCCAAAAGCTTAGTCAAAGAGGTAGGTTTGAAGGAGGGCCTTAAAGGAGGAGAAGGAGTTGAAGAGGCGGAGAAGTTAAGGGAAGGAATTCGAGAGCATAGCGGCTAGGCGGCTGTAGGCATTTTCTGGCCCTTTTCCTTGTTTTTGATCTGTACATTCCCTGCCTCTATAGTTTTGATTTGTTGCTGTTTTATTTTTAGCCAATCAACAAAGTCTGATAGAAAATGTGTGACAGCAAAAGTGTGACATTACAGGAAGTAACTGTGACAAACATGTCGGGCGTACTTTTCATATATTACTGGAGGATCTCCCATCACATTGCTGACAGGAAGACAGAAGATCGTGATTTATGAAGTGAAAATAGTAGTTGTGTCTTGCTGGATTTCATTTACTGAGCCATAGATTTTATAAAGAATTTGCTGGATTGCATTAACTGAGGTAGACATTAGTTAATTAATTTGTTAGATTCTATTGACTCACAAATAGATTGTTTAACAAATTAGGTGGTTTGCATTCACTGAGAGTCACATTATTTAATGAATTTGCTAGATTTGATTAGTTCAGGAATAAATTATTTAATTCATTTGTTGAATTCAATTCACTCAGTCAGACATTATTTAATAAATTTGCCGAATTCCATGAAGTGAGGCATAGAAAATCTGATGAATTCAGTGGAATGGATTGATTTATCAAGAGATTGTTTAATGATATTCAGACAATGGTAGGGAACGGGAAAGGAAAGGACTGCCAAAGTAGCAGAATGGCCGCAAGAACTGAAAAAGCGGGAGTGAGGTCTTGGAGTGGGGAGAAAATGTCAGGGAGCTTGAGAGGAAAGCCTGCAAATGTGGGAGCATGGGCAGAAAAGAGACAGGGACCTAAGACAGCTCAGACAAGGCAGAAATGGCGGGATAGAGAGGAAGGGGTGTCTAGCGTGCCCCAGTACAGAGCCAAGAGTGGGAAGACCCAGAGCTGAAAGAGAGATGATGGTGAAGAGGAAAGTTTCTGCTGCACCAGATCTGGAAGAGTTGGCCAAAGTGTCGGGAGCCTTGTGATTACAGCGTGACAGGCAAATGCTGATATAGGCCATGAAGTTCGATAAGGCCCGAAAACGGGCAGTGCCACTGCGGGGCGAGATCTGCCCGCGCCCGTAAAAAGATCGTCGGCAGCGTCGTTATTTATGTGCTGCCTGCTGATTAGCATTTTGTGGCATTCAGACCAGTGCTGAAGGCTGAATGGCCAGCAAGGACTCTGGGGGAGGGCCTGGAGTTTGGGCCAGGATCGGGGGTGCCTGGGGGTCGGGGCCAGGATCGGAGGGGGGGTGGGAGGTCGGGGCCATGATAGGGGGTTCTGGGGGCCGGGGTCAGGTTTGGGGGTTCTGGGGGCCAGGGTCAGGATCGGGGGGGTCTGGGGGTCGGGGCCATGATCGGGGGTTCTGAGGGCCGGGGTCAGGATCGGGGGGGGTCTGGGGGTCTGGGGGTCGGGGCCAGGATCGGGGGGTGGGAGGTCGAGGCCATGATCGGGGGGGTCTGGGGGTCAGGGCCAGGATCGGGGGGTCTGGGGGGTCGGGGCCAGGATCGGGGGGGGGGGGGGGGAGGTCGGGGCCATGATTGGGGGGGTCTGGGGGTCGGGGCCAGGATCAGGGTGTCGGGGGGGTCTGGGCCATGATCGGGGGGGTCTGGGGGTCGGGGCAAGGACTGGGGTGTTGGGGGGGGCTGGGCCAGGATTGGGGCCAGGATCGGGGGGGTTTGGGGGTCGGGGCCAGGATTGGGGTGTTGGGGGGGGCTGGGCCAGGATCGGGGGGGTCTGGGGGTTGGGGCCAGGATCGGGGGGTGGGAGGTCAGGGCCATGATCGGGGGGTCGGGGCCATGATCGGGGGGTCTTGGGGTCGGGGCCAGGTCGGGGCCAGGATCGGGGCCAGGATCGGGGGGGGTCTGGGGGTCGGGGCCAGGATCGGGAGGGGCCTGGAGGTCGGGGCCAGGATCGGGGGGGTTTGGGGATCGGGGCCAGGATCGGGGGTGTTGGGGGGGGCTGGGCCAGGATCGGTGGGGGTCTGGGGGTCGGTGCCTGGATCGGGGGGGTCTGGGGGTCGGGGCCAGGATTGGGGTGTTGGGGTGTTGGAGGGGGTTGGGCTGGGCCAGGATCGGGGGGGGCTGGGCTGGGCCAGGATCGGGGGGGGTCCGGGGGTCGGGGCCAGGATCGGGGGGGTTTGGGGGTCGGGGCGTGGATCGGGGGTGTTGGGGGGGGCTGGGCCAGGATTGGGGGGTCTGGGCCAGGATCGGGGGGGTGGGAGGTCAGGGCCATGATCGGGGGGTCTGGGGGTCTGGGGGTCGGGGCCAGGATCGGGGCCAGGATCGGGGGGGTCGGGGGGTCTGGGGGTCAGGGCCAGGATCGGGGGGGTCGGGGGGTCTGGGGGTCGGGGCCAGGATCGGGGGGGGCCTGGGGATCTGGGGGTCGGGGCCAGGATCGGGGGGGGCCTGGGGGTCGGGGCCAGGATCGGCGGGGGGTCGGGACTTTGGGCCAGGATCACTCCAACAACACTCAAGAAGCTCGACATCTTCCAGGACAAAGCAGCCCGCTTGATTGGCACCCCATCCACCACCTTAAACATTCATGCCCTCCACACTGGCGTACCGTGGCTACAGTGTGTACCATCTACAAGATGCACTGCAGCAACTCGCCAATGCTTCTTTGACAGCACCTCCTAAACCTGCGACCTCACCACCTAGAAGGACAAGGGCAGCAAGCGCATGGGAACACCATCACCTCCAAGTTCCCCTCCAAGTCACACAGCATCCTGACTTGGAAGTATATCGCCATTGCTTCATCATCGCTGGGTCAAAATCCTGGAACTCCCTCCCTAACAACGCTGTGGGAGTACCTTCACCGCAAGGACTGCAGCGGTTCAAGAAGGCGGCTGACCACCACCTTCTCATAGGCAACTAGGCAGCGATGCCCACATCCCAGGAGCGAATTAAAAAAAATAATGAGAGTGAGGAACTTAAAGTAATTAATATTAGTAAGAAAAATATACTGGAAAAATTAATGGGACTTAAAGCCGACAAATCCCCTGGACCTTATGACCCACACCTTAGGGTTTTAAAAGAGGTAGCTGTAGAGATAGTGGTTGCATTGGTTTTGATCTTCCAGAATTCCCTAGATTGTGGAACGGTCCCCGTGCAAATGTAACACCGCTATTCAAGAAATGAGGGAGAGAGAAAACAGGAACTATAGGGAGTTAGCCTGACATCAATAGTAGGGAAATTGCTAGAATCTATTATTAAGGATGTGGTAACAGGGCACCTGGAAAATCACAATATGATTAGACAGAATCAACACTGTTTTATGAAAGGGAAATCGTGTTTGACAAATCTATTAGAGTATTTTGAGGGTGTAACTAGCAGGGTAGATAAAGGGGAAGCAGTGGATGTAGTATATTTGGATTTTCAGAAGGCATTCGATAATGTGCCACACAAGAAGTTGTTACACAAGATTAGGGCTCATGGCATTAAGGGTAATATATTAGTTTGGATTGAGCATTGGTTAATGGACAGAAAACAAAGGGTAGGGATAAACAGGTCATTTTCAGGTCGACAGGCTGTAACTGGTGGGGTGCCGCAAGGATCAGTGCTTGGGCCTTAGCTATTTACAATCTATGTTAGTGACTTAGATGAGGGGACCAAGTGTAATGTATCCAAGTTTGTTGATGATACAAAGCTAGGTGGGAAAGTAAGCTGGGAGGAGGTGCAAAGAGGCTGCAAAGGGATATAGACAGGTTAAGTGATTGGGAAAGAGGGTGGCAGATAGAGTATAATGTGGAGAAGTGTGAAATTATCAACTTTAGTAGGAAGAATGAAAAAGCAAATTTTTTTTTTTAAGTGAGAGACTAGTTAATGTTGGCATTCAGAAGGATTTGGGAGTCCTTTTGCACTAACTACAGAAAGTTAACATGCAAGCAATTAGGAAGGAAAATGGTGTGTTAGCCGTTATTGCAAGGAGGTTGGAGTATAAGAGTAAGGACATCTTACTGCAATTATATAGGGCCCTGGTGAGACCACACCTGGAGTACTGTGTACAGTTTTAGTCTCCTTACCTAAGGAAGGATATACTTGCCATAGAGGGAGCGTAACGAAGGTTCACCAGACTGATTCCTGGGATGAGAGGGCTGCCCTATTTGTTATGATCTTATGTACACATCTGCCATAACTCTAATAAGGGTGTGGTGGAATGATCAGAAAATAGGCCGGCAACACGGTTATACCAGGTCCCAACCTGTGGTGGGATTTCCCGTGAGGTCTTCTAAGCGGCAGAGACTCCACCTGTGACATGGAAGGGCTGGGGTCGGGAGTGGGGCCGGGGATGGGGACTATGTCGGAGGTCTCTGTGTCCTCAGCCTAGGTGCAGATTAACGCATCTTCGGAGGTGGGTATTGTGAGAAGAAAGAGGTGTATCAGTCACTTCAAGCCCGTATTGAGGGTCCAGGCCTGGGTCATAGAATCATAGGCCCTGATATTCACTGGTGCAGGGTTTCAGAGCGGGGGAGAGGAGTTATGGGTGGGTGAATGCCATGGAGTTTTAACTCCAAAGCGTACTTGTTTCTTTAAAAAGAACAGATTCCCTGCACGGAGGCTAGTCTGATTGATAGGCTTGGCTGCCTGTCAGATGAGGAAGGTTCCAGAAAAGGCTGCAGCCGAGGATCAGGTAAGTTTCATGGCTGTTGGACGTAGAGGCCGCGGTGGGAGGTGGGGTGGGTAGACCGTGATTGGGGGGGGGGTCAGGGATGATCTTGGGGATGGTTGAAGATCACGGGGGGCAGGGTTCAGGGAAGATCGTGCTAGGATTGGGGAAGATTGTGGGGGGTCGGAGATCAGGGTTGGAGATCGGCGGGGGGGGGTGGTCGGGGAGAGTCAGAGATTGCGGGAGAGATCGGGGGTTGGTGATGGAGGGGATCGGTGATCACAGGGGGGGGGGGGTCGCAAATGGGGATGTTGGAGGGAGATCGTGGAGGTGGGAGGGTGTTTACAGGTAAGCTTGTCGGGCCTGGAGAAAACACTCTTGCTCCTCCTGGCCCACAAGCAGTGCTGTAAAGGCACTTACATAGGATTACATAGGATATACGGCACAGAAACAGGCCATTCGGCCCAATCAGTCTATGCCAGTGTTTATGCTCCACTAGAGCCGCTTCCCGTCTTTCCTCATCTAATCCTATCAGCATAACCCTCTATTCCCTTCTCCCTCATATGCTTATCTAGCCTCCCCTTAAACGCATCTATAATATTTGCCTCAACCACTCCCTGTGGTAGCGAGTTCCACATTCTCACCACTCTCTGGGTAAAGAAGTTTTTCTGAATTCCATATTTGATTTCTTGGTGACCATCTTATATTGATGGCCTCTAGTTATGCTCTTTCCCACAAGTGGAAACACTCTCTCTGTATCTACACTATCAAAGCCTTTCATAATTTTAAAGACCTCAATTAGGTCACCCCTCAGCCTTCTTTTTTCAAGCGAAAAGAGACCAGCCTGTTTATCCTTTCCTGATAGGTATACTCTCGCATTTCTGGTATCATCCTTGTAAATTTTCTCTGCACCCTCTCCAGTGCTTCTATATCCTTTTTATAATATGACGACCAGAACTGTACACAGTACTCCAAGTGTGGTCTAAGTAAGGTTCGATACAAATTTAGCATAACTTCACTACTTTTCAATTCTATCCCTCTAGAAATAAACCCTAGTGCCTGGTTTGCTTTTTTATGGCCTTGTTAACCTGTGTTGCTACTTTTAGTGATTTGTGTATTTGTACTCCGAGATCCCCTTGCTCAGACTCGCACCCTCCAAGTTATAAGTGACCTCCCTATTCTTTCTACCAAAATGTAATGCCTCACATTTATCTGTGGTGAATTTCATTTGCCAATTATATGCCCATTCTACAAGTTTATTAATGTCTTCCTGTAATTTGTTGCAGTCCTCCTCAGTATTAACTATCCCCCCCAATTTGGTGTCATCCACAAATTTAGAAATTATGTTTTTGATTCCAAAGTCTAAATCGTTAATATAAATTGTGAACAACAGTGGTCCCAGCACTGATCCTTGTGGAACCTTCTGCCACTGTGAATAGCTACCCTTTACCTCTAATCTCTGCTTTCTGTCTTGAAGCCAGCTAGCTATCCATTCTGCTACTTGTCCCTGACTCTGCATTCTCTGACCTGATTCATTAGTATATTATGTGGTACCTTATCGAAGGCCTTTTGAAAAATCTAGATACATTACATCTACTACATTACCCTTGTCTATTCTCCCTGTTACCTCTTCAAAAAATTCAATGAGGTCGGTCAAACAAGACTTTCCCTTTTGAAATCCATGCTGACTATTCATTGTTATATTTTTGGCTTCTAGATGTTCTTCTATTTTCTCCTACCACTGATGTTAAGCTGGCTGGTCTATAGTTCCCTGGACATGTTCTATCTCCCTTCTTAAGTATAGGTATTATGTTAGCTATCCATCAGTCCTCTGGCATTATACCTTTTTCTAATGAATTATTAAGTATGTGTAGTAATTCCTCTGCTGTCTCTTCCCTAGGTTCTTTTAAAATGTACGGATGTAATCCATCTGGACCAGGGATTTTTTCCTCTTTGAGTTTGATTAGTTTATTTAATATATCTCCTCTTTTTAAATTTTAAATGCAGTTATTTCATTACTAATCTCATGATCCATTGTCATGTCCACCTGTTCTATCTCCCTGGTAAATACTGAAACAAAGTAATTATTTAATATTTCTTCCATCTCTCTATCACTGCCTGTGGTATTATCCTGTCCATCCCTTAGTGGCCCTATTCCCATCTCGCCCTTCCTTTTTTTATTAATGTGCCTGTAAAATATTTTACTATTTTGTTTTATGTTCCTTGATAATTTAATTTCATAGTTCCTCTTTGCCTTCCTAATTGTTTTTTTGACTTCTCTCCTAATCTCTTTGTATTTTCCCTTATCATGCTCTCCCCTTCTGTCCATGTACTTAATGTATGGCTCTTTCCTTACCCTCAAGTTTTCCCTTATGGCTTTATTCATCTATGGTGTCTCATTAGTGTTTAGCTTGTTCTTGTTTATTAGCAGAATATAATTTTCTTGGCCTCTGTTGAACACCGTTTTAAATGTTTCCCATTGCTGTTCTACATCATTGTTTGCCAATATTGTTGTCCATTTTATTTTCCCAAGTTCTATTCTTAGCCCCTCAAAATCAGCTTTTCTCCAGTCTATTACCCTTGTCTTCATCATACTTATGTCCTTCTCAATTATTATTTTAAAGTGTATTATATTATGGTCACTATTGCCTATATGTTCCCCTGTTTTTACTTCTCTTATCTACTCTGGTTCATTCCCCATTACTAGATCCAATAGCGAATCCTCCCTTGTTGGGCTTTTTACATATTGGGTTAGAAAGGAGTCCTGTACACATTTTAGGAACTCCATTCCCTTATCCCCTTTACCTACCTCTTCTGTCCAATTAATATCTGGGTAGTTGAAATCCCCCATGATTACTATTCTATGTTTTTTACTCATTTCCCTAATTTGTTTGCATATTTCTTCCTCCACCTGCCTTCCACTATTAGGTGACCTGTAGACTACCCCATTAGTGTGATTGACCCTTTATTATCTTTTATCTCTATCCACATGGATTCTATTTCTGTCTTGCTGATAGCTGCATCACTTTTTTCTACTGCCATTATGTTATCTCCTATAAGTACAGCTACTCCACCTCCCCTTTTTCCCTCTCTATCTTTTCTAAATATGTTATACCCTGCAATGTTTAATTCCCAGTCCTGATTTTTCTGTAGCCATGTCTCAGTAATCTTTACTATATCTAGGTTGCTTGCAATGCATGATTGCCTCCAGCTCCCTTTTTTTATTGCGGGCACTGTGTGCATTGCTGTACAGACAGTTTAACTCATTTTTAATAGCAGTTCCTTTCAATTTATTGTTAACCATCTTTTTACACTCCTGTTCTATAACTCTATTTATTCCCTGGCCATCAATGTCCGTCCCTTACTTTACTCTTTCCTATGCTCTCTTTTCCTGTTTTGTTTATATTTAGGCTGGTTTCATTTCTTGTAGATCCCTCCCCCCATCTTACTAGTTTAAAGCCTTTGCCACCTCCCTATTTACCCTTTCCGTTAAGACACGGGTCCCATCCCGGTTCAGGTGGAGCCTGTCCCATCGGTACAGCTCCTTCCTGTCCCAGTACTGATGCCAGTGTCCTATGAAAAGGAACCCCTCTTTCCCACACCAGCCCTTTAGCCACATGTTAATTCCCCTGATCTGACTGCTTCTATGCCAATTTGCAAGTGGCTCGGACAATAATCCAGAGATTATTACCCTCGAGGTCCTGCTTTTTAATGTAGCTCCTAACTCCTGATACTCCTTCAGCAGGACCTCTTCCCTGTTCCTACCTATGTCGTTTGTTCCGACATGGACCACAACAACTGGATTTACCCCCTCCTTTTCCAAATTCCTCTCCAGCCACCTCGAGATGTCCCTTACCCAGGCGACACACTCTTCGGGATTCTCGTTCTTGGTTGCAGAGGACGCTATCTATCCCCCTAATTATAGAATCCCCTATCACTACCACATTTCTATTCTGCTCTTCCCCCCCCGCCCCCCACCCCCCTTGGACAGCCTTCTGAGCCATGGTGCCTTGGTCTGCATTGTGGCTGTCCTCCCCGCAGTCTTTCTCCATGTCCTCACAGGTAGCGAGTACATCGTACCTGTTCGGCAGGACCAATGTCTGCGGGACTACTTTCTCAAGTCTCCTAAGTTCCCGCTACCCATCTCCCTAGCAGTCACACCCTCCCCTTCCTGAACCTGTGCTTTCCTCTGGGGTGTGACTGTATACTGGATAAAACTGTCTCTCTCTGACCACGCTCTTTATTTACCTGCCTCCATTCTGGTCCCCAGTCAGGTCCGCTCCGTCCCTGCTGCTCACAGTGAGTTTGGGCCCCTCTCCAACTACGCTCTTTATTTACCTGCCTCCGCTCTGGTCCCCGGTTAGGTCCGCTTACCTGATGGATCCAGCCCTTCTCGCTTCCCTTTACTTGCCGGGTTTCCCGAGGCCCGGGAAACCTGGCCAACATCAGTTAAAAATAGGAACGCTGTAAAAATAGAAGCACGCAGCCTCCTTAAATGGTTTTACCGACTGACCCGCCTCCTGATTGTGGATTAGTTGCCCCCCCCCCCCTCATCTCACCTCTGTTAAAATCGGAAGTGGGCGGGTTTGAGGTGGGTTGGGCTCCTGTTTCAGATTTTTAACATTTTAACCTCCCGTCCAACCCAAACCCACCTGTTTTTGAGGGTTAAAATTATCACCATAGAATCATAGAATGATACAGCACAGAAGGAGGCCATTCAGCCCATCATGCCTGTGCTGGCTCTTTGGTAGAGCTATCCAATTAGTCCCATTCCCCTGCTCTCTCCCCATAGCCCTGTAACTCTTTTGCCTTCATTTATCCAATTCCCCTTTGAAAGTTATTATTGAATCTGCTTCCACTACCCTATCAGGCAGTGCATTCTAGATCACAACACACTCTGCAAAAAAAATGTTTGCTCCTGTTGCATCTGGTTCTTTTGCCAATCACCTTAAATCTTTGTCCTCTGGTTACCAACCCTTCTGCCACTAGAAACAGTTTTCTCCTTATTTACTCGATCAAAATCATTTATCAAATCTCTTCTTAACCTTCTCTGCTCTAAGGAAAGCAACCCCAGCTTCCCCAGTCTCTCCACATTATTTAAGTTCCTCATCCCTGGTACCATTCTAGTAATCTCTTCTGCACCCTCTCTAAGGCCTTGACATCCTTCCTAAAGTGTGGTGCCCAGAATTGAACACAATACTCCAGCTAAGGCCTAACCAGTTTAGCATAACTTATTTGCTTTTATACTCTATTCCACTATTAATAAAGCCAAGAATCCCATATGCTTTTTTCACTGCATTCTCAACTAGTCCTACTACATTCAAAGATTTGTGTTCTGTTATTGCACCCCCTTAAAATTGTAACATTTACTTTATATTGCCTCTGTTCATTCTTCCTACCAAAATGTATCACTTTGCACTTCTCTGCATTAAATTTAATTTGCTATGTGTCTGCCCATTTCACCAGTCTGTCTATGTCCTCCTGAACTCTGTTACTATCCTCCTGATTGTTTACTACATTTCTGAGTTTCTTATCATCTGCATACTTTTAAATTGTGCCCTCTATACCCAAGTCCAGGTCATTAATATATATCAAAAAGAGCAGTGGTCCTAATACTACTGTATACTTCCCTCCCATCTGAAAAACAAATTCACCACTACTCTCTGCTTTCTGTCCCTTAGCCAATTTCGTATCCATGCTGCCAATGTCCCTTTAATCCCATCAGCTTTAATTTTGCTAACAAGTCTATTATGTGGTACTTTGTCAAACGCTTTTTGAAAGTCCATATACACAACATCAACCGCACTACCCTCATCAACTTCATCAAAAAATGCAATCAAGTTAGTAAAACACGAGTTGCATTTAACAAATTCATGCCGATGTTCATTTATTCGCCCATACTTTTCCTAGTGCTAATTAATTTTGTCCTGGATTATTGGCCCTGATATTCATGGTGCAGGGTTTCGGAGTGAGGGGGGAGGAGTTATGGTCCATAAACCCAGAAGGGCGGTTTACCCCGAACGCTGTGGAGTTTTAACTTCATGGTGTGCGTGCTTTTTTAAAATAGCTTCATCGCCTGAAAGCCAGCCTGATTGACAGATTTGGCTGCCTGTCAGGTGGGGAACACTCCAGAAAAGGCCACAGCTGAGGATCAGGTAAGTTTTGTGGTTGTTGGGGGTAGAGATCACGGGGTGGAGAGGGAGGTGGGTAGGTCATGGTTGGGGGGTGTCAGTGGTGATCGTGTGGGGGTCAGGGGGAGATCGGAGAGGGGTCGGGGGGAGATCGGCTGGGGGTTGGAGATCGGGGGAGAGTCGCAGATCGTGGGGGAGATCAGGGGTCGGTGATCATGGGGGGGGATGGGTGATGAGGGCAGTACGTCAGTGGGAGATCGTGGAGGTGGTTTGTTCCAGTGTTCTTGTAGATTTGCCTTTGTCCTTTAGTTCTGTGGGTCCATGATTTCTAACTAACAGCCCAGTCCTGCAGTTTCTCATTAGTGGTGATTCACTGGACAAACATGTCCTGCAGTTTCTAGCAGTCTTGCTCTTTTACAGTGTTTCTTTGCTACCAATGATTTGTGAATTAATCTTATTGTGGCCTTTTTTGGGAGCCTGGAAGTCGTACAGTACAGCCTAAAGCTACACAGGCCGATGGATTTGATGAGAGTAGGCTACTCCACCCTTTTGAACATTGAAGTGACGTGGCCAAGTTACCAACCCATCAGAGAAGTCACTAGTGCTTAAGTCACATTCATGCCAGGAGCACAAGGGCTGCTGCAGCCACCTCAAATTTATATCTTAAATACCAGAGCTGGAGCCTCACCGACTGTTCCCCTAGCCTGCGTTACTGTTTTCTGGAATTCTGTCCCTTAGTTAATATCACTGGCTTAACTAGGATTGCTGAAGCATGAAGCTGTCTATGGGAACCTGTAGCTTGCCAATTGGAACCTCAGTAGAATTTCTCCGTTATTTCTGTGTTTTTAGCAACCACCGATGTCAATTCTGTATTAAAGCTGGACTGGAGGGATTTGAACTGAGAGAAATATGTAACATACAAACCTTAAAAAAAACCCTAGTCTGTGCTGCATTAACCAATCTCAGCCAAGAAGATACTGAGGATGCTACATGCAGTCATCTTCAGCAGCTCTACACCAGGGAGAAGAAAACGGTTATCTGTCAACCTTGCTAACATTTTGTATGCAGATGATAATAGGATTAACTGTGATGACTTCACAGTTAAATAGCCCACTAATACTAAGTGAACGACTTTACACCCCCTCCCCACCCTCACCACCTGGCAGGAACGGTGCGGTGGGGGCGGGATGGGGATTAAGATGGCTGGGGATTCACGCCACGTTCCCAATCCCTACAATTAACTTGCCTGAATTTAGGCATGGGAAGGCTGCCCGCCCCAGGGAAGCGGAAGCCTAATTTCAATGGGAAAATCATGTCCCGATTTTATCATCAGTATGCGCGCACCATTTTAACCGCAGGGCCAATTAGAATACTGATCTGCAAGATTCCTTGTCACAGGAAGCCCAGGGAAGTGATTTTTTTTTTAGTATTTAAAGGTTCCTTATGAGCCAAGAGGAGCAGGAGTGCTCCTCCTGGCCTCACAAGGATACATTGGGTGTCCCCTGCCCCAGGCTTCACCCCCCCCCCCCCCTCAAGTCCTTACTTACCTTGCCGGGACCGTGTCTGTGGCTCTTAGGCAGCAACCTGACCCCCACGGACTTTGACTCCCGCCCGCCACTGATGACATCACTCCCGTTGGCTTCAAGTAGGAGTCTGGGTGTGTAAATGAAGCCTGGGATTTAAAATCCCCCCAGCCTCACACTTCAGGGGGCCAGGTGGTTCGCCGCCCACTCTGGTCCCCGCACCCTTCATTGTCGATTTTAATCCCCCCCCCCACTGCCATGTTCAGATTCACGCATAAAGAATGGCTACTGAGTAAAGTGAGTGGGCAGTAAGGTGACAGATGGAGTATAATGTAGGGAAATGTGAGGTTATTCACTTTGGTAGGAAGAATAGAAAAATAGAATATTTTTTAAATGGTGAGAAACTTTCAAATGTTGGTGTTCAGAGAGATTTGGGTGTCCTCGTGCAAGAAACACAGAAAGCTAGCATGCAGGCACAGCAAGCAATAAGGAAGGCAAATGGCATGTTGGCC
The DNA here is from genome assembly GCA_030390025.1 of Squalus acanthias. Taxonomy (NCBI): domain Eukaryota; kingdom Metazoa; phylum Chordata; class Chondrichthyes; order Squaliformes; family Squalidae; genus Squalus; species Squalus acanthias. Next base: position 238,109 of record JASTWF010000590.1, read on the forward strand.
TTTATTGCAAGGGGGTTGGAGTATAAGAGTAAGGAAGTCTTGCTACAATTGTACAGGGCCTTGGTGAGACCACACCTGGAGTACTGTGCTAAGTTTTGGTCTCCTTATCTAAGGAAGAATATACTTGCCTTGGAGGCGGTGCAACAAAGGTTCACTAGATTGATTCCTGGGATGAGAGGGCTGTCCTATGATGAGAGATTGTGTCGAATGGGCCTATACTCTCTGGAATTTAGAAGAATGAGAGGTGATCTCATTGAAACATACAAGATTCTGAAGGGCATTGACAGGGTAGATGCTGAGAGGTTGTTTCCCCTGGCTGGAGTGTCTAGAACTAGGGGGCATAGTCTCAGGATAAGGGGCAGGCCATTTAAGACTGAGATGAGGAGGAATTTCTTCACTCTGAATCTTTGGAATTCTCTGCCCCAGAGGGCTGTGCATGCTGAGTCTTTAAGTATATTCAAGGCTGAGATAGATAGATTTTTGGACTCTAGGGGAATCAAGGGATATGGAGATCGGGCAGGAAAGTGGAGTTGAGGTCGATGATCAGCCATGATCTTATTGAATGGTGGAGGAGGCTTGAGGGGCCGTATGGCCTACTTCTGCTCTTATTTCTTATGTTCTTAGGTTCTAAAGTGCCAAAAGACGGAGGAGGGCAAAGGGTAAAAATCAGACGGAAACTACAGGAGGAAAAAACAATGTGCAACTCTTTGTGAGAAACTGCAGGTTAGGAGACAACCATAAACTAGCACCAGTGAGCAATTATGGAACAGGAATGAGAGCTTTAGCAAAAAAATGAGGGAATAATAAAGAAATAATAATACTTGCATTTATATAGTTCATTATCGCAGTGAAGCATCTTAAGATGCTTCACGCAATGATTTACTTTTGAAGTGTAGCCACCCTTGTTATGTAAGTAAATGCGGCAACCAAATACCACAAACAGCAATGAGGTGAATGACCAGTTAATCTTTTCTTTGCTTGGTCAGGACATCTAGTAAATCAATGAATCACTCTTGGAGAGGAAATATGAGACAAGTATAACCGATAGCAAGAAACTAGGACAAAGGCAAAACAGGGTGCAAGTAATTGTGTGGAATGAGAGCAGTCAAGGGTCAATTTAACTGTCTTGCAACCCGCAGTGTAGTGCCCCACTCCAAGGAAGCGTGGGTGAGAGATTGAGCTACAATGCTGTCGGACTGATTCTTGGACCTATGCTCCCTTCAAGTGTGGCTCCTCATTGGGAGCACAGGATCAGTTAATTTAGCCTTTAAAGTGGAACTAGTAGTATAAAGTGACATGGAAGCACTCTTCTTCGCCTTCCCTCTAGTTCCCAGGGACACTCTCCTTCTCCCCCTTACACCCCAGTTCATGCTGACACTCTCCATTGTCAGCTTGGCTCAGTCAGTAGCACTCTAGCAGGACTTGAACAAATACTGACCAATGTTGAGATCTTCGGTGCCTGGAGTGCTGCTGCACATCAAGCGCTGGCTCTGAGCTTTATGGGCTTATTAAGAGCTTGAAAAAAAAATGTAAATGCATAATTTTGCATAATGTGTTCAGAGCACTGAACAATGCTCCAGATGCTCGGTGCCTATAAAAACTATGCTGCGTGAGAGGCCTTTGCCTTCAAGCTAGGTCTTTTCCGTTAATGGTGTAATGCTAGTTCACTGTTTTCAGTGCAGCTGACCATAATTTGCTGCTTCTATGCTATATTGTTATTTTGGAAGAAAGGACGTTAGCAAAACTGATTAAAACCTTTCTAAGGATTAATAAAAATTGCAACACATCTGTTATTTGTGTGTTGTCCCAGGAAATGGTCATTGTGAGATGCCATGAGTGTCCCTCTGGGAATCCCTCTCTATTTGGAATGTGTGGAGGAGGATCATAGGAGGCATGTCAGTCACCTTAGAAGATCAATGAAGACCTGCCCTTACACTGCCAGCCACGTATACGGTGCCAACCATTTGTACTTGGACATGTCACATGAAACCTGTATGCAGAGACTACAACTTAGCCTCACGGAGCTATGCGTGCTTCTGCAGCCAGAGCTGCAGAACATTCCAACAGCAGGGATGGTGGCGTCAACCACAGTCACGGTGACCACAGCTTTCAATTTTTATGCTACAGGTTCGTTGCGACCAACAGCAGGAATTATCTTCCAAATCTCCCAACCAGAAGTGTACACTTGCATTATGCAGGTCACATATGTCTTGTTTGTTTGGACCTTACAATTCATCAACTTCTCCATGGAAAACAGTCAGCAACACAAGAGAGTCCTCTACTCCTACTGTCTGGCTGGATTTCCCAAAGTACAGTGCATAATTGATGGCATATATTTGATCTCTACCCCCAATGCCACCCTTTTCATGAACAGAAAGGCATTCCACTCCATTAATGTGCAGCTGGTCTGTGATGACAGGTACTGAATCATGCACCTAACTCCAACACTACCCTGGCCGTTGCCATGATTAATTTATTTTACAACCATCTATGGTTCCACCATTATTTGAAGAGCCACAAGGACTGGATAAATTGATGCTGAGCAACCAACGCTATCCACTGCAGCCATGGCTGCTCACCTCATTGAGGAACCCAAGGACAAGACATGAAGAGTGATATAATTAGCTGGTGGTTGAGCAGACCATCAGCATCCTCAAGTGAAAAATCCAAATACCTGGACCAATCTGGGTGTTCAAAATGATTGTAGTTTGCCCAGTAAAGGAGCCTTAACATGTAGCAGGCTGCAGATGACACCAATCACAGAAGAGGTACCCAGCTAAGAGACAAACACATGCCTGCCTAAACAACTGCCTAAGTAACCAGAAAGATAAGGCAGTCTCTAATATTAGACACTTTTGAAACAGCCAAAGCATAACAGTCATTTCCTTGTGACCAATACCCTAGCCAAATAAAGCATTGCCTCCATTGTCCTCGGTCTTAAATCAGGACTTCGGAATGCAACACAATTTCTTACCAGCTACCTCAACCTGCCTCATAAAACAAAAAGAAAGAACTTGCATTTGTATACCACCTTATCACAACCTCAGGACTTTGAAAATTGCTTCATGACCAATGAATTATTTTTGAAGTGCAGCCACATGTTATATAGGCAAGCACAGCAGCCAATTATATACAGCAAGGTCCCACAAGCAGAAAATGTGATGAATAACCAGTTATTCTGTTTTTGGTGGTGTTGGTTGAAGAAGGAATCTTGGCCAGGACACCAGGTGAACTCCCCGCTCTTCTTCAAATAATGGCGTGGGATGTTTTATATTCACTTGAACAAGCAGATGGGGCCTTATTGTAATTTAAATAGCAATTATGCTGGTATTAACTAGCTGACCAAGGCTGTCAATGGATTCAGCTCCACAACACCTATCAGACACTATATCCAAGCAGTAATTTTGTAGAGTGCAATAAAGTCGGGTAAAATGTGCAGAGTATGGTGCTCCTAAAGTTACTCACACGTATCACACAAAAAGCATGGCTGTTAATAATAACACCAACAGTCATTTTCAGGCTGATATAGCCTGACATAACTTTGGATTAAAATTATTTCAAAGTGCTGAAAATGCTGATCCTTAAACCTTAACTGCCCAGTTAAGTCCATTTATGGCTTTCGTTAATCTGCAGTGTAGAGCTCTGAAGTCTGAGTGATGACATACAGTTCTAGCCGTTTATTGTGGTGAATATGTCTTGTCCAGAGATGTAACTTATTCTTACTGCTGCATTTTTTGTCCTGGTTTGATTGCAGCATAAACTTTAGAAATACCACATTAGAAAATGTCAGCTTAGGTCAATGTTTTGTTGGGTTTATGATGTACATGTATGTATGACTAAGTGATGGGCAATCTAATTGTGAGTCATTTGAGTTCTGTGCTTTTATTTTAGTGTGAATAAAATGCTGTCACAATAATCTGGTGCAACAAAACTTATGTGGAGTGGAGTCTAATATAGTAATAGAGTGAGATGATAATACAGGAATCCCGCCCCAACCGTGGGTTTGCCATACGCGGATTTCACGTATACACGGTTTCCTCTCTGCGACAATTTTTACCAACCGCGGCAGTGGATTTTGCGTATACGCGGTTTTTAATTTTCATGTTTCACGGGTCGCGCTTCCAAACACGAGACTGCATTCATCCGCGCCGCTCTTTTCAGCATAATTACTACCACGTGTGGTCTCGCTCCACTCGTGGATATACTGTACCTGTACCTGTACTGTGTGTGTGTGAACGTTTAGCCCTTAATCATGGCCCCTAAGCGTAATCTCAGTGGTAAAGGTGAATCAATAGCGAAAAGGGCAAGGAATGTGCTAACCTTAGATAGGAAATTAGATGTCGTTAATAGGCTTGCCAGTGGTGAAAGTACAGCGTCGGTTGGACGACTAATGGGGGTTAACGAGTCCACCATTAGAACCATAAAAAAAGTGAGGTGTCGATAAGGGCTAGTATTGCGGGTGGCTCTTCAAAAAGTGCTAAATTGTCGTTTATGCCACGGGACCACAAGCTTGAAAAAATGGAGAAGGCACTTAATATCTGGAAGACCAGAACCAGAAAAAAGCGAATGTTAGTTCCGCATGGGTACGTAAGAAGGCCCTTAGCATCTACAAGCATCTTACTGTGGCTGCCGGGGAAAGTGTAGATGACATAAAGTTTCAAGCGAGTAAGGGCTGGTTGGAAAATTTTAAGAAGAGGTTCGCCTTGACTAACCTCAAGGTTGTGGGGGAATCGGCCTCAGCCGATCACGAGGCCGCTGCCAAGTTCCCGGAAGAGCTGAAGAAGTTGATCGCCGAGAAGGGTTACCTGCCGGAGCAGATATTTAATGCGGATGAAACTGGTCTCTTCTGGAAGCGGATGCCTTCCCGAACTTTCATCGCGAAGGCTGAGAAGCATGCTTCGGGATTCAAGGTGGCTAAGGATAGGGTGACCCTTCTCCTTTGTGCTAATGCCGAGGGAGACTGTTTAGTGAAGCCAATGCTGCTCTACCGCTCTCTGAATCCCCGCGCTCTGAAGGGCTAAAACAAAAACTATCTCCCTGTCTTTTGGCGTTCTAACCGCAAGGCGTGGGTTACTGCTGCAGTCTTCATGGACTGGTTTCATAACTGTTTTGTGCATGACGTGGAGCGGTACCTTACGAAAAACAATCTGGCCTTCAAGGTCCTACTCATCCTCGACAATGCCCCCGGCCACCCGCTGGCACTCCAATTCGCCCACCCTAATATTGAAGTCCTCTTCCTGCCTCCCAACACGACTTCACTCCTTCAACCCATGGACTAAGGTGTGATGGCCACCTTCAAGGCATACTACATACGACGCAGCTTTGACCGCATGATGGAGGCTATGGAGGATGACGCAACACTGACGGTGAAAACTTGTTGGAAGGATTACATCATCGCTGATTGCATCACCAACATAAAAGAATCGACGGATGAACTGAAGGAGACGACACTCAACGCCAGCTGGGGTAAACTTTGGAGGGAGGCAGTGAATGACTTCCGAGGCTTCCCTACAGTTGACAATGAAGTTGATCGCATTGTGAAGGTTGCGCGACGTTTGGGAGGCGAGGGGCTGGCCGACATACAGCCTGATGACATCGAGGAGCTCCTTGAGTTGCACGGCGAGGAGTTGACGGAGGAGGACCTTGATGAGCTGATACAGCATTCTAGTGAGGCAGAGGACGAAGACGAGGATATGGTGGAGAAGTCGAAGATGACAAGTGCCAACCTTAGCAAGGCAATACTCCTTGCCAATAATCTCTTGGACCTCTTTATGGAGATTGACCTATTCTTAGAGCGTAGTTTAAAATTCAAGCGAGGTTTGGAGGATTTAATGAGACCATACAAGCAGGTCCAGAAAGATATTCAGAAAAAAATGAGTCAACCATCCATCGCAGAATTCTTTAAGAAACCGCCCAGTTGATCTTTTTTATTGTGTTATTTGAACATTTATTGTTTTTGTTAGGTTATTGTGTATTTTATTTGTGTTTATTAAAAGAACAAGCAACTTACACAGGCTCTGACGAGTTTAAATGCGGCCGCGTTCCCCTTAACCCCATTTTTCCCATAGGGTCTTGTATTTGCCAACCGCGGTTTTCAGGGACGTATCCCCCGCGGTTGGGGAGGGATTCCTGTATCATAGCAATAACATCCAGTTGTATGAAGTGCACTCAGCACAAGCAATGCCTGTTCAGATTTGGATATTTATTGTCACTGCTCAACTAGAGATTATTATATACCAGACAATATGATTAATTGTGACTTGGTATGTAGTAGAATCCTCTATGATTTAATTGGGTTTCAGATGAGACGTTAAACCGAAGCCCCATCTGCTCTCTCAGGTGGACGTAATAGATCGCAAGGCACTATTTCGAAGAAGAGATGGGGAGTTATCCCCGGTGTCTTGGCCAATATTTATCCCTCAATCAACTTTACTAAAACAGATTATCTGGTCATTATCACATTGTTCTTTGTGGGAGCTTGCTGTGCGCAAATTGGCTGCCACGTTTACTACATTACTACAGTGACTACACTTCAAAAAGAACTTCATTGGCTGTAAAGTGCTTTGGGAGATCCGGTGGTCATGAAAGGCGCTATATAGATGCAAGTCTTTCTTTCTTTTGGGTTGAAATTCAACTTCAGCAGGGGCGAAAACAGGTGGTAATGGATTGGCCACCCATTCTACACCCCTTGCGATTTTCCTTTCAAGAAAAAATAGAACAGGGTGTATAATGGATGGCCAATCTACTTCTGCCCCCAATGTGATTGATATTTAGGGGCTGATTTTGACTCCCCCCACCCCCCCCTCCCACCTGGTGGACACGAGATGGTAGCAGAGTTAAAGTGGGGCTGCTTGACTTCCCGCCCCGAACCTGCGCTGACACTTTTCATGGGGCCTGCCACTGGATGGCCCAGACACCTTTCCTGAATCCATCGGGAGCCTCGTTAATCTATGCAAGTAAAATATATTCAGTAGAACCTGGCAGTACAGCAGAAGGGGCCCTCCGAGGTAAGTGCTAACATTATTTTTGTGGGGTCAGGAGGAGCAGGAGTGCTCCCCGAGTTCCACAAGAATAATGTGGGCCGCTGCTGCTCCGGGCTTCCCTCCCTCCACCCCCACTGCGATCACAAGACCACCACCCCCCCCCCCCCACCCCCTACCTACCTCTTTCCTGGCTGCATCACTGACCTACCCTGTGCTCGCTGACCTACATTGGCTCCTGGTCCACCAACGCCTCGATTTTAAAATTCTCATCCTTGTTTTCAAATCCCTCCATGGCCTCACTCCTACCTATCTCTGTAACCTACTCAAGCCCTACGACCCTCCGAGGTCGCTGCGCTCCTCCTATTTTGGCCTCTTGAGCATCCCTGATTTTCATTGCTCCACCATTGGCGACCGTGCCCTCAGCTGGCTAGGCCCTAAGCTCTGGAATTCCCTCCCTAAACCTCTCCGCCTCTTTACCTCTCTCTCTCCTCCTTTAAGACACTCCTTAAAACCTACCTCTTTGACCAAGCTTTTAGTCACCTGTCCTAATATCTCCTTATGTGGCTCGGTGTCAAATTTTTTGTTTGATTACGCTCCTGTGAAGCGCCTTGGGATGTTTTGCTACATTAAAGATGCTATATAAATACAAGTTGTTGTTGGGCTTCCTGATATTGCACTGGCCCGGATCGGTGAGTTGCATTGGGACATCTGTTCGAGGCGTGCAGCTTGCCACATATATGTTACTGAGGGCCAGCCCTTGATATGGACTCGGCTTCCTCTCGAGCGGCCCGGCCACCTGCTCCAGCATCCAACGGCCCAGAGTTTAAAATTCTCCCTATCATATTGTTAAATTGGATTTCTTGAAGACTTTTGTTTAATGCAACGTATATCTTTAATACTTATTATGCATGAGGCTGTTTCCTGCTGAGGGCAGTTCTAAGCTATTCTGTGCACATTTTAAACACTGCTTTATTTGAAATATTTTCCAGAGCATTTTAATCAGATTCTTGTTCAACAATCTTTCGTCTGTAGGCTGCATGGAGACTATGCAAATAGATGTCATCTACTCATGAATGTTCACTTTCTTTTAGAACTGAGTAGGCAGACATTGGCATGAAAATATTATATTGTGATTCAGTATTCCTCTGATTGCATTCAATTTTCCTATTAAGATAATTTTCTGCAGCTGCAAGAAATAACGACGGGTTATTGATCCAGCCCTTAATTATCATGTCTTTAACGTCATCCAGTAACTTTTGTACGCAGTGTTGGGGTAAATTGCAAGGAGTTTCAAAGAAAGCTTTGCCTACTAATGAGTATTCAAATGCATATCACTACTGTACCTCTTCTGTTGATAGCAGCTACACAGTAGGTGTGCAATCACTCTAGGTTTTTGGAATCTAATATTCAAAGGCTATAATTGATTATCAGTCAAATAATAACAATATTCCTGCTGTTTACCACACTAATTTTGTGATATAACAGAACTAATTCTATGGGATCCAAGATGTATGAGACATACTCAAGAATATAAAAAATTTTCTTGTGGATTTAAGAACACATTGTTGCAATTGATACAACCATGAGGCATTGCCAACTTCTTATGCATTCTTATTTAGTACAAAAACATCAACTGAAGAATATTCCAGCTAGATAATCAGATGATGTCTATATTAGGAGTTTATTAATTGAATTTCAATAAGGTGATTGACCACTGGATCACAATAGTAACAAAGAAAGAGACCTGAGATTATTCTTAATCTTGAGAATTTTCAAAAACAAACTCAAGAAAGCAGAAAATCCTATACTTCACTGTAAAAGATCAATTTGCGTTATCTTGTGTGCTTTTTTCTTCACTGATATCAGTATAAAATGTAAATATAAAATAATTTACATTAATAATACCACTAATAGCTGCGTCAAAGCGACTTTTTAAAACAAAAATTTAAATGACATTTTAGTTTCCATATTTTATCATATTTTCGAAGAAAATATTTGAACCTATTGGCGGTGAAAAAGTTGTAGTATCTACAAGAAAGCCACGTATTTTCCTGATAAATTAATTTCCACACTGTTTATGCAGTGAATGTGAATTTATTATAAAATTTGAACTATTACAAAATAGCATGGGGTTATTATCATGAAAATGAATATGCACAAAAAAATAATGTTGAAAGGGGGGTAGAGAAAGCAAAACTTTATTCATGACAAAATATTGTGTTTCATAGTATTTTGCTTTTATCAGTCGAAATGTCTATCCATAGTTTTCCATACAAATTCTTTACATATTTTACATGTTCAATAATGACCGCTCATGTAGCTGTATAGCCGATTAATGAATTTAATTGAACCACAGGACAAATCGTTTCAGTTCAGCTACTGGAACTAATTTATATATTTGCCATTCCTTAATAGATTAGTTTAAGTTTTTCAATATAAAATTTAATCCACTTCTGTTGTGTGTAGTGATGCAAGACTCTACTCAAGAACTGGACATGTTCTATATTATATTATAACTTACATGGAATCAAAATTTTTTAGCATGATTTTGTGATGAAGTCATTTATTCCAGTATTGTATGCCAATTAAATTACTGTGAATGACGCATCAAATGCCTCCCACCCTGATGCTGGGTAGGATTGCAATTTGAAGGATTTCTCTGACGCATGAGAGTCCCCTAGATTCTCCTGCCAGAAAACAGACTTTTTCCAGTGGTTTCAAATTAAAACAGATGTCATGATCTTGTTCAAATTCCAACAATTACCTCAGCATTTTCCTTTACATTGTTTTGCAAACAGTTAAAAAGTGATTTTTCCCTTTGTTTTTATCTTCCTATTGTTTGTTATCTTTTACAATCAACATTTTCTACTGCAATTAAGGGCAAAGTCCACATCACTATAATGGAGCAACTGGAATCTGTGCTCTGGTAGGTCTGTTTTCTGACAATACTAGAAAATGGTGATATGCCTTCAAGAAAATGATCAGCAGAACAAAGAACTACTTGCGAAAAGTACCACCATTTCTGATGATGGAATGTCTCAGAACTAATAATTAATAATTAGTGGTTCTCTATTGAACTACTGCTAACTCTAAAGGGAGCAAAGGGGAGTTTGAAGCCAGACCTATGCCAGAACTCACCTTAGCACAATAAGCCTGAACAGGAAAAATAACACAAGTGATTTGAATATTCTCCAAATAAGTCCCAGGGCTAAAAATTTGTGGCCGCCACGAGAGTTGCCGGTGTCACCGCGGCCTCGGGTTAACAGCCGCTGAAAAAGGACGAAGCGCTACAGGAGAAAAATTCGTGCTGGGGGCTAAAGATTTTTAGCCCAGCGCTAACTTACCATGTAACGCCCTCCTGGTGGCGTTGGGCAGGCATTGGAGTCGAAGTTGCCATCCAGAAGCAGCGTTCGATCTTCCAACAGCCTCTGCAAACGAGGCAATAGAGTTTGCTAGGCATTGTGGGAAATTAAAAGGGCAATGCATTAAAAGGACAATGCCTTCTGAACTATTAAAAATTAAAATGAAGTAAAAAAATGCAGTTTTCAGCCCTTACTGCCTTTTAAAAAAATATTAACATTAAAAAGAAGTCCCAAATGGGAATCTTCAGCTCTTAAAGCTGAATTCCCTTCCGCACCTCAAAAAATGGGAAAAGTGCTGCAGCACTAACACAAATGGCTCAGCAAAACAGGGAAGGGGCACCCAGGGTCTCGCACGCAGCACTCCAGCTTTGTGCAGGGGGTCAACACTGCAAGACTGGCCCTCTACCTACAGAAAGAACGATGTGGGACCACAACACCGAGGCCAACACTGCCAGCAGTGTCGCTCCCACCACCTGGTTCCAGTGCCCAAAGAAGCTTTATGACCTCAGACCACTGGTCAAGGTCAGTGAATGCATCTTCAAAAGCCATCTCCTACCAACTGCATCACTAGCCTCACACACTTCAAATACATTAGCAAAATACTGCGGATGCTGGAAAATTGAAACAACAACAGAAAACGCTGGAAAAACTCAGCAGGTCAGGCAACATCCGTGGAGAGAGAAACAGAGTTAACGTTTCAGGTCGAAACCCTTCGTCAGAACTGAGAAAAAAGCAGGAAATGAAACAGATAAAAAAGCAAGGGGGAGGCTGGGGGGTGGAATAAAAGAACAAAAGGGGTGGTCTATGGTAAGTAGAGACATTAAGAGATGCTCAAGGCAAGACGAGATGGTAATGGGACAGGTTAAGAAACAAAAGGTGGCGTGAAGTGTGAAATGCTGGCAGAATGAGAGACAGCTGCCATAGGGGGAGAGAGAGAAAAAAAAGGGAAAAGGCACAAACCAAAAGGGTGGATAAAATGTATATATATATATATGTGGTAGGGGCCGAGGTTATGATCTGAAATTGTTGAACTCGATATTGAGTCCGGAAGGCTGTAAAGTGCCTAATCGGAAGATGAGGTGCTGTTCCTCGAGCTTACGCTGAGCTTCCGTGGAACAATGCACGAGGCCGAGGACGGTGAGGTCTGAGTGGGCGTGGAGAGGTGAATTAAAATGACAAGCGACCGGAAGCTCGGGGTCACCCTTACGGACTGAACGGAGGTGTTCCGCAAAGCGGTCACCCAATCTGCGTTTGGTCTCCCCAATGTAGAGGAGACCACATTGTGAGCAGCGAATACAGTATACTAGATTGCAAGAAGTACAAGTAAATCGCTGTTTCACCTGGAAGGGGTGTTTGGGGCCCTGGAGAGTGGGAAGGGAGGATGTATAAGGGCAGGTGTTGCATCTCCTGCGCTTGCACGGGAAGGTGCCGGGCGAGGGGGAAGGTGTGCTGGGGGTGATAGAGGAGTGGACTAGGGTGTCAAATACATGACTCCACCCCCCCCCAACCATCACTCACCTACCAACAAGCTATACCAATCACGAGGCACACCTCCCGTTCCTAGCCTCACCTCACCCCCTTGGAGGAGACATTCTTGGCAGGGGCATGACTGAGCCCTTGGCCAGCGGTGGGGTAGAAAGGATAAAAGATGCTGGTATCCTCATATTTTATCTTACTTTTCACATGCACCTCTTGCTTTCCCACCCTCCCCTCACCACAACTCCACCCTTATGCCTTCCTCATTTCACCCACCCAAGAAATGCAGCCTGCCCAGCCAGTGGTTGATCAAGAAGAGGGAGATGAGAGTGAAGAAGAAGAAGAAGAAGAAGAAGAAACACCATCACTCGATTTGACACTCCCAGCCACCAGCTCCTCAAGGTCAACCAGCAAGGTCATTTGCAGTGTCCCCCACTGAAAGGCAGCAGCCTTCCACCAGCCATGCTGCAGCCACTGGGGTAGCACTTTGTGACATCAGTAGGGTAGTCAAAGGCACACACAAGATTGTCACTAAGAGACTGCATAAGGATGATGAGTTGATTTCTTGATGTCATATTGGATGGATAAATGTATAAAGTTGGATTGGAAGCCTTGCTTTGTGGTGGCTTTTATTGCAGCATCATGGCCAAGAGGACTCGGTAATGATCAGTAACAGAGGGAAGGTAAGATGTGGGACAAATGTTGAAAGGGGAATTGGGGTTGTGGTCACTGAGACTGCAGGCGGATGATTCCATCCTGGATATCCCATCCAGAAAGGGGCTGTCTGGGTTTAATCCTTCCTTCTGCTTCCTCCGCTTCTGTTTCCTCCTCTTCGGCTTCTTCTTCTTCTGTTTCTTCCTTGCCTGCGTTTTCTCTTCCCTCTGCGAGCGGATGCTGTATATCTGAAATGACGGCATAAAATGCTAGAAATACTCAGCCGGTCAGGCAGCATTTCGACCTGAGATGTGAACTCTGGCCTGGATTTTCTCAGCCCCGAGGAGGCAGGCATGGAGGCGGGACTGCTGGTAAAGTAGCAGAAAGTGGGGGCGGATGGCAAACCCTTTTGCCAGGAGGCGGGAAGATGTGCTGCTTCGGGTCCTGTATCCTGGAGGCGGGAAAGGCATTAAATCCTTTTAACTGTCTGTTAACAGGTAGTTAACAGGCAGGAAAAAGGATTAGTGCCATTTTGCCTTCTCAGATGAATGCTTCCCAACTTCAGAGAACCCCGTCTGGTTGGAGGAGACGTGAAGGAGGTCTGCGGGGGTCGGAGGCACCTGGAGGTAAGATGTAGAGGTGAGTGATGGGTGCAAGTGTGGAGTGGTAAGTATGTAAGGTGAGTGATAAGTGTTAAAAAATGTTCACTTACCTTGTTTTCTTCCTACAGCCTTCATCCACCCTGGATCAGGAGACCCGACATCTTCCTTGTCGATTTCATAGACTGGCTGTTGGATCCTCCGACCCAACAGCCATCTGAAATCGACAAAGTTGAAAGGTTTGATGAGTCCTGAACACAAGGTCACATCAAACTACAGAGAATGTCAGTGTTTGACAGCTTCACAGAGCTGTCAAACACAAAGCAGGGCGGGCTTAACAAGGTCAATCAGGGGAAAATCCCTCTGGTTGGTCAGAAGATGATGGAGGCGGGACATTGACCCGACAAGCAGCAGTCCCGCCTCCAACTCGTCTCCATTGAGAAAATTCAGCCCATGTTTCTCTCTCCATGGGTGTTGCCTGACCTGTTGAGTATCTGCAGCATTTTCTGTCTTCTCAGAGGCCTTCCTTTACCATCCAAGGCCTTCAAGTGCCCAGCAGCACTCCCTGCACACTTAAAAACTTTTAACATCTATTGCAGCAAGCCACTACTTCAATAAAATCAAAAAAAAACAGTCTAAAAGCTTAAATGCAAACTTTCCCTGAAGATGTGTGTGTCTCTTTAAGAGGTGCTGACAGCACCTCTGTCAGTTTGCTGCATGTTAGGTTTACATGGCGAGCTTAGGACCCAGCGCTGAACTCCGCGCAAAGGTCCAAGTTTGCCGAGGTGACATTAAGTTGCCGTACGTCACTGCTCCCTCATTTCAATTTGCAGGGCGATCGATGTTACCGGCAGCGCTGCCAAGCCTTGGAAAATGGCGGACGCCGCGGGTCCTGCCACCAGCTGGCAAAAGAGCGGTGGCCGCCCTCTTTACGCAATGTTTTGCCGGTAACGGGTGGCGTTAAGCCCCCGAATTTTTAGTCCACAACCTCTTAAATTGGAATTTTGTGTGTTTTGTTTTCCACGTGCTTCCTTTAGATTTAAAATAAATAGACTTGGTAAAAGAACATAATTGTATAAAGAAACTGAAATTTGCCATTTATTACTACACTTGTACATTACTATTTATAAACCATTTTTCTTACATATTAACCAGCATCCTTTACTAGAAACGTTTGAGAATCCCAATGTGACCTTTTTCTCCAATATGGTGGTGTCCAGATTTCCTGTCACTTACATGGAGGGAGGGGGATTTAGTGAATTGTCTGAAAAGAGCATTGATAAACTAACAGTAGCTGATGTAAAATTATACCAAACAGTCAAATAACTAAGACTAAGTTTAATTTTACTGACAGGACCAAATTTGACTATTATCTATTATTTGTCTATGGGTAAACAGATATAAATTTTATTATAGAAATTATGTCACATTAAGTTATCATTACGTTAAAAACAGAAGGAACAAAACCTAGAAGCTTTTGATCCAGGCATAAGTGCCAGAATGCACTTGCTGGTCAGGGGGAGATTCACCCAACTTAAATCACCCAACAATGTCACTCAGAGAGGCCACAAGTATGGAGCTGAAAAATTCACATGGACACAATAAGAGATGTTGGGGTAGATTTTAACTTTTGGCCGGCTGCCCACCTGTTCCGATGGCGAAGAGGCTGCCGTAACTTTAAGGCCCGGGCCTCATTTGAATGTGACTGGCGAGCTAAGGACACCAAACTGGCCTCCCAAGGCAGCTCACAGGAATGTCGGCCAGCTAAGATGCCGATGGCAGCTGCAGGTAGGTTCTGGGAGGAGGGGGGGGAAGAGGCTGGGAGAGCGAGCCCGTGCTGGCAGCAGCCCGCAAACATTATGGCCTGGAATTTACGGTTGTAATGACGGCGAAACTGTCAGCGCTCGCTGTCATTACTGTGTAAAATTGACAGCAACTTCTGGCATCCACACATTCACAGTTAAATGCGGAGATCCAGAAGTTGCTGTCAGTGCTACCCTGCTCCTACACAGGGTGCGCTGTTGCAGTCTTCGCAGATGCAATCATCACAGAATCAATGATTTGATGTGAACTTCAACTTTTTATACACTATTCTCGCTGTGAAGAACAATGAAAATGTTAAATAACAACAGAAAATGCTGGAAAAACTCAGCAGGCCAGGCAACATCCGTGGAGAGAGAAACAGAGTTAACGTTTCAGGTCGAAACCCTTCGTCGGAACTGAGAGAAAAGCAAGAAATTAAACAGATAAAAATGCAAGGGGGAGGCTGGGGGGAGGAATAAAAGAACAAAAGGGTTGGTCTATGGTAAGTAGAGACATTAAGAGATGCTCAAGGCAAGACGAGATGGTAATGGGACAGGTTAAGAAACAAAAACTGAGGTGTGAAAAGCTGGCAGAATGAGACAGCTGCCGTAGGGGGAGAGAGAGAAAGAAAAAAAAAGGAAAAAGGCAAGGGCCAGAAGGGGTGGATAAAATGTATATATATGTGGGAGGGGCCGGGGTTATGATCTGAAATTGTTGAACTCGATATTGAGTCCGGAAGGCTGTAAAGTGCCTAAACGAAAGATGAGGTGCTGTTCCTCAAGCTTACGCTGAGCTTCCGTGGAACAATGCACGAGGCCGAGGACGGTGAGGTCTGAGTGGGCGTGGAGGGGTGAATTAAAATGACAAGCGACCGGAAGCTCGGGGTCACCCTTACGGATGAAAATGTTAAGCCTTGTTCAGTCAGGAGTAACTGAGTTTTCAACAACGTACTAAGTCAAAATTAATGCTGAACAACCTCTCTGGCCCTGAAAAACTAATTTTACAAGTCTCATTTCCTCAGAAGAACATTTCAAAACTGCATGATTTTTTAAATAATTTTTTTAAGTTTGTTTATTATATTTCAGTTTCTCCCTTAATCCCATGTGTCTGTCCCAATCTTTATTTTGCTTTCTATACAATGATTAAAATGTGAATTATATTCCATGCTTTTTACTTCCTACATTGCTGTTTGTGAGAATTCTTCAATCTGATTAGCTGATCAGCCTGCCTGCTGCCTGTCCTGTTGCTGGAAGTTACAGATCCCTATAAATGGTGGCAAATTCAAAATAGAGGAAATTTACACTCTAGAGCCTGCTAAATCTTTGTGGGGAGCTTTTTTAGAGGTCAGCGGTGAGTGCTGTCCCTTCTCCGCTGACCACAAAATCCAGGCCAATGTGAAACGTACCTTTCCAGAGTTTCTTCGGCTCTAACATCTGGCGAGTGTGCATGATGCACCATCTGATCAGATCTCTCCTAAAATGGTCACTGGGATCCTATATACGTCATAGAACCCCGATTTGCAAATTAAAAGGGGCCTGCCACCTGAAACAGGCAGGCCCTTCGTCTGCCCAGTGATAGGCCTCTGTGAAAGTTGCAGTGGGCCAATCGTCGGTGTTAACGGGCCAGTTAGTGTACTGACCACATTTTGAGGCCGTCACAGTCCCATTAACACTGATTTTGGCCAGTTAACATTTACCACATTATTTTGAAGTCAGGTTTAAGGCACATTATTAGGGCATTAAAAGATAGCATCTTACTTGTGCTATATCTGAGTGGACACTTACTACAAAATTGTATTCCTCCATTCGGATGCCCTTTACATTGTTAAGCATAAACTCCACCCCAATTTAGAGATAATTAAACAAACTGTTACAGTCTATGATCCCTTTGTGCCATTTTTGATCCAAATCATTTTTTGTTTTACTTTTTGCTCATCAAGGTGAGGGATGTGATTGCTGGGGAATCAAATTCTTCCTATTTTAGACATCCAGGGAAGCTGACGGCCTTCCCGCCCGGGAGTCTCCCGGTGGGAGGCATCAACCGAAACATAATGGCCGGGCTTCAGTTACATCCCGTCAGCCAGCTGTCCACCCAAAAACAGGCAGAAAAGGGCAGCTGGTCAGTTCAGGCAGATCAAAATCGCAGTACCCAGGGGCCACTCACCGACACCTAGGTAAGTCCAGGGTGGGGGATTGGGGCCGTTTCACGGCTGGCAAGGCGATGGACCCCAGAGAAGCAGAAGCCCAGACATTTCCTGTGGGGTCCAGAGGAGGATTCCTGCTCCTGCTCCTCTTGGCCCCACTAGGGAAAGTTTATGACTTATTTAGACGGTGTTCTCTTCTTCCCCGCCAGGTTTTACTGAGCGGGGCTCCCGCCACGGGCACCCCGCTCAGTAGGCCATTAAAACAGGGTCCTGTGGACGCGATAGGACACTGATTTGCATGCATTAATGGGGCTCTCAGTCTGAGTCAGGTGGGCCCCTCAGCTGCCTAAGAAAAGAGCCTAGGGTGGAAATCGAGTGAGAATGGGGCAATCGGTCTTTGCACAGCTATTTTAACTGCATGCCCAGCCTGTTCCCACCGGGCATAACTCAGACCTTAAGTTTGCGGATCAGTTTTGTGCCTCCTCTTTGTATTGCCTCGTGTGCTTGATTGTCTCCCTTGTGTTTCGGTGGCCAGAACTGGACACTGTGCTGAAGATATGGTCCGACCAGAGCACCGTGCAGCTTGATCAATCCTTCCTCTGACTTGTATTCTACTGCTTGGTTGTATAGTTCAACGTTCTAATGACTTTGATGATTTGCTCTGCATTGGTTGGGCAATGTGTACTGCCAAGTCTACTAAGATCCCTAGGTCTCTTTCAACTTCATCCTTAGCTATTTCAACACAATTCATGGAGAACGTGTATTGCCCATTTTCCCTTCCTATGTGCAGTACTGTCCATTTGTCTGTAGTAAATGTCATTATTCCAAAGGTGGACAATAATGGTGATTTATCTTGAGTGCTAACTTGTATCCATTCCTCGTGGAAGAAGATCCTAACATATGCTTTAAGGATAATTTTCCTTGTTTTTACATGATTTGAAAATCACTGGGAACTGCGTAGGATCTCCATTAACATAGAGTTTTCTGTGCTTTAGAACCATGAGTAAAGATTTATGCTAAAATGCTTTTCAACTACAGGCAACAAATGTCACTGTTCTATATATATATATGTGCAAGTTAGCTTTTTGCATATAATTCCTCTAATCTAGGATTTGTACACTGCCTTACAGCCTTTTCTTGATTTTCTGTGTTTAGATTCTCTTCCTGGATCCTAGTCTGCACTTTACACTAATATGTGAATTAACTTACATCAAACTGAGTGGGTGACAGAGAAAATAACATTTGCTTTGTTTTGAATTTTACATTGGATCAATTTATAATATTGTGGCCACAATGCCCAATAAAGGCTAACTTATTCATTTATTTATGTATATATTAATATAGTTATAAGTACATCATGATTGATATTATCACTATTTTTCTTTTGGTTTCATTGTTGAATTAGCTTCTAATATCAAGTGCAAATTAGATTATTTTTAACTTTAGTTTAATAAACAAAAAGAAAAGTGTCGGTCCACAGTTTGAAGCGATTTCATCAAGATGAAAAAACAGACTGATTCATCACTTCAGAACTAAGCTACTGTATTGTTATATTTGCCAACAAATGGTGGTAGCATTTCTTTTTTAATTGAGCATGGGTCTGAGAAAACGAAAGGAATTTGGTTTGGCTTGTGAGAAACTGTTCCCCCTAACAGTGCTGATCTTTCAAAGTAAGCACATGTTTTCTATCATATAGCATGATTTACTGTACATTGCTCATGCTGAACATTGCAAACAGAAGTTCGAATAAAGTGCAGAACAACAAAGCATTCCTTAATTCATTGTATTCTCAGAGTGAATGGAAAAATTGTGATCTTGTTATTTTCTAAAACATTAAAGCTGCAATAAATTACAGTAAAAGGTTGACAGATAGAACTCCCCCGTCATTCATTATCAGCGGCAGAACATTCCACCCCTCGATTCCATTGTCTTGAGCAAAATGGCTTGGAAAGTTTAAAAACACAATACACCAAGATCGGAGGGGAAAAAAATTCAAGCTTTTCTTAGGCTCAGCAAGTTGTCCTATCTCTAAAATTAGTCATCTTTAGCATATTATTTAGCAATCATTTTTAACAGTGTCATATGTGGTTTGGAGGTAAACCCACCACAATTGCCATGTTGGACTGTGCTTCATCCACCATATATCACTTTAGCTTTCCAGCTCATACAAAAAAATGCCAACATTGATGATTGGCAGTTATGAGCCTTTACCTGAAAATCCAATTCTGTTCCGCGAGGCCTAAAAGGACTCATTACTACAATATCTGTCTGTCACTGGGTTACATTTACACCTCATGCAATGACACAATGCAATTTTCTAATCAGTTTAGAATGCACAATGCCCTGAATTTTCCCTCCTGACTTGACTCCAAAGGCAATTTTTGCCTCTAAGTAGTTTGCATGATAAGAAATATTTATCCTTTGCGGTACTGATTTTTTCAGAATATGCACAGATTTTCTGTCATGTAACACCTACAAAATGATTCACATTGAAAACAAGGGAATGTGTCAATGCAAAAGTGAGCACTGTGTGCTATTTTCTTTTTTGTTGCGAGCAATTTTGAGTACATTTTTTATAATGTTTTACTCATTCAGATTAAATAATACTAAATGGAAATATTTGTCCTTATCAGTGTTCCTTCAATGGTTATGGTGGTTTGGAAGCTGTCCGACAGACATTCAGCACTTTATATACATTGCTGCACAATACTTGTGAAGTATTTGTTTTGCGATTTGATGTTAAGGACTTTTATGTTTTTATGCCTTCCTGGAATAATGGTCCCTTTGACATATCAAGAAACAAAGCAAGATTCTAACTCAGATTGGAGACTTGTCTGCTTAACTCAATCATAATAAACTGGACTGCACCAAGGGATTCCATCCATTCCAAATTGGCCTGTGTAATTGCTCCAATCTAGTCTGAGGAAATCCCTGCACACAAGTAAAATTTGATACCATGTAGATCCACCCAAATACTATTGATCCTACAATACACCTGTGAAATTTCAGTATCTTTTAGGATGGCATCTACTGGATTCATACCAGGAATTTGAGAGGATGTCCTTTTCCTGGAATCATTCTAGTGAGTTGTGGACATCAGAATGAGTGTTGGTGAAATCCTGCAGGTGGACACGAATGGATGCCTATTATCTTTTACTCATCTGGTGGTAAACTACAGTGCTGCTATTGACCATATATTTTCTGAACCCAAAGGCCCTATTGATAGATTTGTGCCCTGTAGTCCTGCATAGTTCTCCTCCAACTGTGGAGATTGGGCAAAAGTATTTTAATCATAAAGGTAAAAAACACAGGCTTCATTACATGTTATCAGGATACAAAACAGACTTTATTTTCTTCTGGGAATGGGTCTGTGTATATAAGTAGCAGGAGGTTATTTAAAATACAGTAAATCATGCTAATTAATCTTTAACTTTTTAAAAATAATTTATTTATTCTCGTTAATGCAGTCATGACTTTAACTGCCCCTGGGAGTGTGGTTCTAATTATTCTTTCTGAGATGCAACTCTCCTACCACATGGTACCATTCAAGGAATTACTTTCAGGAACCTGACTCACAGCAGTACCAGTGTTCTACCAGGTAACGCTTAGTCCCTAGTGATGCACTTCCTATATCCCTAACCTCAGGGGTTCTCCTTGCCTGCAATTGCTGCTTCTCCTTCTCTGAGGTCCCCATCAAATTCATGGAAGCTATGTCATCGTTTCAAAACTAGCTCAGTGACAGCTCTATATTGCAATGAAGTCAGTTCGATATCTCTGGCAGCTTCATTTCCCTGGCTTCACCCCAACGTTATTTCAGAGCAAGTAATGATAAATGCATCCAGAGTGACGAATGAGTAATTCATGCATATAATGCACAGGGCAATTTCCCCCTCACTTTCAGTTCCACTGCTCAATGTACATTTTTTAAATACAGTTACATTTTGAATTTTTTTTTCTGTTGCTGCACTGAAATAAAACCCATATTCATTCTTTCTATTCTGTACAGAAATATGAATGTGGAAATAGTGTCAAGATGCTGGCAATTACAAAAAAAATTGAAAAGTCATTTCACATTTTACAGTTACCTTCATTGTTCTTAACTTGCCCCTTCTTCTCCTTTTATACTTCCTCCCCTATTGTTACCTACTAATCAACATGCCTCTCCTTTCAGTCTGAGGCAAGCTTAGCCAACATGAAACCTCTATGACACGAGACACTGGTACCTGCATCTTTCCCCAAGCTATGAAGTCCTCGCCAGGAACTTAGGAAACCTCATCCAGTAGAATTTGAATGGCAGTTGATGCTGGGATTCAAGCTGATAATCCTTGTGCTTGAGAATCAAACGTTCCATTGCTAGACCTACCAGGCTAGCAGACAAAAGCATGTCTAATTGCTAATTCTGTAAGACCTGACACACTAAGCATTAATATTTGAAATTAATCACTTTCTGGTTGCAATGAAAAAATACCCAAAGGCATAGCATTTGCTATCTTTGATGCTGTGTTTGGACTTTGTGAAATTCTGACTTATAATTAAAGAACTAATGATCTTTTTTCATATATCCAATAAATTAAATCTTACATAAGATGATTGTTTTTTTAAACACAGCCTATGACCAATATGCACCTTCATTTGAAACTCTGCCCATCTACGTAACACATATTCTTGGTTTTCTCAAAGAATACCATTAAATATGAATTAAAAATCTTAGAAGAAAATTAAATATAATGCCAGTTACTTCACAAAAACAGAGCTGAAGAATGTATACAAGGGCCATATTGTCTGAGATATTTAATTCAAATTATATTTAATTGAAACACATTCATGTTCACAGCCTGGATGTGCACCGTACCTCAGGAAGGATATATTGGCCTTGCAGGGGGCGTCGCACAGATTCATCAGAATAATACCTGGGCTAAAAGGGTTAAATTTTGAGGACAGGTTGCATAGACTAGGCTTGCATTCCCTTGAGTATAGAAGATTAAGGGCTGATCTAAATGAGGTGGTTAAGATGATTAAAGGAGTTGATAGGATAGATAGAGAGAAACTATTTAGCAGTTTACAGGCTGCTAAACCCATCCTTTCTCTGTGGTCGTTGTATCTGTTGGTTCCCACTCTCTCCCCTCCCTTTTTCCTCTCCACTTTTTCAATGTTACTAAAAGTCATGTTTATATTTCAGTCTTCCATTCTTGTGAAGGGTAATTACCTGAAATGCCATAACCTGTCTATTCTCTTTACAGATGCTGACTGACCTATTGTGTATTTCCAGCATTTTCTGTTTTGTAGCTGATTATTTGACCGGTTGATTCCATGGTTTATGCCTTAGGGAATGGAGACATTGTTGGTTATAGTAATTACACTTTTTCTTCAGAGCAAGTAGGTGAATAACCGGGTAACACATCATGAAAATCTCAATGCACTAATGTACCAGTGAGACATGCCAGGGCTTGCTATTTTGCATGGGTAGTCTACATTATATAAGCATATGCCCTTCATGTATTGCAGGGCCATTATACTCTATCGTATGTCCTTCATGCATTATAAGACCATTAGGCTCTATGTGCTGTGATATGTGCTGGCATGAATGTCTGAGGAAAGGCATGTTCAACCTTTGGCTGAAACTGTGTCAACATCACTTACACATGGAAACCCAGTCTGCTGGAAAGTTTTAGGTGATTGTGCCAGTGACCGGCCTGGGGATGGGGGAAGGGCACGCAGCACTGAATTTTACCCTACAGCAGCATCAGCACAGCTTTAACAATAAGTGATATTGCCAGGGATCAGCTGGCATTGTCCAAGTGTGTCTGATAGTCCTGTGGCCAGGTTTAAAGGGGGAAGACCTGCTAATAATCCAATAGGAGAATATGCAATTTATCATTCAAATAACTATTATTGCTTTTCATTCTCCTCCTGCTATTTTGCGTTTTATTTTCTCCATTTTTATTGATCTATTTGACATAATTCTGAATTTCAGTGAATGATATTGAATAGTCTTTAGAAATCTGTTAGTTCATTGCCATAATCTCCATGTATACTCACATTTTGTGCCATTAGAAAGCAGACTTGGGGCAGACTCGGTGGGCCGAATGGACTCCTTTTGTGCTGTACTATTCTAAGGATTTAGATGGCCAAAGAGTCAGTTAGATAGGGTGAAAATCTTTTAATTACACAAAATTCCTAATGACAGTGCACCTTCGCTATATGATGTCACACAATGGCTCCTTCCTAATTGCTGAATTGGAAAATGTGGACAGCAGAGAATGAGCTCATGCATTGACTAACCAAAACCTCCTCTACAGAAGAGAGTGCGTGTATCTTCCAGCCTGCATCCGCTCGCCCTCAACAAAAGCTGACTTAAAGGGAATATTACCATTTCAGAATTTACAGGCAACATTGATTGTAAATATTTATATGTCGCTAATAAAACCAAATGTTTAGTAGATTGATGAGACCACAGAGCAAGAAGTTACATTGGTGCATTTTACTTAACAGCATACCCTCATTTTCAAAGTCTATCTTCCTGAGCTTTATGACTGGCCTTGTAAATTATAGGTTTTAATCAAATAACTGGCAGTTATGTCTTGCCTATGGTATCTTAATTATAAGAATGATTTTTGTGTGCATCACACAGCCTGCTGGTGAATAAAATGTAAAATCGGGTCGCCTTTTCAGAATATATCAATCTCCACATATCAGGTAGCATTTAACTTTATTACACATGTTGTTAGTCTGAATGCAGAGATGGTGATATCGTTGGATGTAACTGCAGATGAAATAGCACATGATTCCCAGAGATTACACAATGCTCAGATACCTTGTAAAATGGGTGCTGCTTGATGAATTAGCTGCAATTAAGTAAACCAAAACAATGCCTAATGCAACATTATCTTTGGTATCGTCAAATGTACTTATGATATCAGTGCATATTACTCAGGAGAATGAGTAATTTTGTTGTTAACATCTGAATTCTGCTTTGACCCTATTTAACACAAGACTAGTGGGAAAATCAAGGTCTAAAAATTGAAGTAGCGCCGCGGTATTGCAGGCCTTCCTCTCCTTCTTAAAGGGGAGGGGCCTTGCGCAGCGCGACCCGGGCCTAGCTGGGCCCCCGGGGATCGGGAGTGCCGGCAAAAGAGCCCGGCACTCAAGAGAAGTGCCGGGCTCTTGGAGCGCAGCTGGCACTCCGCGGGGGGGGGGGTTCAGGAGGCCGGGAATGGGAGCGCAGGCGGGTGCTGGCAGGCGGTCAGCAACAAAAATGGCCGCCCCGCACCTCACCTTTAAATAGCGCCTCCCCGGCCGCAGGTAGGCCCCCCTGACCCTGTCAGACATAGCGTCCGGTGGTAAGTCAGGGGGCGCTCCCGAAGATCGCGGCTGGGGCACGAGTGGGGCGCTGCGCACGGCGATTAATTTTGTGGGAGACATGGGCGGCGCCGCGCCCGGGCGCTAGTTGCTTTGTGCCCCGTTAGCGCCCTCTTAGGGCGCTAATGGGAGGCGCAAAGCAACCCAATTTTTCCCCCCAGTCTTTTATTTGTAAAACATTTTATTTATGAGAAAGAGTTCAAATGAACACTTTTAGAACAGTTAACATGTTTCATATATAAGTTTGAGATATGAGAATGCCAGAATGAGCACGCACTGTAGAAGCAGATGCTTGTATCAGTTTTCAGGTATCTCAGATGTGGGGGCATTTGGCTTTCAGCAGGGGTGATAAGTTAGGCCCCAATCCTCAAGGGATATCCTTACTCCCCCAGTTTCCGGATAAGTTTCAGCAGTTATTGAGGAGTGAAGTAGCTGAGGAGGGGTGGAAAGATAAATTGGCACACAGGACTGTACAACAGCAGTGGGATGTTTTAAAAAAAAAGAGATTTCAAAGGTACAAAATAAGTATATTCTATTAAAACAGATGGAAATTATTAGTAGTTTTAGGATACCATGGATAAATAAAGAGGTTAGAAACCAATTAAAATTGAAGAGGGCTATAAGAATAAGAATAATGAAAAAACTGAAGGAAAATATGAAAATTAAGTGAAGAGGTTGAGTGGGATAAGGAAAGCTAATAGGGAGTATAAGGGAAAAAGTAAAAAATACATCAAAAGGAAGCAAAATGTAAAGTAAGTATATCAGTAAAAGGAGAATTGTTAACAGTGAGGTGGGACCCCTGAGAGGAAAGGATTGTCAATCAAATGCCGATCAAAGAAAGTATTCAATAAAGTCTTTACTGAAGAGAAGGAATTTTTTGAGGAGGTAACATACATGGTAGATGCTGGAAATGCAGCAGATGTGGTGTACATGGACTTTAGGAAAGCCATTTACAAGGTACCACGTGGGAGATTATTAGACAAGATTAAGGGGCCTGAAATTAGGGGGAGGATAGTAAACTGGATTAAAAATTGGTTAGAAGGGTAAAAACAGGGTAGAAGTTAAGGGCAGTTTTTCAGAGTGGTTGGAAGTGGGTAGTGGTGTCTCACGGGATTCAGTTCTGGGGCCACCTCTGTTCACTGCTGTATATTAATGATTTGGATATAGTCCTAGAGGGAGTGGTGTTGAAAATTGCAGTTGATACCAAAATAGAAGGTAGAGTCAATTCTTTAGAAGACCAAAGGAAGCTGCAATGGGATATTAATAAGATGGGGCAAAAGGCTAAAAAATAGCAGATGGAATTCAATGTCAGTAAGTATGAAGTGATGCATTTTGGTAAAGAAAATAAGAACAGTAATTATAATCTGAATGGAAGTATGCTCAGTGCTGTGGAAGAGCAGTGGGATTTTGGGGTACAAGTTCACAGGACATTAAAGGCAGCCCCTGAGATTGATAAGGCTGTAAAAAAAAGGTAATGGAATTCTAGGTTTTATCACAAGAGGTATGAAATATAAAAGCCAAGAGGTAATGAGCCTATATAAAACCTTAATAAGACCGCCGTTAGAGTACTGTGTGAAGTATTGGACTCCACAATATAGGAAGGATATTGAGGCTTCAGAAAGGATGCAATGCAGATTCACTAGGATGCTGCCTGGTATTAGGAAATACAAATAATAAGAAAAATTGGGACCATTTTAATTAGAACACCACAGATTATAGGATGTTATGATAGAAGTGTTTAACATTATGAAGCAGACTGCTTCCAGTAGTTAAGGGGTTAAGAACGGGGGGCCGTAGATACAAGATTAAATGTAAGAGATTTAAAACAGAGGGCAGGAAAAACCTCTTCACACAGAGGGTTGTGAGGATGTGGAATTCACGTCCAGCATTAGTGGTTGAGGAAGAAACTATGTCAATATTTAAGATTAGATTGGATGGGCAGATGAAGGAAAAGGGGTTGAAGGGAAATGGAAATGGGTGGGTAAATGTGATTAGGACTATTTTCTCACATGGAAGGTAAGTACCAACACGGACTGGTTGGGCTGAATGGCCTGATTCCATGTTGTAACTTCAATGTAATTTTATGTATAAGCTGCTATTTGAAGCACTGTGTGGCAGCAGAAACCTCCATCTTGATGTGTGGGGGAAGGACACCGGTGCCACATTTTGCCCTCTTCCCAGGAGAAGTGAACAATTCCAGAGGCGCCTGATACTCAGATTGCCTCCTCCTCCTCCCACCTAGAATCATATACAGCACAGAAGGAGGCCAATCAGCCCATCGTGCCTGTACCTGCTCTTTGGTAGAGCTATCCAATTAATCCCACTCCCCAGCTCTTTCCTCATAGCCCTGTAAATGATTTCCCTTCAAGTATTTATCCATTTCTCTTTTGAAAGTTACTATTGAATCTGCTTCCAGGCAGTGCATTCCAGATCACAACATTTCGCAGTGTAAAAAAATGTTGGAGAAAGTATGGTAACCGGAGGCAAAATTGGAAGGAGAAAGGGGATAATGAGTTAAAGAGAACCCATGAGAAATGTTCCTTCTGTACCGAGTGGCCTCCTTCTGCGCTGCCTCGTTCTATGACTCGATGAATTGACAGCCAGGTAAGGATTTGGAAAGACTGCTCTCTATCCAATGAATTTTAGGTTTTAACTAAAAGTGAAATGTATCATTTTGATATGGTAAGACTGTAAAATAAATGCATATTAACCCTGAAATGTCATGTCCTAAAAACTGTGCAAGTGGTGTGGAGCAGTCAGACTGGAGGAAGAGTTCAGCCCAAGTACAACAGCTCCCTCTGCTGGTTTCTAAATAACCATGCCTGTCCATTGAGGCAGCAAACAGATGTCTACCTACCGACCACACTGAGCTCTGCTCAAATCATGTTAGTTGGAAGTGTCTTCCTCCAAACAGTAGGTACAAGCCAAAAAAAATAATAGTTACATAATGGCAGTTTTTTTCACAGAAAAATACAACTAGCTGAATGGAGATGTGTTTGTTGATGGTGAAGAGCATAATGCGCAGAAAGCTGGAATTACAATAAAATAAGCACAATACAAAAAATACTATGGATTACCTAATCATTCCTTTATAATGAATGCATGTTCTTAGAGACAAAATGGTGACCAGAAAGATAGTTATCTTTTACAACACTAAACACATACCATGAACAAATACAAATTTCAAGTGCTCTTCCAGATATTGAAAAGCTTGGTGGTTTCTGAAATATAAAAAAAACAGGTGCTAGTAATGTACTCAAACGCCTCGGAGCTTCACCAGCTGATATCCTGATAATGTAGAGAATGCTGATTCCATATCATGGTGTAGCAGCAGGTACGGATCAATTAATCTGATATAGTAGGTGGAACTACATCACTCCCACTCACTGCCTCACTCCCACTCATTGCCTCACTCACTGCCTCACTCCCACTCACTGCCTCACTCCCAATCAGTGCCTCACTCCCACTTACTGCCTCACTCACTGCCTCACTCCCACTCACTGCCTCACTCCCACTCACTGCCTCACTCACTGCCTCACTCCCACTCACTGCCTCACTCCCACTCACTGCCTCACTCCCACTCATTGCCTCACTCACTGCCTCACTCCCAATCAGTGCCTCACTCCCACTTACTGCCTCACTCACTGCCTCGCTCTCACTCACTGCCTCACTCCCACTCACTGCCTCACTCACACTCATTGCCTCACTCACTGCCTCACTCCCAATCAGTGCCTCACTCCCAATCAGTGCCTCACTCCCACTTACTGCCTCACTCACTGCCTCACTCCCACTCACTGCCTCACTCCCACTCACTGCCTCACTCCCACTCACTGCCTCACTCCCAATCACTGCCTCATTCCCACTCACTGCCTCACTCCCACTCACTGCCTCACTCCCACTCACTGCCTCACTCCCACTCATTGCCTCACTCACTGCCTCACTCCCAATCAGTGCCTCACTCCCACTTACTGCCTCACTCACTGCCTCACTCTCACTCACTGCCTCACTCCAACTCAGTGCCTCACTCCCACTCACTGCCTCACTCCCAATCAGTGCCTCACTCCCACTCAGTGCCTCACTCTCACTCAATGCCTCAGTCCCACTCACTGCCTCACTCACACTCATTGCCTCACTCCCACTCACTGCCTCCCACTCACTCCCTCACTCCAACTCACTGCCTCACTCCCACTCACTGCCTCGCTCCCACTCAATGCCTCGCTCCCACTCAATGCCTCGCTCCCACTCACTGCCTCGCTCCCACTCACTGCCTCACTCCTACTCAATGCCTCACTCTCCCTCACTGCCTCACTCCCACTCACTGCCTCGCTCCCACTCACTGCCTCACTCCCACTCACTGCCTCGCTCCCACTCACTGCCTCACTCCCACTCACTACCTCGCTCCCATTCACTGCCTCACTCCTACTCAATGCCTCACTCTCACTCAATGCCTCACTCTCACTCAATGCCTCACTCCCACTCAATGCCTCACTCCCACTCACTGCCTCGCTCCCACTCACTGCCTCACTCCCACTCACTGCCTCGCTCCCACTCACTGCCTCACTCCTACTCAATGCCTCACTCCCATGCACTGCCTCGCTCCCACTCACTGCCTCACTCCCACTCACTGCCTCGCTCCCACGCACTGCCTCGCTCCCACTCACTGCCTCACATCCACTCACTGCCTCACTCTCACTCACTGATTCATAAGAACATTAGAACATAAGACGTAGGAGCAGGAGTAGATCATTTGGCCCCTCGAGCCAGTTTCGCCATTCAATTAGATCATGGCTGATCTGATCTTGGCCTCAGCTCCACTTCCCAGCCCGTCCCCATACCCTTGACTCCCTTACCTTTCAAAAATCTGTCTAGCTCCACCTTAAATATATTCAATGACTCAGCCTCCACAGCTCTCTGGGGAAGAGAATTCCAAAGATTCACGACCCTCTGAGAGAAGAAATTCCTCCTCATTTCCGATTTAAATGGGTGCCCCCTTATTCTGAAATTATGCCCCCTAGTTCTAGATTCCCCCACGAGGTGAAACAGCCTCTCTGCATCTACCCTGTCAAGCCCCTTAAGAATCTTATATGTTTCAATAAGATCCCCTCTCATTCTTCTAAACTCCAATGAGTATAGGCCCAACCTGCTCAACCTTTCTTCATAAGACAACCCCTTCATCTCCGGAATCAACCTCATGAACCTTCTCTGAACTGCCTCCAATGCAAGTATATCCTTCCTTAAAGAAGGAGACCAAAACTGTACGCAGTACTCCAGGTGTGGTCTCACCAACACCCTGTACAGTTGTAACAGGACTTTCCTACTTTTATACTCCATTCCCTTTGCAATAAAGGCCAACATTCCATTTGCCTTCCTAATTACTTGCTGTACCTGCATGCTAACTTTTTGTGATTCATGCACAAGGACCTCCAGATCCCTCTGTACCTCAGCATTTTGTAATCTCTCCCCATTTAAATAATAATTTGCTTTTTTATTTTTTCTACCAAAGTGGACAACCTCGCATTTCCCCACATTAAACTCCATCTGCCAGATTTTTGCCCACTCACTTAGCCTATCTATATCCCTTTGGAGATTCTTTGCGTCCTCCACACAATTTGCTTTCCCACCTATCTTTGTATCATCAGCAAATTTGGCTACATTACACTCAATCCCTTCATCCAAGTCATTAATATAGATTGTAAATAGTTGAGGCCCCAGCACTGATCCCTGCGACACCCCACTAGTTACAGTTTGCCAACCTGAAAATGACCCATTTATCCCAACTCTCTGTTTTCTGTTAGTTAGCCAATCCTCTATCCATGCTAATATATTACCCCCAACCCCGTGAGCTCTTATCTTGTGTAGTAACCTTTTATGTGGCACCTTATCGAATGCCTTCTAGAAATCCAAATACACGACATCTACTGGTTTCCCTTTATCCACCCTGTTCATTACATCCTCAAAAATCCAGCAAATTTGTCAAACATGATTTCCCTTTCATAAAACCATGCTGACTCTGCTTGACTATATTATGATTTTCTAAATGTCCTGCTTCCACTTCCTTAATGATGGACTCCAGCATTTTCCCAATGACAGATGTTAGGCTAATTGGTCGATAGTTGCCTGCTTTCTGTCTCCCTCCTTTCTTAAATTGGGGCGTTACATTTGAGGTTTTTCAGTCCGCTGGGACCTCTCCAGAATCCAGGGAATTTTGGTAGATTACAACCAATGCATCCACGATCTCTGCAGCCACCTCTTTTAAGACTCTAGGATGCAGGTCATCGGGTCCAGGGGACTTGTCCATCTTTAGTCCCATTAGTTTGCCTAGTACTTTCTCTCTAGTGATAGTGGTTGTTTTAAGTTCCCCCCCCCCCCCCGACCCACCGTCACCCCAATAGCCCCTTGATTATCCATTATTGGGATGCTTTTAGTGTCTTCTACCATGAAGACCGATACTAAATATCTGTTCAAAGTCTCCGCCATTTCCCTGTTTCCCATTATTAATTCCCCAGACTCATCCTCTAGGGGACCAATGTTTACTTTAGCTACTCTCTTCCTTTTTATATACCTGTAGAAGCTCTTACTGTCTGTTTTTATATTTCTTGCTAGCTTACTCTCATAAGCTATCTTAGAAACATAGAAACAAATCTAGGAGCAGGAGTAGGCCATTCGGCCCGTCGAGCCTGCTCCACCATTCAATACGATCATGGCTGATCATCCAAATCCAGTACCCTGTCCCTGCTTTAATCCCCACAGTACACATCCCACCCTACCCCCGTAACCCCACGTATTTAATTCCCCCTAACATATCCCATCCTATCCCCATAACCCACATATCCCCCTAACACTAAGGGTCAATTTATCATAGCCAAATCAACCTAACCCGCACATTTTTGGACTGTGGGAGGAAACCGGAGCACCCGGAGGAAACCCACGCAGACACGGGGAGAATGTGCAAACTCCACACAGACAGTCACCCGAGGTCAGATTCGAACCCGGGTCTCTGGCGCTGTGAGGCACCAGTGCTAACCACTATGCCACCGTTCTCTCTCTTTATCATTTTTTTAGTCGTCCTTTGCTGGTTTTTAAAAATTTCCCAATCCTCTGGCCTTCCACTATTCTTCGCAACATTGTATGCTTTAGTTTTTAATTTGATACCATCCTTTACTTCCTTAGTTAGCCACGGATGATTCATCCTTCTCTTAGAGTCTTTCTTTCTCACTGGAATATATCTTTGCTGAGAGTTATGAAATATCTCCTTAAATGTTTGCCATTGCTTTTCTACAGTCTTACCCTGTAATATACGTTCCCAGTCCACTTTAACCAAGTGTGCCTTCATACCTTTGTAATTACCTTTGTTTAAGTTCAGGACACTAGTTTGAGACCTAGCTTTCTCACCCTCAAACTGAATTTGAAATTCTACCATGCTATGATCACTCTTCCCAAGAGGATCCTTCACTTCGAGATCATTAATTAATCGTTACACATTACCAGATCTAAAATAGTCTTCTCCCTGGTTGGTTCCACAATTGAGAGGTCGCACAACACCAGGTTATAGTCCAGGGGGGAAAAATTCACTTGGTTGCGCCTCCCGTTAGCGCCTTAAGAGGGCGCTAATGGGGCGTTAAGCCGCTAACGCCCGGGCGCAGCGCTGTTTGCGCCGCTCGAGAACTTAACTTGAGATTGTGCGGCGGCGCTAAAACTTACCGCTGCGACCACCTGCACGCACAGATTGTGACGTCATTCCATGGTGCAACGCCCTTGGGGCGCCCCGGAGCGGAAATTGAGTGGCGCCCCCTGCCTTACCGCCTGGCGCTTCCAACGACCGGAAGACTGGAACGTTATCAATCGGTGTGGGGCTGGGGGGGGCGCTATTTAAAGGGGGCCTCTTCCTGTCTTTTTCTGTGGTCGACATTTATGCACCACTCGTTCTGAGAGAGAGAGAGAGATTCGGAGAGAGAGAGAGAGAGACTTCTACATTGACTCAACGCTTTGTGAGGTAGTTTGGCCTAGTTCATCCTAACTTTGTTGCTACTTTAGTTGCTGTACCTCATTACTTTTCTGGCAAAGAGAATATGGGGGCTGCAATGATTGGGGGCGTCGTCCTGCTCCAGCTGAATCGGAGGATAGTGAGACGCAGACAGAGAGTGGCAATGATGGCCA
Organism: Squalus acanthias; assembly: GCA_030390025.1. NCBI lineage: Eukaryota > Metazoa > Chordata > Chondrichthyes > Squaliformes > Squalidae > Squalus > Squalus acanthias. The sequence goes on from JASTWF010000590.1 coordinate 270,645, forward strand.
GACGGAGGAGGGCCATCAGGCGCATGTACAGGAGAGCTTACCCTCCCAGGGTATATCGTGAACAGCTCTCCTACATCCATATGTCCGAGGAGCTGTGTTTGCGAAGGCTGCGATTCAGCAAGGAGGTGGTCACTGAGATCTGCCACCTGCTGCAGCCAGATCTGCAGCCTCAGCTGAGGTCCAGGACGTCTCTGTCGGTGGCAGTGAAGGTCACAGTGGCTTTGAACTTCTACGCCACTGGCTCATTCCAAGCTGCTGTTGGGGACCTCGCCAATATCTCCCAGTTTGCGGTGCATCGCTGCATCCGGCAGGTCACCAATGCCCTCTTCAGAAGGAGACGAGACTTCATCTCTTTCCCTATGACCCCAGACAAGCAGCGTGACCGTGCTCTGGGCTTTGCGAGGGTAGCGGGCTTCCCCATGGTGCAGGGCGCCATTGACTGCACGCATGTGGCTTTGCGTGCTCCGCGAGGGAATGCAGAGGAATTCAGGAACAGAAAGGGGTTCCATTCCTTGAATGTGCAGTTGGTCTGTGACCACAGACAGGTGATACTCGCTGTCAATGCCCACTATCCGGGCAGCTGCCACGATGCTTTCATCCTGCGCCAGACTACTGTGGCAGAAGTTTTCGAGGCACCGCATCAGCCAGTTGGTTGGCTTCTGGGGGACAAGGGGTACGCATTGAGCACCTGGCTGATGACACCGCTCCGTACGCCAAACACCCCTGCTGAGCTGCGGTACAATGAAAGCCATCAAGCAACCAGGAACATTATTGAGCGCACAATCGGCGTGCTGAAACAACGGTTCCGCTGTCTGGACCATTCCGGAGGAGCCCTGCAGTACTCGCCTGAGCAAGTTTCGAACTTCGTAGTCGTGTGCTGCATGTTGCACAACATGGCAATCCTCAGGACCCAGCCAATGCCACCAGGCCTTGTAGCACCACCAGAGGAGGAGGAGGAAGAGGAGGAAGAGGACGAGGACGATGATCATCAGCAGCACCAAGGCAGGAGGGCGGCCCACAATGGTCAAACTGCAAGGGCCGTCCGTCAACGACTAATAGCAAGCCGCTTCTAGGGCCCCTGCCATTGCTACAAACACTAATCAACCCAGCACGCAACCCCTAAGCCGGCCAAGGCACCAATAATTCCAACCACCAGCCATGTATATTTTGAATACAGAAACTTATTTATTTTACAAACTGTGTGTGTGTCAATTCCTCATGACAAACTCATAGAAATAAACACAAAAAAACAGTCAATAACATAACTGGTTCTCACAACCTGGAGATAATGTCCAAAACACTAAACAAAAGTTGGACCATGAACCTCGGCCTTTAATAAAAAAATGACCAGCATTTTGGCACACCTCCTACTTTTTGCCCTTCGAGGGTGATCTCCTTCCCTTGCGCACTTCCCCCCTTCTAACCCTACTGCTCCTCCGTAATGGGACCTCAGTGGCTGCAGCAAGGCTGGTGGAAGGCTGCTGCTCGTCAGACCCTGACACTGCAGATGCCCCTGAAGGACGGCCTCGACCACTTCTGGGCCTGGAGGGCTCGGCTGCAGACTGCACCAACTCTGCATGGGCGGCAGCAGTCTGTCCTACAGGCGGTGGCAAGTGCAGTGGAGAAGTGACAGTGTTGGCAGCAGGAATGCTGTCATCGTGAGAGAGGACAGCAACTCCCTGCTCGCCCGACACACTGGCACTCCCACGGGGCAGCACTTCAGCATCCGGAGCAATTTGCCGGAGAACAGATTGCTGGCCTGCTGCGGCGCGGTGACAGCCCCGGGGACATGTGCACGAACCATCGAGGATGGCAGCAGTCAGTGCTCGCGTGGCCTCAATCTGAGTCTGCATGAGAGCAGTCTCAGATGGGTTCCTGGCAGCCAGTGACTGAATTGCAGCACTAAGCTTTAGTGTGGCATCCGCCTGTGCTACAGCGAAGTGCTCCACACTCCTTGCCAGTGATTCAATGCATTCGGGCACCCTTCCCACTGCACCCATGAGCTCAGTGTGCATGCCCACCGCCTGGCTGTTCATTTCTGCAATCAGCCGCTCCTCCTCTGCGTCCATTGCAGTAGGAGTGTCTGGCATACTCTCCCTCTGGGGAGAAGGCCCCCGTTCTTCCCTACCCCCCCCATGGCGTTGCTGCAGCCCGCTGGGTCCTGGAGCTTCACCATCATCAGCCCCTTCCCCCCTGCTCCCCTCCGGGGAAGGCGTGTTCCCAGTGTGGGCATGGGCTTCCTCGGGAGAGGGTGGCACTGATGCTCCGGCTTCCTCTTCCTCCTCAGCTGCAGCATCACTCCCAGTGGCAGCTTCAGGGCCCGTCTCCTCAGCTGGTGAATCACCATCTGAAAGCAGGGAGGTACAAGAGTGGCTTTAGCGTGAGGACAGGGTGGCAGTAAGGGAGGAATAAGTGCAGCGAGTTAGCAAGTTGGATTGAAAGTGTCAAAGGCTGGTATTGTGAGGGACAAGTGGAAGGACAGAGGACAAAAAGGTGATGACCTTACCATTGCTGTCCACAACGGGGTCGGCGTCTCCAGTGGCGACGGGACCGATCACCCGGCTTGCCACAATCCTGTGGACGCGCTCCTCCAGATCGCTGAGGGGTTGCAGCTGAAGCCGCCCTCCACCCGTCCGTTGCTGCTGTCTCCGATTATGAGCCAGCTTAGCCTGCAAGAAAAAGGACAGCATCTGAGTAAATATACAGCCATGGTCTTGCCTGATGTGCCTCCCATAGGTGAATAGCCCTTACAATATACAGCCATGGTCTTGCCTGATGTGCCTCCCATAGGTGAATAGCCCTTACTGTATGCAAAGTGTGGAATGTGTGTGTGTGTTTGATGAAAGGGCCATAGGTGTTGGATGAGTGTTGTGCATTGGGGTTTTAAGACCCTCTGGCCATAGAGTGAGGTTGAGATGGAGGGATGGAGAGGTATTGAGAAAAAGCCACTCACCCTGACGACCCGAGTGAGGTCGTTGAACTTTTTGCGGCATTGAACATGGGTCCTGGGCACCATGCTCCTGGAGGAGACGCTCTGAGCCACCTCCCTCCACACTCTTCTGAACTCGCGTGGCAAAGGCCTCCTGCCACTCTCCGGGAACAGCATGCATCGTCTGCGCTCCACTGCGCCAACCAGAGCATCCAAGGCCCGCTCGGTGAAGCGATGAGCGCGTTCTCTCACCCTCTCCATGCTTGGCAGCAAAATGGATTACAGGTCTCTCCAGGCTGAGATTCAAGGCTGCAATGAGCAGGGTGTGGCTGGGGAGCAAGTGGCCCCCCCCGCTTTAAGACTCTTTTTTCTTCGGTTGCTGCAGGAAAGAATGCACCGCGGCATGGTACATCGGCGAGACCATGCAGACACTGAGACAACGTATGAACGAGCACCGCGCAACAATCGCCAGGCAGGATTGTTACCTCCCAGTCGGGGAACACTTCAGCAGTCAAGGACATTCAGCCTCGGATCTGCGGGTAAGCGTTCTCCAAGGCAACCTTAGAAACACACGACAACGCAAAATCATCGAGCAGAAACTGATAGCCAAGTTCCGCACTCATGAAGACGGTCTCAATCGGGATCTTGGGTTTATGTCACGATACATGACGTGATCCGGACTCGAGTCGTCGTTAGCTTGTTCACAGATGTGATTCCCAGTAAAAAAGTAAAAATTTTCCCAGTAAAAAAATGTTAAAGCTTTTCGTTTTACATACAGACGGCAGCTTTTGACACGTTAGAACCCCTGCGACTACACCTCATTGTCTCAGTTGTATCTTGCTATGTCTTTGATGCGGTACCTTCCTGGCTGACTTAATTAACTTTATCACACCTCGGCAGATAGTCAGGATGATTTAATTTAGTGGTCTGCAATTGTAAGGTACACATGCTTTGTTTTCTATCTATATATGCTTTGGCGATTCTGTATCTAATTTACTTCACCTGAGGAAGGAGCAATCGATAGCTCCGAAAGCTTGTGATTTCAAATAAAACTGTTGGACTATAACCTGGTGTTGTGCGACCTCTCAATTTTGTCCACCCCAGTCCAACACCGGCATCTCCGCATTTTGATCTGATAGCCATAACAGATACGTGGTTGCAAGGTGTCCAAGGCTGGGAACTGAATATTATGGGGTATTTGCCATTTCGTAAAGATAGGCAGAAAGGAAAAGGAGGTGGTGTAGCTCTGTTAATAAGGGATGAGATCAGTGCAGTAATGAGAAATGATATTGACCTAGAAGATCAAGACGGAAAATCAGTTTGGGTGGCGATAAGAAATAATAAGGGTAAAAAGTCACAGGTGGGAGTGGTCTACAGGCCCCCAAACAGTAGCCACACTGTAGGACAGGGTATAAATCAAGAAATAATAGAGGCTTGTAAGAAAGGTACGGCTATAATCATGGGAGATTTTAATTTTCATATTGATTGGAAAAAGCAAATTGGCAAAGGTAGACTTGAGGAAGTGTTCTTAGCGTGTATACGGGATGGTTTCTTGTAACAATGGGGCAGAAATTCGGGTCCCCACGGGTGAGTACGCACTGTGTACTCACCCGTAGGGCCACCGCAAGTGCCGGTTTCACGCATGCACTGCGCATGTACGGGAAACCGGAACTTCCGGTCTCGTGAAGGAAGGGGTTCGTGGGTCAACTGCGTCACTGCCTCACTCCCACTCACTGCCTCACTCCCACTCACTGCCTCGCTCTCACTCAATGCCTCGCTCTCACTTACTGCCTCACTCTCACTCAATGCCTCATGCTCACTCAATGCCTCGCTCTCACTCACTGCCTCGCCCCCACTCACTGCCTCACTCTCACTCACAGCCTCACTCTCACTCACTGCCTCGCTCTCACTCAGTGCCTCACTGTCACTCACTGCCTCGCTCCCACTCACTGCCTCACTCCCACTCACTGCCTCACTCCCACTCACTGCCTCACTCCCACGCACTGCCTCGCTCTCACTCACTACCTCACTCCCACTCAATGCCTCACTCCCACTCACTGCCTCACTCCCACTCACTACCTCACTCCCACGCACTGCCTCGCTCCCACTCACAGCCTCACTCCCACTCACTGCCTCACTCCCACTCACTGCCTCACTCTTACTCACTGCTTCACTTCCACACATTGCCTCGCTCCCATTCACTGCATCGCTCTCACTTACTGCCTCACTCTCACTCACTGCCTTACTCCCACTCACTGCCTCACTCCCACTAACTGTGTCGCTCTCACTCACTACCTCACTCTCACTCACTGCCTCACTCCCACTCACTGCCTCACTCTCACTCACTGCCTCACTCCCACTCACTGCCTCACTCCCACTAACTGCCTCGCTCCCACTCACTGTCTCGCTCCCACTCACTACCTCGCTCTCACTTAGTGCCTCGCTCCCACTCACTATCTCACTCTCACTTACTGCCTCAATCCCACTCACTGCCTCAATCCCACTCACTGCCTCACTCTCACTCACTGCCTCACTCTCACTCACTGCCTCAATCCCACTCACAGCCTCACTCCCACTCACTGCCTTACTCCCACTTTCGCTCTCACTCCCACTCACTGCCTCACTCTCACTCACTGCCTCGCTCCCACTCACTGCCTCACTCCCACTCACTGCCTCACTCTCACTCACTGCCTCACTCTCACTCACTGCCTCACTCCCACTCACTGCCTCGCTCCCACTCACTGCCTCACTCCCACTCACTGCCTCGCTCCCACTCACTGCCTCACTCCCACTCACTGCCTTGCTCCCACTCACTGCCTCACTCCCACTCACTGCTTCGCTCCCACTCACTGCCTCACTCTCACTCACTGCCTCACTCTCACTCACTGCCTCACTGTCACTCACTTCTTCACTTCCACTCATTGCCTTGCTCCCATTAACTATCTCGCTCTCACTCACTGCCTCGATCCCATTCGCTGCCTCGCTCTCACTCACTACCTCACTCCCACTCACTGCCTCAATCACACTCACTCCCACTCACTACCTCACTCACTGCTTCACTCCCACTCACTGCTTCATGCTCACTCACTGCCTCGCTCCCACTCACTGCCTCACTCTCACTCACTGCCTCGCTCCCATTCACTGCCTCGCTCTCACTCACTACCTCGCTCCCACTCACTACCTCACTCACTGCTTCACTCCCACTCACTGCTTCATGCTCACTCACTGCCTCGCTCCCACTCACTGCCTCACTCTCACTCACTGCCTCGCTCCCATTCACTGCCTCGCTCTCACTCACTACCTCACTCCCACTCACTGCCTCAATCACACTCACTCCCACTCACTACCTCGCTCCCACTCACTACCTCACTCACTGCTTCACTCCCACTCACTGCTTCATGCTCACTCACTGCCTCGCTCCCATTCACTGCCTCACTCTCACTCACTGCCTCACTCTCACTCACTCCCTCACTCCTATTCACTGCCTCACTCCCACTCACTGTCGCGCTCCCACTCATTGCCTCACTCACTGCCTCGCCCCCATTCACTCCCTCACTCCCACTCACTGCATCACTGCCACTCACTGCGTCGCTCCCACTCAGTGCCTCACTCATTGGTTCACTCCCACTCACGGCATCAATCCCACTCACTGCCTCACTCCCAGTCATTGCTTCACTCCCACTCACTGCCTCACTCTCACTCTCACTCATTGTCTCACTCCCACTCACTGCCTCACTCTCACTCTCACTCATTGTCTCACTCCAACTCACTGCCTCACTCACTCTCACTCACTGCCTCACTGTCACTCACTGCCTATCTCCCACTCACTGCCTCACTCTCGCTCACTGCCTCAATCTCACTCACTGCCTCACTCGCACTTAGTGCTTCACTCCCACTCACTGCCTTATACACTCTCACTCACACCTCACTCCCACTTACAGCCTCGCTCCCACTCACTTCCTCGCTCCCACTCATTGCCTCATGCTCACTCACTGCCTCAGTCCCACTCAATGCGTCACTCTCACTCAATGCCTCACTCTCACTCACTGCCACGCTCCCACTCATGCCTCACTCCCACTCACTGCCACACTCTCACTCACTGCGTCACTCACTGGTTCATTCCTACTCCTTGCCTCACTGCCACTCATTGCCTCACTCTCATTCATTGCCCCACTCACTGCCTCACTCCCACTCACTGCCTCGCTCCAACTCACTGCCTGACACTCACTCACTGACTCAATCTCACTCACTGCCTCAATCTCACTCACTGCCTCACTCACTCTCACTGCCTCAATCTCACTCATCGCCTCACTCCCACTCATCGCCTCACTCCCACTCACTGCCTCACTCCCACTCACTGCCTCACTCAATCTCACTCTGCCTAATTCTCATTCAGTGCCTCACTCCCACTCACTCGCTTGCCCCACACACTGCCTCATTCCCACTCACTTTCTCACTCACTCTCAGTCACTGCCTCACTCCTACTCACTGCCTCACTCACTCTCAGTCACTGCCTCACTCCCACTCACTGCCTCACTCACTCTCAGTCACTGCCTCATTCTCACTCACGGCCTCATTCCGATTCCCTGCCTCACTCCCACTCACTTCCTCACTCTCACTCACTGCCTCACTCTCACTCACGGCCTCGCTCCCACTCACTGCCTCGCTCCCACTCACTGCCTCACTCCCACTCACTGCCTCACTCCCACTCACTGCCTCACTCCCACGCACTGCCTCGCTCTCACTCACTACCTCACTCCCACTCAATGCCTCACTCCCACTCACTGCCTCACTCCCACTCACTACCTCACTCCCACGCACTGCCTTGCTCCCACTCACAGCCTCACTCCCACTCACTGCCTCACTCCCACTCACTGCCTCACTCTTACTCACTGCTTCACTTCCACACATTGCCTCGCTCCCATTCACTGCATCGCTCTCACTTACTGCCTCACTCTCACTCACTGCCTCACTCCCACTCACTGCCTCACTCCCGCTAACTGTGTCGCTCTCACTCACTACCTCACTCTCACTCACTGCCTCGCTCCCACTCACTGCCTCACTCTCACTCACTGCCTCACTCCCACTCACTGCCTCACTCCCACTAACTGCCTCGCTCCCACTCACTGTCTCGCTCCCACTTACTACCTCGCTCTCACTTAGTGCCTCGCTCCCACTCACTATCTCACTCTCACTTACTGCCTCAATCCCACTCACTGCCTCAATCCCACTCACTGCCTCACTCTCACTCACTGCCTCACTCTCACTCACTGCCTCAATCCCACTCACAGCCTCACTCCCACTCACTGCCTTACTCCCACTTTCGCTCTCACTCCCACTCACTGCCTCACTCTCACTCACTGCCTCGCTCCCACTCACTGCCTCACTCCCACTCACTGCCTCACTCTCACTCACTGCCTCACTCTCACTCACTGCCTCACTCCCACTCACTGCCTCGCTCCCACTCACTGCCTCACTCCCACTCACTGCCTCGCTCCCACTCACTGCCTCACTCCCACTCACTGCCTTGCTCCCACTCACTGCCTCACTCCCACTCACTGCCTCGCTCCCACTCACTGCCTCACTCCCACTCACTGCCTCGCTCCCACTCACTGCCTCACTCCCACTCACTGCTTCGCTCCCACTCACTGCCTCACTCTCACTCACTGCCTCACTGTCACTCACTGCTTCACTTCCACTCATTGCCTTGCTCCCATTAACTATCTCGCTCTCACTCACTGCCTCGATCCCATTCGCTGCCTCGCTCTCACTCACTACCTCACTCCCACTCACTGCTTCATGCTCACTCACTGCCTCGCTCCCACTCACTGCCTCACTCTCACTCACTGCCTCAATCACACTCACTCCCACTCACTACCTCGCTCCCACTCACTACCTCACTCACTGCTTCACTCCCACTCACTGCTTCATGCTCACTCACTGCCTCGCTCCCACTCACTGCCTCGCTCCCACTCACTGCCTCACTCTCACTCACTGCCTCGCTCCCATTCACTGCCTCGCTCTCACTCACTACCTCACTCCCACTCACTGCCTCAATCACACTCACTCCCACTCACTACCTCGCTCCCACTCACTACCTCACTCACTGCTTCACTCCCACTCACTGCTTCATGCTCACTCACTGCCTCGCTCCCATTCACTGCCTCACTCTCACTCACTGCCTCACTCTCACTCACTCCCTCACTCCTACTCACTGCCTCACTCCCACTCACTGTCGCGCTCCCACTCATTGCCTCACTCACTGCCTCGCCCCCATTCACTCCCTCACTGCCACTCACTGCGTCGCTCCCACTCAGTGCCTCACTCATTGGTTCACTCCCACTCACGGCATCAATCCCACTCACTGCCTCACTCCCAGTCATTGCTTCACTCCACTCACTGCCTCACTCTCACTCTCACTCATTGGTCTCACTCCACTCACTGCCTCACTCTCACTCTCACTCATTGTCTCACTCCAACTCACTGCCTCACTCACTCTCACTCACTGCCTCACTGTCACTCACTGCCTATCTCCCACTCACTGCCTCACTCTCGCCTCACTGCCTCAATCTCACTCACTGCCTCACTCGCACTTAGTGCTTCACTCCCACTCACTGCCTTATACACTCTCACTCACACCTCACTCCCACTTACAGCCTCGCTCCCACTCACTTCCTCGCTCCCACTCATTGCCTCATGCTCACTCACTGCATCAGTCCCACTCAATGCGTCACTCTCACTCAATGCCTCACTCTCACTCACTGCCACGCTCCCACTCATGCCTCACTCCCACTCACTGCCACACTCTCACTCACTGCGTCACTCACTGGTTCATTCCTACTCCTTGCCTCACTGCCACTCATTGCCTCACTCTCATTCATTGCCCCACTCACTGCCTCACTCCCACTCACTGCCTCGCTCCAACTCACTGCCTGACACTCACTCACTGACTCAATCTCACTCACTGCCTCAATCTCACTCACTGCCTCACTCACTCTCACTGCCTCAATCTCACTCATCGCCTCACTCCCACTCATCGCCTCACTCCCACTCACTGCCTCACTCCCACTCACTGCCTCACTCAATCTCACTCTGCCTAATTCTCATTCAGTGCCTCACTCCCACTCACTCGCTTGCCCCACACACTGCCTCATTCCCACTCACTTTCTCACTCACTCTCAGTCACTGCCTCACTCCTACTCACTGCCTCACTCACTCTCAGTCACTGCCTCACTCCCACTCACTGCCTCACTCACTCTCAGTCACTGCCTCATTCTCACTCACGGCCTCATTCCGATTCCCTGCCTCACTCCCACTCACTTCCTCACTCTCACTCACTGCCTCACTCTCACTCACGGCCTCGCTCCCACTCACTGCCTCGCTCCCACTCACTGCCTCACTCTCACTCACTGCCTCACTCTCACTCACTGCCTGTCTCTCACTCACTGCCTCGCTCCCACTCACTGCCTCGCTCCCACTCACTGCCTCACTCACTCTCACTGCCTCACTCTCACTCACTGCCTCACTCTCACTCACTGCCTCACTCTCACTCACTGCCTCACACTCACTCACTGCCTGTCTCTCACTCACTGCCTCACTCTCACTCACTGCCTCACTCCCACTCTGCCTCATTCCCACTCACTGCCTCACTCTCACTCACTGCCTGTCTCTCACTCACTGCCTCACTCTCACTCACTGCCACACTCCCACTCACAGCCTCGCACCCACTCACTGTCTCACTCCCACTCACTGCCTCAATTTCACTCACTGCCTCGCGCCCACTCACTATGTCACTCCCACTAATGGCCTCACTCCCCCTCATCGCCTCACTCCCATCTCACTGCCTCAATCTCACTCACTGCCTCGCCCCCACTCATTGCCTCACTCCCACTCACTGCCTCACTCACTCTCAATCACTGCCTCATTCTCACTCACTGCCTCGCTCCCACTCATTGCTTCACTCCCACTCACTGCCTCGCCCCCAGTCTTTGCCTCACTCCCACTCACTGCCTCACTCACTCTCACTCACTGCCTCATTCTCACTCACTGCCTCACTCCCACTCACTGCCTCACTCACTCTAACTCATTACCTCACTCCCACTCACTGCCTCACTCTCACTCACTGCCTCACTCCCACTCACTGCCTCACTCCCACTCACTGCCTCACTCCCACTCACTGCCTCAGTCCCACTCACTGCCTCACTCACTCTAACTCATTACCTCACTCCCACTCACTGCCTCACTCTCACTCACTGCCTCACTCCCACTCACTGCCTCTCTCCCACTCACTGCCTCACTCCCACTCACTGCCTCAGTCCCACTCACTGCCTCACTCCCGCTCACTGCCTCACTCACTCTAACTCATTACCTCACTCCCACTCACTGCCTCACTCTCACTCACTGCCTGACTCTCACTCACTGCCTCACTCTCACTCACTGCCTGACTCTCACTCACTGCCTCAATCTCACTCACTGCCTCACTCTCACTCACTGCCTCACTCTCAGTCACTGCCTCATTCTCACTCACTGCCTCGCTCCCACTCATTGCTTCACTCCCACTCACTGCCTCAATCCCACTCACTGACTCACTCTCACTCCCACTCACTGCCTCACTTCCACTCACTGCCTCAGTCCCACTCACTGCCTCACTCACTCTCACTCACTGCCTCATTCTCACTCACTGCCTCACCTCCACTCACTGCCTCATTCACTCTCACTCACTGCCTCGCTCCCACTCACTGCCTCACTCTCACTCACTGCCTCACTCTCACTCACTGCCTCACTCCCACTCACTGCCTCACACTCACTCACTGCCTTGCTCCCACTCACTGCCTCACTCTCACTCACTGCCTCGCTCCCACTCACTGCCTCAATCTCACTCACTGCCTCACACTCACTCACTGCCTTGCTCCAACTCACTGCCTCACTCTCACTCACTGCCTCACTCCCACTCACTGTCTCACACTCACTCACTGCCTCACTCTCACTCACTGCCTCACTCTCACTCACTGCCTCACTCTCACTCACTGCCTCATTCCCACTCTGCCTCATTCCCACTCACTGCCTCACTGTCACTCACTGCCTCACTGTCACTCACTGCCTCACTCTCACTCACGGCCTCGCTCCCACTCACTGCCTCGCTCCCACTCACTGCCTCGCTCCCACTCACTGTCTGACTCTCACTCACTGCCTCAATTTCACTCACTGCCTCACTCCCCCTCATCGCCTCACTCCCACTCACTGCCTCAATCTCACTCACTGCCTCGCCCCCACTCATTGCCTCACTCCCACTCACTGCCTCACTCACTGTCAATCACTGCCTCATTCTCACTCACTGCCTCGCTCCCACTCATTGCTTCACTGCCACTCACTGCCTCAATCCCACTCACTGCCTCGCCCCCACTCATTGCCTCACTCCCACTCACTGCCTCACTCACTCTCACTCACTGCCTCATTCTCACTCACTGCCTCACCCCCACTCACTGCCTCACTCACTCTCACTCACTGCCTCATTCTCACTCACTGCCTCAGTCCCGCTCACTGCCTCACTCACTCTAACTCATTACCTCACTCCCACTCACTGCCTCACTCTCACTCACTGCCTCACTCTCACTCACTCACTGTCTCATTCTCACTCACTGCCTCACTCCCACTCACTGCCTCACTCCCACTCACTGCCTCAGTCCCACTCACTGCCTCACTCACTCTCACTCACTGTCTCATTCTCACTCACTGCCACACTCCCACTCAATGCCTCGCTCCCACTCACTGCCTGACTCTCACTCACTGCCTCAATCTCACTCACTGCCTCAATCTCACTCACTGCCTCACTCTCACTCACTGCCTTAGTCCCACTCACTGCCTCACTCCCACTCAATGCCTAGCTCCCACTCACTGCCTGACTCTCACTCACTGCCTCACTCTCACTCACTGCCTGTCTCTCATTCACTGCCTCACTCTCACTCACTGCCTGACTCTCACTCACTGCCTCACTCTCACTCACTGCCTGACTCTCACTCACTGCCTCAATCTCACTCACTGCCTCACTCTCACTCACTGCCTCACTCCCACTCACTTCCTCACTGTCACTCACTGCCTCAATTTCACTCACTGCCTCGCTCCCACTCACTATGTCGCTCCCACTAATTGCCTCACTACCCCTCATCGCCTCACTCCCACTCACTGCCTCAATCTCACTCACTGCCTCACCCCCACTCATTGCCTCACTCCCACTCACTGCCTCACTCACTCTCACTCTGCCTAATTCTCATTCAGTGCCTCACTCACACTCACTCGCTTGCCCCACACACTGCCTCATTCCCACTCACTTTCTCACTCACACTCTCACTCACTGCCCCACTCCCACTCACTGCCTCGCTCCATCTCACTACCTGACTCTCACTCACTGCCTCAATCTCACTCACTGCCTTTCTCCCACTCACTTTCTCACTCACACTCTCACTCACTGCCCCACTCCCACTCACTGCCTCACTCCCACTCACTGCCTCACTCACTCTCAGTCACTGCCTCATTCTCACTAACGGCCTCATTCCGATTCATTGCCTCATTCCCACTCACTGCCTCACTCACTCTCACTCACTGCCTCATTCTCACTCACTGCCTCACCCCCACTCACTGCCTCACTCCCACTCACTGCCACACTCCCACTCACTGTCTCATTCTCACTCCCTGCCTCAATCTCACTCACTGCCTGTCTCCCACTCACTGCCTCACTCACTCTCACTCACTGCCTCAATCACACTCATTGCCTCACTCCCACTCACTGCCACACTCCCACTCAGTGCCTCCTTCTCACTCAATGCCTCACTCCCACTCACTGCCTCACTCACTCTCACTCACTGCCTCATTCTCACTCACTGCCTCAGTCCCACTCACTGCCTCACTCACTCTCACTCACTGCCTCATTCTCACTCACTACCTCACTCTCACTCACTGCCTGTCTCGCACTCACTGCCTCACTCCCACTCACTGCCTCACTCTCACTCACTGCCTCACTCTCACTCACTGCCTCACTGTCACTCACTGCCTGTCTCTCACTCACTGCCTCACTCTCACTCACTGCCTCACTCCCACTCACTGCCTCACTCTCACTCACTGCCTCACTCTCACTCACTGCCTCGCTCCCACTCACTGCCTCAATCTCACTAACTGCCTCACTCTCACTCACTGCCTCACACTCACTCACTGCCTCACTCTCACTCACTGCCTCACTCCCACTCACTGCCTCACTCTCACTCACTGCCTCACTCCCACTCACTGCCTCACTCTCACTCACCGCCTCGCTCCCACTCACTGCCTCACTCTCACTCACTGCCTCACTCCCACTCACTGCCTCATTCCCAATCACTGCCTCACTCTCACTCACTGCCTCACTCTCACTCACTGCCTCACTCCCACTCACTGCCTCATTCCCAATCACTGCCTCACACTCACTCACTGCCTCACTCTCACTCACTGCCTCACTCCCACTCACTGCCTCATTCCCAATCACTGCCTCACTCTCACTCACTGCCTCACTCTCACTCACTGCCTCACTCCCACTCACTGCCTCACTCACTCTCACTCACTGCCTCATTCTCAGTCACTGCCTCATTCTCACTCACTGCCTCAATCCCACTCACTGCCTCACTCTCACTCCCACTCACTGCCTCACTTCCACTCACTGCCTCAGTCCCACTCACTGCCTCACTCACTCTCACTCACTGCCTCATTCTCACTCACTGCCTCACCCCACTCACTGCCTCACTCACTCTCACTCACTGCCTCATTCTCACTCACTGCCTCGCTCACTCTAACTCATTACCTCACTCTCACTCACTGCCTCAATCTCACTCCCTGCCTCAATCTCACTCACTGCCTGTCTCCCAGTCACTGCCTCACTCACTGCCTCACCCTCACTCACTCCCTTTCTCCCACTCACTGCCTCACTCACTCTCACTCACTGCCTCATTCTCACTCACTGCCTCAGTCCCACTCACTGCCTCACTCTCTCTCACTCACTGCCATATTCTCACTCACTGCCTCAATCTCACTCACTGCCTCACTCAGTCTCACTCACTGCCTCAATCTCACTCACTGCCTCACTCTCACTCACTGCCTCACTCACTGCATCACTCCCACTCACTGCCTCACTCCCATTCACTGCCTCAATCCCACTCACTGGTTCACTCCCACTCACTGCCTCACTCCCATTCACTGCCTCAATCCCACTCACTGGTTCACTCCCACTCACTGCCTCACTCCCACTCATTGCTTCACTCCCACTCACTGCTTCAATCCCACTCACTGCCTCACTCCCACTCACTGTCTCACTCCCACTTACTGCCTCACTCCCACTCACTGCCTCACTCCCACTCACTGTCTCACTCCCACTTACTGCCTCACTCCCACTCACTGCCTCAATCCCACTCACAGCCTCACTCCCACTCACTGCCTCAGTCCCACTCACTGCCTCCCTCACTCTCACTCACTGCCTCATTCTCACTCACTGCCTCAGTCCCACTCACTGCCTCGCTCCCACTCACTGCCTCACTGCCACTCACTGCCTCACTCACTCTAACTGACAGCCTCACTCCCACTCACTGCCCCAGTCCCACTCACTGCCTCACTCTCACTCCCACTCACTGCCTCACTCCCACTCACTGCCTCTCTCCCACTCACTGCCTCAGTCCCACTCACTGCCTCACTCACTCTCATTCATGGCTCATTCTCACTCTCTGCCTCACTCCGATTTATTGCCTCATTCCCACTCACTGCCCCACTCTCACTCACTGCCTCATTCCCACTCAC
Organism: Squalus acanthias; assembly: GCA_030390025.1. NCBI lineage: Eukaryota > Metazoa > Chordata > Chondrichthyes > Squaliformes > Squalidae > Squalus > Squalus acanthias. The sequence goes on from JASTWF010000590.1 coordinate 286,384, forward strand.
TGCCTCACTCTCACTCCCACTCACTGCCTCACTCCCACTTACTGCCTCTCTAACAGTCACTGCCTCATTCTCACTCACTGCCTCAATCTCACTCACTGCCTCAATCTCACTCACTGCCTGTCTCCCACTCACTACTTCACTCTCACTCACTGTCTCACTCACTGCCTCACTCTCACTCAATGTCTAACTCTCACTCACTGCCTCGCTCCCACTCACTATGTCGCTCCCACTAATTGCCTCACTCCCACTCACTGCCTCACTCTCACTCACTGCCTGACTCTCACTCACTGCCTCAATCTCACTGCCTTTCTCCCACTCACTGCCTCACTCTCACTCACTGCCTGACTCTCACTCATTGCCTCACTCCCACTCACTGCCACACTCCCACTCAGTGCCTCGCTTTCACTCACTGTCTCGCCCCCACTCACTGCCTCGCTCCCACTCACTGCCTGACTCTCACTCACTGCCTCAATCTCACTCACTGCCTCACTCTCACTAACTGCCTCACTCCCACTCACTGCATCACTCTCACTCACTGCCTCAATCTCACTCACTGCCTCGCTACCACTCACTGCCTCACTCTCACTCACTGCCTCCATCTCACTCACTGCCTGTATCCCACTCACTGTCTCGCTCTCACTCACTTCCTCACTCCCGCTCACTGCATCACTCTCACTCACTGCCTCAATCTCACTCACTGCCTCACCCCCCACTCACTACCCCACTCTCACTCACTGCTTCACTCACACTCACACTCACTGCCTCAAACTCACTCACTGCCTCAATCTCACTCACTGCCTCACTCACTCTCACTCACTGCCTCATTCTCACTCACTGCCTCACTCTGACTCATTGCCCCACTCCCACTCACTGCCTCACTCCCACTCACTGCCTCATTCCCACTCACTGCCTCACTCTCACTCACTGCCTCATTCCCACTCACTGCCTCACTCACTCTCACTCACTGCCTCATTCTCACTCACTGCCTCACTCCCAGTCATTGCCTCACTCCCACTCACTGCCTCTCTCCCACTCACAGCCTCACTCTCACTCACTGCCTCACTCCCAGTCATTGCCTCACTCCCACTCACTTCCTCACTCACTCTCACTCACTGCCTCTCTCCCACTCACTCCCACTGACTGCCTCACTCCCACTCATTGCCTTGCTCCCACTCTCTGCCTCACTCCCACTGACTGCCTCACTCCCACTCATTGCCTCGCTCCCACTCACTGCCGCGATCCATTCACTGCCTCACTCCCAGTGACTGCCTCACTCCCACTCATAGCCCAACTCCCACTCACTGCCTCCCTCCCACTCACTGCCTCGCTCCAACTCACTGCCTCGCTCTCACTCACTGCCACTCGCTGCCTCCCTCCCACTCACTGCCTCACTCCCACTCACTGCCTCACTCTCACGCTCACTCACTGCCTCACACCCACTCACTACCTCACTCTCACTCACTGCCTCACTCCCACTCACTGCCTCACTCCCACTCACTGCCTCACTCTCACTCTCACTCACTGCCTCACACCCACTCACTACCTCATTCTCACTCACTGCCTCACTCTCACTCCCACTCACTGCCTCACTTCTACTCACTTCCTCACTCTCACTCACTGCCTCACTCCCACTCACTTCCTCACTCTCACTCAATGCCTCACTCCCACTCACTGCCTCACTCTCCCTCACAACCTCACTCTCACTCACTGCCTAACTCCCACTCACTGCCTCACTCTCACTCACTGCCTCACTCTCACTCACTGCCTCACTCCCACTCACTTCCTCACTCTCACTCAATGCCTCACTCCCACTCATTGCCTCACTCTCACTCACAACCTCACTCTCACTCACTGCCTCACTCCCACTCACTGCCTCACTCTCACTCACTGCCTCAATCTCACTCACTGCCTCAATCTCACTCACTGCCTCACTCCGACTCACTTTCTCACTCACACTCTCACTCACTGCCTCAAACTCACTCACTGCCTCAGTCCCACTCACTGCCTCACTCTCATTCACTGCCTCATTCCCACTCACTGCCTCACTCCCACTCACTGCCTCACTCCCACTCACTGCCTCACTCCCACTCACTACCTCACTCCCACTCACTGCCTCACTCCCACTCACTGCCTCACTCCCACTCACTACCTCACTCCCACTCACTGCCTCACTCCCACTCACTGCCTCACTCCCACTCACTGCCTCATTCCCACTCACTGCCTCACTCCCACTCATTGCCGCACTCCCACTCACTGCCTCACTCCCACTCACTGCCTCACTCCCACTCACTGCCTCACTTCCACTCACTGCCTCAATCCCACTCACTGCCTCACTCCCTCTCATTGCCTCACTCCCACTCACTGCCTCACTCCCACTCACTGCCTCATTCCCACTCACTACCTCACTCCCACTCACTGCCTCATTTCCACTCACTGCCTCACTTCCACTCACTGCCTCACTTCCACTCACTGCCTCACTGCATCTCACTGCCTGACTCTCACTCACTGCCTCACTCTCACTCACTGCCTCATTCCCACTCACTGCCTCACTCTCACTCACTGCCTCATTCCCACTCACTGCCTCACTCCCACTCACTGCCTCACTCCCACTCACTGCCTCACTTCCACTCACTGCCTCAGTCCCACTCACTGCCTCACTCCCAGTCATTGCCTCACTCCCACTCACTGCCTCACTCACTCTCACTCACTGCCTCACTCCCACTCACTGCCTCACTCTCACGCTCACTCACTGCCTCACACTCACTCACTACCTCACTCTCACTCACTGCCTCACTCCCACTCACTGCCTCACTCCCACTCACTGCCTCACTCTCACTCTCACTCACTGCCTCACACCCACTCACTACCTCATTCTCACTCACTGCCTCACTCTCACTCCCACTCACTGCCTCACTTCTACTCACTTCCTCACTCTCACTCACTGCCTGACTCCCACTCACTTCCTCACTCTCACTCAATGCCTCACTCCCACTCACTGCCTCACTCTCCCTCACAACCTCACTCTCACTCACTGCCTCACTCCCACTCACTGCCTCACTCTCACTCACTGCCTCACTCTCACTCACTGCCTCACTCCCACTCACTTCCTCACTCTCACTCAATGCCTCACTCCCACTCACTGCCTCACTCTCACTCACTGCCTCAATCTCACTCACTGCCTCAATCTCACTCACTGCCTCACTCCGACTCACTTTCTCACTCACACTCTCACTCACTGCCTCAAACTCACTCACTGCCTCAGTCCCACACACTGCCTCACTCTCATTCACTGCCTCATTCGCACTCACTGCCTCACTCCCACTCACTGCCTCACTCCCACTCACTGCCTCACTCCCACTCACTACCTCACTCCCACTCACTGCCTCACTCCCACTCACTGCCTCACTCCCACTCACTACCTCACTCCCACTCACTGCCTCACTCCCACTCACTGCCTCACTCCCACTCACTGCCTCATTCCCACTCACTGCCTCACTCCCACTCACTGCCTCACTCCCACTCACTGCCTCACTCCCACTCACTGCCTCACTTCCACTCACTGCCTCAATCCCACTCACTGCCTCACTCCCACTCATTGCCTCACTCCCACTCACTGCCTCACTCCCACTCACTGCCTCATTCCCACTCACTACCTCACTCCCACTCACTGCCTCATTTCCACTCACTGCCTCACTTCCACTCACTGCCTCACTTCCACTTGCTGCCTCACTGCATCTCACTGCCTGACTCTCACTCACTGCCTCACTCTCACTCACTGCCTCATTCCCACTCACTGCCTCACTCTCACTCACTGCCTCATTTCCACTCACTGCCTCACTCCCACTCACTGCCTCACTCCCACTCACTGCCTCACTTCCACTCACTGCCTCAGTCCCACTCACTGCCTCACTCCCAGTCATTGCCTCACTCCCACTCACTGCCTCACTCACTCTCACTCACTGCCTCATTCTCACTCACTGCCTCACTCCCAGTCATTGCCTCACTCCCACTCACTGCCTCTCTCCCACTCACTGCCTCACTCCCACTCACAGCCTCACTCTCACTCACTGCCTCACTCCCAGTCATTGCCTCTCTCCCACTCACTCCCACTGACTGCCTCACTCCCACTCATTGCCTTGCTCCCATTCTCTGCCTCACTCCCACTGACTGCCTCACTCCCACTCATTGCCTCGCTCCCACTCACTGCCGCGATCCATTCACTGCCTCACTCCCAGTGACTGCCTCACTCCCACTCATAGCCCAACTCCCACTCACTGCCTCCCTCCCACTCACTGCCTCGCTCCAACTCACTGCCTCGCTCTCACTCACTCCCACTCACTGCCTCCCTCCCACTCACTGCCTCACTCCCACTCACTGCCTCACTCTCACGCTCACTCACTGCCTCACACCCACTCACTACCTCACTCTCACTCACTGCCTCACTCCCACTCATTGCCTCACTCCCACCCACTGCCTCACTCTCACTCTCACTCACTGCCTCACACCCACTCACTACCTCATTCTCACTCATTGCCTCACTCTCACTCCCACTCACTGCCTCACTTCTACTCACTGCCTCACTCTCACTCACTTCCTCACTCTCACTCACTGCCTCACTCCAACTCACTTCCTCACTCTCACTCAATGCCACACTCCCACTCACTGCCTCACTCTCACTCACTTCCTCACTCTCACTCACTGCCTCACTCCCACTCACTTCCTCACTCTCACTCAATGCCTCACTCCCACTCACTGCCTCACTCTCACTCACAACCTCACTCTCACTCACTGCCTCACTCCCACTCACTGCCTCACTCTCACTCACTGCCTCACTCTCACTCACTGCCTCACTCCCACTCACTCCCTCATTCTCACTCACTGCCTCACTCCCACTCACTGCCTCACTCACACTCACTGCCTCACTTCCACTTACTGCCTCACTCCCACTTACTGCCTCACTCCCACTCACTTCCTCACTCTCACTCAATGCCTCACTCCAACTCGCTGCCTCACTCTCACTCACTTCCTCACTCTCACTCACTTCCTCACTCTCACTCACTTCCTCACGCTCACTCACTGCCTCACTTTCACTCACTGACTCGCTCTCACTCACTGCCTCGCTCTCACTCACTGCATCACTCTCACTAACTGCCACTCACTACCTCACTCTCACTCTCACTCCCACTCACTGCCTCACTTCCACTCACTTCCTCACTATCACTCACTGCCTCACTCCCACTCACTGCCTCACTCTCACTCACTGCCTGACTCTCACTCACTGCCTCAATCTCACTGCCTTTCTCCCACTCACTGCCTCACTCTCACTCACTGCCTGACTCTCACTCATTGCCTCACTCCCACTCACTGCCACACTCCCACTCAGTGCCTCGCTTTCACTCACTGTCTCGCCCCCACTCACTGCCTCGCTCCCACTCACTGCCTGACTCTCACTCACTGCCTCAATCTCACTCACTGCCTCACTCTCACTAACTGCCTCACTCCCACTCACTGCATCACTCTCACTCACTGCCTCAATCTCACTCACTGCCTCGCTACCACTCACTGCCTCACTCTCACTCACTGCCTCCATCTCACTCACTGCCTGTATCCCACTCACTGTCTCGCTCTCACTCACTTCCTCACTCCCGCTCACTGCATCACTCTCACTCACTGCCTCAATCTCACTCACTGCCTCACCCCCCACTCACTACCCCACTCTCACTCACTGCTTCACTCACACTCACACTCACTGCCTCAAACTCACTCACTGCCTCAATCTCACTCACTGCCTCACTCACTCTCACTCACTGCCTCATTCTCACTCACTGCCTCACTCTGACTCATTGCCCCACTCCCACTCACTGCCTCACTCCCACTCACTGCCTCATTCCCACTCACTGCCTCACTCTCACTCACTGCCTCATTCCCACTCACTGCCTCACTCACTCTCACTCACTGCCTCATTCTCACTCACTGCCTCACTCCCAGTCATTGCCTCACTCCCACTCACTGCCTCTCTCCCACTCACAGCCTCACTCTCACTCACTGCCTCACTCCCAGTCATTGCCTCACTCCCACTCACTTCCTCACTCACTCTCACTCACTGCCTCTCTCCCACTCACTCCCACTGACTGCCTCACTCCCACTCATTGCCTTGCTCCCACTCTCTGCCTCACTCCCACTGACTGCCTCACTCCCACTCATTGCCTCGCTCCCACTCACTGCCGCGATCCATTCACTGCCTCACTCCCAGTGACTGCCTCACTCCCACTCATAGCCCAACTCCCACTCACTGCCTCCCTCCCACTCACTGCCTCGCTCCAACTCACTGCCTCGCTCTCACTCACTGCCACTCGCTGCCTCCCTCCCACTCACTGCCTCACTCCCACTCACTGCCTCACTCTCACGCTCACTCACTGCCTCACACCCACTCACTACCTCACTCTCACTCACTGCCTCACTCCCACTCACTGCCTCACTCCCACTCACTGCCTCACTCTCACTCTCACTCACTGCCTCACACCCACTCACTACCTCATTCTCACTCACTGCCTCACTCTCACTCCCACTCACTGCCTCACTTCTACTCACTTCCTCACTCTCACTCACTGCCTCACTCCCACTCACTTCCTCACTCTCACTCAATGCCTCACTCCCACTCACTGCCTCACTCTCCCTCACAACCTCACTCTCACTCACTGCCTAACTCCCACTCACTGCCTCACTCTCACTCACTGCCTCACTCTCACTCACTGCCTCACTCCCACTCACTTCCTCACTCTCACTCAATGCCTCACTCCCACTCATTGCCTCACTCTCACTCACAACCTCACTCTCACTCACTGCCTCACTCCCACTCACTGCCTCACTCTCACTCACTGCCTCAATCTCACTCACTGCCTCAATCTCACTCACTGCCTCACTCCGACTCACTTTCTCACTCACACTCTCACTCACTGCCTCAAACTCACTCACTGCCTCAGTCCCACTCACTGCCTCACTCTCATTCACTGCCTCATTCCCACTCACTGCCTCACTCCCACTCACTGCCTCACTCCCACTCACTGCCTCACTCCCACTCACTACCTCACTCCCACTCACTGCCTCACTCCCACTCACTGCCTCACTCCCACTCACTACCTCACTCCCACTCACTGCCTCACTCCCACTCACTGCCTCACTCCCACTCACTGCCTCATTCCCACTCACTGCCTCACTCCCACTCATTGCCGCACTCCCACTCACTGCCTCACTCCCACTCACTGCCTCACTCCCACTCACTGCCTCACTTCCACTCACTGCCTCAATCCCACTCACTGCCTCACTCCCTCTCATTGCCTCACTCCCACTCACTGCCTCACTCCCACTCACTGCCTCATTCCCACTCACTACCTCACTCCCACTCACTGCCTCATTTCCACTCACTGCCTCACTTCCACTCACTGCCTCACTTCCACTCACTGCCTCACTGCATCTCACTGCCTGACTCTCACTCACTGCCTCACTCTCACTCACTGCCTCATTCCCACTCACTGCCTCACTCTCACTCACTGCCTCATTCCCACTCACTGCCTCACTCCCACTCACTGCCTCACTCCCACTCACTGCCTCACTTCCACTCACTGCCTCAGTCCCACTCACTGCCTCACTCCCAGTCATTGCCTCACTCCCACTCACTGCCTCACTCACTCTCACTCACTGCCTCACTCCCACTCACTGCCTCACTCTCACGCTCACTCACTGCCTCACACTCACTCACTACCTCACTCTCACTCACTGCCTCACTCCCACTCACTGCCTCACTCCACTCACTGCCTCACTCTCACTCTCACTCACTGCCTCAC